>JAPQVY010000068.1:74708763-75123763 GCA_028535165.1 Quercus tomentella | reverse complement strand
CATATTTGAGTGTTTAATAACCTATTGGGCTGAAATATAGAGACAAACTTACGCATGCCATTGATGAAATATTCAGAACAAAGAGAGAGATATATGTTGCAGATTATAGAAGCGGCTTTTTGAGTTTTTGGTAATGAGCTATGAGAGTGTTTTATTTATTTATTTATTTTGCGGTGGTGATAGTGTTTTTATTTTGGTAAAGTAATTAATTTTTATTAAATTTTTAAATATGAATTTTGAAGTGTATTAATTTTGTATTAAAATATTTGACGTTTACCGAAAGATGTAATTTTATTACATTTTTAATTGAAGTGTATTTTAAAATATTAAGTATGAATTTTGTTTATTATATTTTTCTTTTTTCAACGGCTTACGGAGATATTTGCTGTACCAATTGTTTTGGTACTTGATAAATTTTGCAATTTTATTCTAAATTTATCAATTTGTTTTATTAACCATGGTTAAACTTTTGTAATGAGATTCTTATACTAGAAAGTTAGAATATTCGTTACTAATATAAATAAGAGGGGCGGGGGCGGGGAGGGGCGGGGGCGGGGGGAGTTGTTAATTTTTCTCAAATCTTAAGGGGGGGGGGGGTGTTTTTTTTCATTCAGGTTTGGGGTTAAGTGTCGTTCTCTTAAACCTTAAGGGAGGGGAGTGTAACCACTCCATAGTTTTTTTTTTAAAACTTTTATGTTAAATATATTACAAAATAAGCTAAAAATTAATTTATTTAAAAAAATCTAAAATTTATATTATTAATAAAAAAATAACACTGAGAAAAATTAAATTTTGTTTTTAACAATTCCTAAACACATACAAGTCTTTTTTTTCTTTTTTCTTTTTTTGGATAACCGCTCACAAGCCTTAAACAATGTGTTCAGAAAGGTTTTTTCTTTTTTTTTTTCTTCAATTTTTAGTTTAAATTATAAACTGGACTTTCTATATTTTACCCAAAAATTAATTTAGTTTTTTAGCCTTAGATTAATTAAGTCCTTCGCCTTTCATTTTTTTTTTTTTTTTTTTATTGTAGCCATTTCGTTTAGAGAAATGGTATGTTCACAACATTTTCACAACAAATTTTACATAATAGGATGTTAATAGCTGTTATGGCCTATGGGTGGACAAAAAAGTAATTTCAGTTTTGAATTCAAATTAGAACAATTAACAACGTACTATCTATGATTTGTTGTAAAAGTATTATGAAAATATTGTGGATATAACACTTCTCTTTTGTTTACTTCCTTTAAAGAGGTTGTCATTAAGAATCCCAAATAACATTGCGTCACATTTGAAATAAGTTGGTTTAATTACAAATCTAGCTCATCTTCTAACTACATTTATGCATGTTTCACTACCTTGATTGTTTCCTTTATTCCCTTCTACACTA
Source organism: Quercus tomentella (assembly GCA_028535165.1). Lineage (NCBI taxonomy): Eukaryota > Viridiplantae > Streptophyta > Magnoliopsida > Fagales > Fagaceae > Quercus > Quercus tomentella. The sequence continues at coordinate 75,122,373 of JAPQVY010000068.1, read as the reverse complement.
TGTGCATGGTTTACACGCCCATTTCCTAAACTTCCTCAAATTGTCTTTCTTTCTTTTTTATTTTACTTTATTTATTTTAATTTTTAAAATCAATAATGTGGCACACACTTAACTAATTTTTGTATTCTTTGAATTAATTAAGATTAAACAGACACAATGCTCCACTAATTTCTTTTTTAAGGGAAATTGTAGCCAAGACGTTGTCAAGAACCTCTTTGTAAATATGCTCTTCTTATTTCATCTTGATAATTAAGATGAAAAAATGAAACGTTTCCCCATAGCTTAGGATTAGAAAGAAGATTATTTAGTCAATATGAATTTTCTTAGAAAATGAATTTTGCAATACAAGTGATTTCATTATAAGAAATTTGTTTGTAGTGCTAGCAAAAGAATAAAGAGTAAATTATAAGTTCATTTAGTATATTCAACTTAGGTATTCAACCATTACGTTAATCATGTTTTGCAAAGTATTCAGGTATTACTTTGGTGCATATGCGTGTGTAAAAAATGTACCAAATAAATTCAACAAATTTAGCTAAATGCTATAGTAAAAACTAAATAGACTTCTATTTTGAAAATGTGTGTTTTTTAGAAAAAAAAATAATAATGATTTTAAAATATGCCTTTTGAAAAGAAAATTAGAAAAATCACAATTATACATTTGACTTGGGCTTTTGGGCTAATTTGCATTTGTTTGGGAAATTTTTGAGAAATGCTATATCCACAAAATTTTCATAATACTTTTAGAACAAATTCTAAATGGTAAGTTGTTATTGATTCTAACTAGAACCTACCAATGAAATTGTCTTTTTGTTCACTATTAATAGCCAGTAACAACCTGCCACTAAGAATTTATTTATGCAAATGTTGCAAACATAACATTTCTCACAATTTTTTGGTTCAATCTTCAACAAACCAAACTTTTGGAGCGATCAAAATTTATTTCTGATGGGCTCAAATTTTTATTTAGGGTGTTCAAGTTTTTTCAAGGGTGGTCAACAACAACACATATTAATTTAAAATTTAATTTTTTTAAGGTATATATAAAAAAAATTTCAAGTCAAAGTGGTCATGTGACCACCCTCATTAACAAATATAGTCGCCCTTGATAGTGGAAAATATTGCATAATGGATTAATGGTCAACAAGTCCCAAAAAAAATAGAAGAGTCAAATTCTAGATGATTTTGAAATTGATGAACAATCTCTACACGGTTACTTGAAAGATGGTTGTCAAATGAACCTAACGCAACATCTCATCACTTGTGTGTGGTGAGCATTGATCTTTGGAGGTTTTGCTTAAAGCCTTATTATAACTAATTTAATCATGTTATTAAGAACACACACATGATATTTTACTCCATCATGAACCTTAGATTCCAAACAAATGTACTCAACATGAATTTATGGTCTTAGATAAAAATTAAAGGTCAACAAGTCACCCAACCAAAAAACAAAAGATGTCAATAAGTCAAATTCTTGATATTGATAAAAAATCTCTACATAGTTACGTGAGAGACAATCGTCAAATGAACCTAACACTACATCTCATCACTTGAGTGTGGTGAGCATTGATCTTTGGGAGTTGGGCTTAAAGCCAATATTATCACGAGTTTAATCATGTCATTAAGAGCACATTCATATGATTTTCTACTCAATCATGAGACTTAAGTTCATGAATTTTTGGCCTTACTTGAAATTATGTTACATGGTGGAAAATATTGCATAATGGATTAATGGTCAACAAGTCATCCAATTTAAAAACAAATATGTCAATATGTCAAATTCTTAATGATTTTGATATTGATGAAAAATCTCTACATGATTATGTGAAAGATGATTGCCGAATGAGACTAACACTACATCTTATCACTTGTGTGTGGTAAGCATTGATCTCTAGGGGTTTGGCTTAAAGCATATATTATCACTAATTTAATCATGTCATTAAAAGCACGTTCATGGTATTCTACTCAATCATGAGCCTTAAGTTCTTGACAAAGTTCCTCCACATTAATTCATGGCCTTAGATCAAAATTATACCACATAGTGTGATGTAGGACACGATTTAATATTTAATTTTTGTAATTTTAGGTTTAGGTGATTTATTTCCTTGTTTTAGGTGATTTAATGTTTTTTTAAGTCAAATTAGGGTTTTATATGCTTTCGTAGCCGCCTTAGGGTTTGCTAGTTGCCTTAGGGTTTCTAACCACCCTAAGTTTTCTAGCCACCCTAGGTTTTCTTTTTACTATTTAAATTCATTGTAGCCTCCAAAGACAATTCATTTTTGACACTATTTTTCAATAAACACATCGTTTTGTCAAATTCTTTCTCTGGTGGATTCCAGTTTATCTCCTTGTGGATTCAGGGAAAACTCTTGTGGATTCGAGATTTATTACCAAAAGCTAATATTTTAGTTCCCGTTCCATCAAGAGAGTATCGTTTGTGCTTTCTACAAGTTTCTACGACATCACAGTAGATTATATTGCTTAATGGATTAATGGTCAACAAGTCACTCAACCAAAAAACAAAAGATATTAATAAGTCAAATTATTAATGATTCTAATATTGATGAAAAATCTCTACGTAGTTACGTGAAAGACCAGCACTACTTCTCATCAGTTGTGTGTGGTGAGCATTGACCGATGGGGTTCTGGCTTAAAGCCTATATTATTACTAATTTAATCATGTCATTCAGAGCACATACACATGATATTCTACTAAATAATGAGCCTTAAGTTCCAAAAAAATTTCCTCAACATGAATATTTGGCCCTACATGAAAATTAAGTTACACGGTGGAAAATATTGCATAATGGTTTAATGCTCAACAAGTCACCCAACCAAAAAAAAAAAAAAAAAAAGTCAATAATTCAAATTCTTGATGATTATGATATTGATGAAAAATCTCTATGTTATTACATGAAAGACAATTCTCAAATGAACCTAACACCAAATCTCATCGCTTGTGTGGTTAGCATTGATCCTTGTGGGCACTGCCACAGTTTGAAGTGCCCAAATTTGGTTGATGAGTAGATCTGATATAAAAATTACTACAGTACTCTCTCCAGTTAACATCCAATGGCTAAATTAAAATACATATTACTATTTATATTTACTAGTAGTAAACTGAGCACAGGATTCTATCTTGAAACAGTAATGAGCCTGCAATGCAATCATGTTATTAACGCCCCTAAACATATATGCATATGCATAATAAAGGAATATAAGAGCACATACACGAGATTTAACTTGATCATGGGCATTACTTTTGTGCAAAATAGTATGTGAAAACAAAAGAGAGACCAAAGTGCGGATGGTTAGAAGTTAGAACAAAGCCATATCGGATCAAGGAAAAAAAAAGCCTCTCTTGATACAATTATCAAACAATTTACAGGCAAACGGAGGTATAATTGGCAAATAAGCCTCCGAACGAACAAAAGTATTCAACAATTCGAAGTTTGGATACAACTATCACTCCGTGGTTACGTGAGAGACGGGCATTGGTCTTTGGCGTTTGGCTTTAAGTCAACAAGTCGAAGTCTTCATAAAAACAAAAATGTGACTTTTAAGAATCACTTGTCACAAGTTCTCTAGTAATCTCCAATTGCATCACCACCACTACTCACGCTCAGCTTCTTTTCCTTCAAACTTCTCTTTCAACCCTTATCTTCTCTTATCTTCATTCAGCCAAAAAAAAAAAAAAAAAAACATTGTCTTCTCTTCCTCTGTTCTTGCTCTATCATGGGTGCTTCTTTTGCAATTCATGTGCTTTTCTTACCATGGTTCTTTGTCATAACCTTCAGTTTATGTTTCTTCAAAGCAAAGTCAAATGTTTCTTGTTGTGAAAAAGAGAAAACGCACTTCTAAGCCTCAAAGGAGGTTTAACCGATCCTTACAACTGGAGCTCACTCCCCTCCTGGTCTGACCAAGAAGATTGCTGCAGGTGGGACGGAGTTCACTACGACAACAAAATTGCTCAAGTTACATAGCTATCAATAAAACATGTAGGCGGTAAGATTAGTCCTTCATTGGTTGAATCAGACACTCTGTTTGTTTCACTATTAACGTTTTCTGAAAAATAATTCATTTTCCAAAGAATATTTTTTTGAAAAACTATTTTATTTTCCGATATTTAGTAACGACATTGAAAATGAGCTTGAGAATATTTTCTAATGTTTGGTATGCAAATTTTTTTTTTCTTTTATAATTTAAAACATGTGTATTATTTAACTTCTCAAATATTTTATTAAAAAAAAAAAAAAAACACAAAAAATTCACTACATTTTTTAGAAGTTGAGTTGACAAACTTTTACTAGTTTTTCTTTAAGTCTATCATTAACATCACTTTTTTACGTATCCACATCAATAGATGTGAAAAATTGTCAAATTTTTTGTGTAGACTTTGTAAAAAAAAAAAAAAATTCATGTAGTATATGTTAATTAGTAATTTAGTAGTAAGTTTTGCATCTAAAACAAGATAATAAAGTTTAAGTAATATTTATTTATTTTTTAAAAAATCGTACTTAAATACTCCATATAAAAGGCCTCAACTTTAGTTTTCGCCTTAAGCCCAAAATACATCAAGCCACCCCTGCATACATAGCGCATAAAAAGCAATGAGTTTCATCCTTATATGGGTTTCTACATAATGTAAAATGTATCTACATAATATATCATTACTTCACAATATCTGCATAATGTATCTGCCAACAAATACAATTCCCCTAAACAATTATCATTCATTATATAATGTAAAGATTGTCCCATGAAAAAGCAATTTAGAGGAATATAGGCACTATGTTTAAATTTTTGTCTTCTACTTCATTCATTCTTTCTACTTCTTATTTTATTTTTTATTTTTTTGCACTTTTATGTGTGAAAAGATGTAACTTCTGCCTGGAAGAAGGAATTGGAGCAATGGGCAGTTCTGTCCTGAGTAATATGGAATGCAAGAAACAAAGATTATTTTGAGAATATTCAAACACAGCCACAGGTGATTCTAGAAGGAGCCAGTGCAACTCTAGAGGCATATCAGCGAGTTTCATCTACTCAGGTTTAAAGGATAAGCATGTTTTTGTGTTCTAGAAAGTCATTGTTCTTTTTATAATTTTTTTGAAGTTTTTGTGGCTGTTTTGGTACCGTAACGTGCATAGTGTTGGCATGTCTTACGCTGTATATGTTTTGCTTTACATCAGTAAAGTATTTATTTTTAATTTCAAAAAAAAAAAAAAAGTAATTTCTGAATCCATCAAATCGAAAATTTCTTAGAGAGAAAAAAAAAAAAAAATCAAGCTTGAAATTCAAAGCAAAGAATATATGATTAGAGAAAAAGTAAAGAGAATAGAGAAAAAGTGAGAGAACTTACCATGAGAGAGAGAAGGCGCCAAAAAATTATATTTCCCACGGCTAGATGCAATGAGTGTGAGAGAGATTGTTTTCTTTTTTTTTTTTTTTTTTTTGGAAAACAACCTATAAAAAATAAGCCTTATTTTTATTAGGGTTTTTCATTGACTAAATATTGTTTTCCATTGACTGGTTGTTTTTTTTTTTTTTTTTTTTTTGTGTGTGCGCTATCAAACACTGAAAAATGCGAAAAACTATATTTACAAAAAGTTTTCCAGCGAAACAAACAGAGCGAGAATTTTTGAATTACTTGGACTTGAGCCATAATTTCTTTAATTGTGCTTCTATTCCAAGTTTCCTTGGATCAATGGTCAATTTGACACATCTTGACCTCCATCAAGCCCAATTTTGTGGACGCATTCCTCATCAGCTTGGGAACCTTTCAAGCCTTCTCTATCTAAATCTTAAAGAATATAATGGCCTTTATGTTGATAACCTTCATTGGATGTTTCATCTCTCTTCCATGCAACAACTTGATTTAAGCCACAACGACCTTCATTGAGAAGTTGATTGGCTTCAAATTATAAGTTCACTCTCATCTCTTTCGAAGCTAATCTTAACAATTGTCAACTTGATAGTTTGACTCCATCGGTTGGATTTGTCAATTCCACGTCTCTTCAAGTCCTTGATCTTTCTGAAAATCTTTTCAATCAAGAGATACCTAATTGGTTCTCTAATCTTAGTACAAGTCTCTTAGAATATCTCAATCTTAGGGATAACTCTTTGAGCAAAAAAATTCCAGATTCACTACGGCAGCTTAAGCATCTAATGGATCTCGATCTTAGTGATAATTCTTTAAATGGTCCTATTCCTTCATCCCTTGGGAATTTATCTCAAATGCAAGCCTTACTCCTTGGGGTAAATAAATTAAATGGCACCGTTCCAAAGAGTCTTGGACTTCTCTCAAATCTATTTGCGTTATCTATTTCACATAATTTCTTCACAGGCAGTCTAGATGAAACACATTTCTCCAAATTAGGAAAATTACAAGAACTAGAAATCTCTTATACACCTTTGTTCTTTAACGTGAATTCCAATTGGGTTCCTCCTTTTCAACTTAAATATGTTTCCATGATCTTCAGCAAGATGGGTCTTATAATTGAAATGTAATCAAACATTAAAGGAAAATTAAACAATTGTATACAATTATTGCAAAATATGTAGATGAACAAAAAATATATATAATAAATGAATGCTTCCTCTGCACAAATTCTGATAGACAAATATATCATTTTTTTTATTTAATAAATATATTCCTTATACTCTATAATCTAGAATATTAGATGATACACATATTCTACATGAGCACAAAGTAGTTAAAATATAAGAGTTAAAGGAGGAAAAATATCAAGAGCATACAATTTTTCTAAAAAATATAAAGAAAAAAATTCATAACAAACATTAGGGATAATAATTTAACGATTAGCTATTTTCAGAGATAATTTTATTACTAAATTCATCCAAATAAGTTATAAATACCCTTTCTCTTGCAAACTTAAAAAAATTGCTATTCAAAAGCAGCATTAAATAGAGATAACTACTAAAATGGTTTTCACATCAATATCTAGAAATTCCTAAGAAAATAATATTCTCCTGATAATGCCATTGCATTCTTTGTTGACCCTTTGAAAAGATATTGTGCTATTTCACTTAACAGTAGTCATAAACAATAGTGTGGTTTGTCTTTATACACAATGGAAAAACAGAATCTTTTCTGCACAACTACTAATCTCCACTTGAAAATATTATGCAAAATAAGAGAATTCATAACCAAAACAATAATTCAATTAGAAGGAAATAAAAGGAATCAATATCTATTTTCTCCTGTTAATGGAGACTTGCAATTTGTATGCACTATCCACTTCCCTCCCTTTACCACCCATCCAAAACGATGGTTCCTAAAACAGGGATGTTTTTATTATTGTTTGTATTCAAATCATAATTGTCATAACCCAACCAATTGAGAAACTTGGGAAAAGCAGCTTTCTCAGGTCAATCAATACATCTATGTAACTAAAATTCATTGTGATAAGCATCAGAAGTAGTAGCTACAAACACTAATCTAAATCCTTATCCTTATCCATCATAATTTATCCTCAAAAGTAACCACATACCACTTTGACTCCAGGAAAAATTATGAAAAGACCAGGGTAAAAGTTCTAAAATTTTAAACCTCCCACTCATATCAAACAGATGCTTAGGTCAATGACCACTACAATTTTGAATCTTACCCATCATAAATAACCTAAAATTTACACATGCAAAAATGTTGCTTTATCATTTGCTTTTTAATAGGTAAGAAAAAATATTATTGAAGCTAGAAAAGCATGAAAAATACATAAGGTTCACAATAGTGAACAAAGAGGAAAGAGAGAGAAAAATAAACGAAACTGTCACTAAACTATTCTAAGAGACAAAAGAAAATCCATAAGTGTAGAACAATCTAAGAGACCCCAACACTGAGACCAATCAAAAAGTGTCCGATGACATAAATCTAACAACTGAGCCAAAGATTTTCTTGTATCCTCAAAAGAATGCCGATTCCGTTTAGTCCAAATATTCCACATTAAGCAACTTGGAACCAAATTCCAAATGTCAGAATTATTTTTTCCACGCCAATGATACCAAAAAAAAAAGTCTGCAACTAAACCTGGCATGACCCAGTCAATCCCAAACAACCAAAGTATACACATCCACAAAGAATGAGCTACCGAACAAGAAATCAGCAGGTGATACACAGATTCCTCATTACAACAACATATACAACAACAATTTGCCAAAGTGCAACCACGGAGCATAAGATTATCCAAAATTAAAATCTGACCATGAGCTGCTGTCCACATAAAGAATGCCACCCTTTTTGAAACCTTTACTTTCCAAATGCCCTTACAAGGGAAAGTAAGAAGAGTTACATTTCAAATCTTATGATAGAAAGACCGAACGTCAAATTTCCCACTTCCATTGAGTCGCCAACAAAGTTTGTCACTACCTCCACCCCTAGGAATCGAAGTTTGAATGAAATGAAGGGAGTAGGAAGGCGCTAATTCCCTATCATTGAATTCCCTATAAAATCTTAAACTCCTAACTCTATCATTATCACCAATTGGAAGACTTAATACTTTAGAAATACAAGCTTCCTTATTGGCTGAGCACACAAATAACTGTGGATAAAGAGTAGTTTTAAGAGAATTTTCCCCAGTCCACTTATCATGCCAAAAAAGAATATGAGAACCATCCCCTACCACAAAGGACAAATGCTTAAAAAAGCTTTCCCACCCTTCACTAATACTTCGCCATAAACCACACCCGTGAGCCCTTTTACAAACTCTAGTGCTCCACCCCCCTGTCCCCTCCCCATATTCCATGGCTATGACCCTCTACCATAGATGAGTAGTTTCATGGCTATACCTCCAAAGTCATTTCCCTAATAAAGCCTAATTAAACGACACCAAATTCCAAATTCCCAAACCACCCAACTTGCGTGGCAAGCAAACCTTTTCCCAAGCCACCAAAGGGTATTTAAAGCATTCAACTGAGAAACCCCACAAAAAATTTCTCTAAAAACGTTCTAATCTCACTACCACAGCTTTTGGGACGGTAAAAAGGGAAATATAATAAGTCGGAAGGCTTGAAAGGGTACTTTTTAACAAAATGAGCATGCCACCCTTTGACAAATAAAGTCGCTTCTAGCCAAAAGCTTCTTCTCCATCCTCTCTAGAATCAGATTCCAAATAGAGGCTGTCTTATACAAGGTACCTAATGGCATTCCCAAATAAATCATAGGCAAACTGCCCACCCTGCACTGAAGAATATTAGCCAAAGTTTGAATGTTGCTCACCTCCCCAATAGGGACAGTTTCACTTTTTCCCACATTCACCTTTCAAACCAGTAAAAGCTTGAAAACAAGTCAAAACCAGCTTGAATGTTGCTTTATTATTAGGGGGGAAAATTAGAGTCAAAGATTATCTACATAGATAGGACTGTGCCTCAAACCCAAAATCAAACTTCAACCTTAATTATTTCAACAGCATTCCAAGTGTGTTTTAAATGTAAGTTTGCGTTTGACAGAATTCAAGTAGCTAAAGACATTCATAAAACTATGTTATATCATAAGTGTTTCCAATCGTCTTATAAAAAAGAAGTGTTTCCAGTCACATTTCTTAAATAATATGCAATCATAATTAAGTTTATGACAGTTCCATGTTGTGTTTAACTATTAGATCTAGCAAGATGAGTGGGATTTTTTGGTCTAACAATTCATTATGAAACAAACTCTGTAGAACTGAAGCCAAAATTTGCGTAAAAAAAGTCATCCCAATTTCCTATAAACCTAAAGTAGAGGAAATGGATTTGAAATTTAAATATTGTTCTACTTGTAGAATCCTCACTCTACTTTAATGGTAATATGAAACTCACAAATTTTTGCCTAACTACAAGCATAAAATCATACCTAGATATGCAAAATTTTTCCATCTCGATCAATGGATCTTTTTTTTTTTTTTTTCAAAAGATGCAGTGGATCATTTAAAACTAGATATGCTTCACCTAATACTACAAACATAAAAAATAATGAATGAACTTGCATAAATATAAAGAACAAAAGAGATGGTTTATCATTGTCTTGAGAACATGTGGGTTTTCTAATTTCATCTCTTTTAATGGGTTATTGGATATCCCTTTGGAGGGTGGTAGTTTCTCTTGGTCAAACTCTCTGTCTGATTTCAGGATAGATCGCTTCCTCTTTTCTTCAAAATGGGAGGAGCATTATCCAAATATTCATCAAAAAATGTTGGGTAGAGTTTTATCAGACTACTTTCCCATTTCTTTGGAGGGCGGGGATATTCGTAAGGGTCGTAGGCCTTTTTGTTTTGAGAACATGTGGCTTAAAGTGGATGACTTTGTGGAGAAGGTGAAAAATTGGTGGGACTCGTATCATTTTCTTGGAACTCCAAGTTACAGGTTTGCCATGAAATTGAAACCTTCAAAGGGGGACTTAAAAAAGTGGAATGAAACCAAGTTTGGCAATGTCACCGTTAAGAGAATTAATCTATGGAATGATTTGAATGCCCTGGATGCTAAAGACGAGAAGGTGTCTCTTTCTGATGATGAGAAGCGTGATAAAGAGAGAATTCGCTTGGAGATTGAGAGGATGGCTTTGTTGGAAGAGATTAGTTGGAGACAAAAATCGAGGGTGATATGGTTAAGGGAGGGGGACAGCAATACAAAATTCTTTCACCAGATGGCTAATTCTAATAGGAGTAACAGTATTGGCAGTTTAATCTTTGGTGGAGTGTTGACATCTGATTAGGAGGTTATTGAAGAGGGTATTGTTTGGTTCTATAAAAGTCTTTACGTGGAAGATAAGCACATTCGTCCTCATCCGGATGTGCAGAGTTTTTTGAAGATTTCTAAGGATAAGGCTAGCTGGTTGGAAAGACCTTTTGAGGAAGCTGAGATTTTTGGAGTGGTCATGGATTTTGATGGTGATAAAGCTCCTGGACCTGATGGATTCCCTATGGCATTTTTTCAGACTTGTTGGGTCATTATCAAAACTGATCTTTTGGAGGTTTTTCAGTTTATTTTTTTATTTATAATGCTCAGTTTGAGAAAAGCTTGAATGCTACTTTCATCTCTTTAATTCCTAAAAAATCTGATGCAATGGAGGTAAGAGATTTTCGGCCTATTAGTTTAATTGGAGGGGTGTACAAAATTATTGCTAAAGTTTTAACTAAAAGGTTGAAAATGGTGCTTGGGGATATTGTTCACGAATCTCAAAATGCTTTCGTCAAAGGAAGACAAATTTTAGATTCTGTTCTTATTGCCAATGAATGCTTGGATAGTAGGTTAAAATCAGGAATTCTTGGGTGTTGTGTAAGCTGGATGTAGAGAAGGCTTATGATCATGTGAATTGGGACTTTCTCATTTATATGTTGGATCGTTGTGGCTTTCATGAAAAATGGAGAAGATGGGTTTTCTTTTGCAGGTCTACTATTAAATTCTCCATTCTCATTAATGGAACTCCATGTGGTTTTTTTGAAAGCTCTAGAGGTATAAGACAAGGTGATCCTTTGTCCCCATTATTGTTTGTCATTGTTACGAATGCTTTTAGTAAAATGTTGGATAAAGTAGTGAGGGATGGGCTCATGTCTGGTTTTAGGGTGAGTCCTACAGGAAACTCTTTGCAGGTGTCCCATCTTCTCTTCGCCAATGATACCCTAGTCTTATGTGATGCGGATCTTGGTCAGATTCTATTTCTCCAACTGGTGTTGTTTTGGTTTGAAGTAGTTTTTGGGCTGAATATTAATATGGGTAAGTCTGAATTAGTCCCCGTGGGTGTGGTTCCAAATATAGTAGATGTGGTGGATGTGCTAGGGTGCAAGCAAGGCTCCTTTCCAATGCAATATCTAGGTCTTCCTTTGGGTGCTAATGTCAGAGATAGATCTGTTTGGAATCCAATTATTGAGAAGGTGGAGAGGAGGTTAGCAGGTTGGAAACGACTGTATCTCTCAAAAGGAGGTAAAGTTACTCTTATTAAGAGTACTTTGTCCAATCTTCCAACCTATTTTCTCTCTCTTTTTCCTATCCCGGTGGAGGTTGCAAACCGTATTGAGCAACTCCAATGAAATTTCCTCTGGAGTGGTTTGGGGGATGTTAAAAAACCTCACCTAGTGAAATGGGCCATGGTTTGCACTCCTCTTCATTCTGGAGGTTTAGCTATTAGAAGTCTGAGAAGTTTTAATAAAGTCTTGTTTGGAAAGTGGCTATGGAGATTTGGGAATGAGCGACAGGCCTTGTGGAGGAGAGTGATAGGGGCAAAATATGGCTGTGAAAGGGGAGGTTGGTGCTCTCTTCCCGTTATTGGCCCTCATGGTGTAAGTTTGTGGAAGTCTACTAGTCGTGGTTGGCCATCATTTGTTCTTCTCATCCAATTTGAGGTTAGGGCCGGATTTACTGTTAGATTTTGGTAGGATATTTGGTGTGGGGACGCTTCTTTGTGTGTGCTCTACCCAAGACTTTTTCGTTAAGTCGAAATGAGGAGGCCTTATGGCTGAGTTGATGAAGTTCCCAAATGGTGTTCTTTTTTGAGATCCAACTTTTAGAAGATACAAAGAAGATTGGGATTTGGAATCCTTCTACAGTATAATGTCTAGGATTTATGGAGCTTCTTTGAAAGGAGTTGGGGACGATAAGATGTGTTGGAAACCTGCTAGGGGTAAAGGTTTTATTGTTCGTTCCTATTACCAGGTGTTGACTAATAGTTTCGATCCGTCTTTCCCTTGGAAGACTGTTTGGAAGTCTAAGGTCCCCTCTAGAGTTGCTTTTTTTGTGGACTATAGCTTTGGGGAATATTTTGACTATTGATAATCTTAGGAAACGGCAAATTTTGATTTTGGATTGGTGTAGTATGTGTAAAAGAAATGGGGAATCTGTTGACCACCTCCTCATCCATTGCTCTATTGCTTTTGATTTATGGTCTATGGTGTTTACTCTGTTTGACATTCATTGGGTTATGCCGAAAACAGTGGTAGATTTGTTGGCTTGTTGGCAAGGAGAGCTAGGGAGGCATCGAAATTCGGCCATTTGGATGGCTGTGCCCCATTGTTTGGTGTGGTACATTTGGAGGGAGAGGAATAACCGGCATTTTGAGGATTTAGAGAGATCAGTTGCAAATCTTAAACTCTTCTTCTTTAAGACTCTTCTGGAATGGGTTACAGTGTTTGGCTTTCGTTCTTTTTCTTCAATCCATGGTTTCATGGACTTTTGTAGTTTATGCACTTAATTTGTATTTGTCCTTGATGTATACTTCCTGCATACTTAGGTGACACCCCTCTTCTTTTTAATATATTCTTATTACTTATCAAAAAAAAAAATGGTTTATCATTGTCAACCAAGTTCAAAGGGAAAAAGTATTGAGAAGGGGGCAAAAAAAGATTTTTTTTTTTTTTTTTTTTTCCTAATTCATTTAAAATGAGGTTTGTGCGTAGGAAAATCAAGGAAGAGAGATTATCTTTTGCTCACTATAATAATTTCACACAGCAATAGATGACAGATGACAAAGTAAAACACCTTGCATCAAACAATTGAACTTATGATTCTACTTTAAATGTCGTCTAAATTTTTAAGCAAATTTAGTATAATTTACATCAAGGGCCATTCATCTCTCAAAGAATACATGAAATTAAAACCCATAAGAAGAATATAAAATACAAAACTTTATATCCAACTAAACTGAAAATCCTCAAAGAATACGAAATTAAAACCCAGAAGAAAAATATCAAAATTCTAGGAAATACCTCCATAGATTTTTCTTTGCCTTTTGGTTTCTTAAATTGCTTCAACATTAATGTTGGCAATGGAAAAGAATACTGAATATACCAGATTATGCAATTCCACAAAAACCAATTCTAAACAAAATAGAATAATAATATTAAGAAAGAAAATCTCAAGCACATAGGTAAAGAGAAACTGCCTAAACTTTAATATATATATATATATATATATATATATATATATATATATATATATATATATATTTAAAAGAAAGGAAAGAAACAATGGTAATTTATGAATAGCATACATACTTGGTTTTGAACTCTTATCACAGAAAAGAATCAATAAAACCAAAAGAACAAACAAAAAAAAGTCAATTTTACAATACAAAAGAATACAATAAGGAGATATATCTGGGTTTGATTGAATTGTAGGGCCTTACTCGTCGTGGTTCCACTGTCTAATGGTGGCGGTAGGCTGGTGGAGACAGCCCTCTATTCTGTCTCTCCACGCTTTACAAAACCCATACCCTAATAACAACTCAGGTGGTAGTATTTGAACTTCTAGGTTGCTTCCTTGACTTCAACCAAAAAAAGAAAAGAGAGGAAAAAGGGTTAAGAATCAAAATCCCAAAATTGGCAGCAAACCTAATTATGGACAATAGGTAAAGAAATTAGTCATAGATTAATTAAAAATTACCAATAGAGAATGGTCTGATACTAAGGTCGAGTCGGAGATGGCAGACATGGTCATACCCTTGCAGGGTATTACTGTGTTGGGTCTGCGTATGAGAGATTGATAGTGGGAAGAACGACAGATCAGAGGGGACAGGTTATGCGCAGTGTATGAATAAATGCAAATCGTTAAAGGTTGGTTTTAAAATAAAAATGTAAAAAAACACTATATAATAAAAATGGAAAATACTACTGCACGATTGTGCGTGTGAGATGAACTAATAACCATTGCTCTAATCAAAATACAACCAAAACTACAAATAACTAACTGAACATCCACACTGGAGTTTTGAAAATATTTGGCTATATATTTGTTTGAATCTTTGAGAGAGATTAAGAACGTTATCTTTAAAGAAGTTTTTTATAAGCCAAACATTAAAAAGGATCAACTGAGCCACAAATATCAAATAAAAGGGAACAATGAGAGACATAGATATCAAAAACTCAATGATCAATAAACTGTGAATTTCTCAAAAACTCTTCTCATGAAATAAAGAGGAAAAAGTTACTTTCCCACCAACAATGAAAACCCAACAGGAACTCAATATGCCCCCAAAAAAAAAAAAAAAAAAATCTTTATAGCTATAAATGATGAAACAGAATAATAACATAGCAAAACCACAACAACATTAAAACATTTTGTATTGCTTGCCTAATACATTAGGCATTCAGGATAGTCAGCTTCATTTGCATCCTTCCTGGTGTGCAAAAATTCTCATTCTCACAAGTGGGCAAATATGGCCTTAGCTTCTTCAACAACTGGTGTTGTTGTTGATGAACTTTCTGAACCAATCTGCAAAGCATTAATAACCACACTTGAATCACCCTAAAAATATTCCTCCAAATTCCCGCTTCCAAGGAAAATTGGGTAAAATTTTAACTAAACCATTACCCCACCATAATTCACAAAAACAAAGACTCAATTAAAATTAGAAGGGAAAGTTTCATGTGGGTAGCATATATCTTCTTGGCTGCCTCTTGCTTTGCACATCCTTCTCAAAACGCACTCTAAGTTAAAACACCTAAGCAATCCCAATCAAAACCAAAATATTACCCATTGAAAACTTGTAAAAGACAAACTTCGAACACATACATACACATATACACAAAGAAGTAAAGAGACTTTGTAGTCAGAACTGAAAGGAGTGGTGCATAGGTCTGAAATAGGTGGACAACTTAGGTGCAAAATACCGCTAATTTTGTTGGGATTTTGTTTGCAGGAAGAGAAGTTACAGAGGAGGCAGACTACAATAGGTTTGAGGAAAGAGAACAAAGACTTGAAAGAGGTAAAGAAGAAGGGTTTATCAGGAGGAAGAAAATTACAAAACCTGAACCTAAAATTAATTACATTATTAATGTAGAGACCTGAATGAATTGAGAATAACCTAGAGAGATGTCGAGACCAGGTCAGAGATCGAGAACAATGGCAACCATGTTTGTCTCTCTTCTTCTATATTTTTCTTAATTGATTCCTGAAAATTTTTTAGACTAGCAGCAAAATTGTTCCCTCAATATGAGCTGTTATTTGAGTAAGAGTTAACTGAAGAATTATCTAAAACATACTAAACAATTAGAGAGCATCAAACACACCAGATTTTAATCAACCCATCATAATTTTTCTTTTCTTTCTCAACTGAGTCATATCAACAACTAAGTTTGATTTCATAGCATCCAATGCATTCTTAATTAATTTTATTTGTAGGCATTGATCAGAATATATTGGGTAGACTTCAGAAATAAGAATGACAGAGCAAACCTACTAAATGGTTGATTTGCAATAGTGTAAAAAAATCAAGTTTTTAAGAATTAGCCCGCATAATAACAATTTTAATCAACCAAAATCACAGCTTTAATTAACAAAAATAAAAGGCACATGAAGCCAAATAAAAAATCACAAAATTTAGACCAAAAAATAAGAAAAAACCTAAAAACATAAACCATTGTCTGATAATGTTAACTCTAACTATTAGTAGAACTCTTTTTTTATGACTATTACTATAATGTATGTAGTTCGTAAAACCTAACAAAATCCACATGACTATTGTTTCTTCTTACAAAAACCATAATCTCATCGTATTTTGTGACATTTTCCTTTTACTAAGAAATATTCAGAAACAATAAAAACTTAAAAAGGGAGAACGCAATGAAGATTCAGGTTCGAACAAATCTGACTATGGTTGCAAGGTATATCTAAGGCTAGGAAGATGGCTATTTCATGCAATTCATGCAAATCTGACCATTAGAAAAAACTTACCATCATAATAGTGCATTCTTCTGCATCCTTCTACTTTTCTAGTTACATCAATAGACTCAATCTCTATTTCATGCAATTCAGCCTCAACATTGCAAGTAAAGGTGTTGCCCACCCTCAGAAGATATTTCTGCAGGAGCAAGGGAATCGATTAAGATAGACGGCTCAATTGCACACATCCACACACACTACCAACTCTGCATATTTGTAAATGTGATTTGTAGACATATAAATGTTCAACTTGTAGTATATTTATAACTATTCTATATTTTAATCTTTCTAAACAAAATATAAAAGCAAGTGATGGTTCACTATTAATGGTTTGAAAGTATATTTACATTTTTGGTGGGCTAACAATAAAAAAGTAGATAAAGGAAATCACATGTCACATACCGATATCTAGCACGCCAATATAGGCTCCAGTAGCAAAGCTTCTTGAATGGCAAATTGTCCACTTTGTAAATTGTAATGGATCAAATTTTGGCTTTGCAAACTAACCCACAATTCAACCAACCTGTAAGAACAACTATAATACAAAACTCACAACCCAAATCCAATACCCAAAAGTTTGATTTTTAGGGACTGTGAGAAGTGCTTTAGCAATGAAGAGAGACAAATCTAAATTAAACAAAAGAAAGAGCGAGGAGGAAGTGTTTTATCGACTATGAATTATATTAACAAACAAACACAATCTAATTTACAAATTTTTTGGGTGCATATCACACTCTTTAAATCCAAATTGACTTGAAATCAATAATACTCAAATTAAAAGTCAATTGACAACAGTAAATAAATTAAAATTGAAACTAAAACTAAACTGAATAAAAGTTAAAACGATTTACAAATATTTAATGCATTGAACCTGTCGTGTTGTTCTGGCCTTGCAATTGCCATTATTTTTTTTTCCAAACAGAGGGCAATGCGCCGAATAATTGAATTATCAAAAACCACTCTACCTCATTTATCTCTGCTAATTATTCAAAATAAAAGCACCCCCAAATATGACCCTAAATCAAAATCAAGCCAATTGAAATGCCAAAAGCGTAAATCATATTTAACTGGCAAGTAAAAAAAAAAAAAAAAAAAGAAACAAAAAAACAAAATTGGAAACATTACTGGTAAAGCTTTTGGAGAAAGACCGGTTTGATCACAGTAAACATGTTCTTGACGTTGAATTGTAAGACAGCAACTTCGAAAAGATGGTAGCACGACGCTATACAATGGGAGGAAGTAGGCCTAATGGTGAACTACAGTCCAATAAGCAAAGAGGAAAGCTTTTTGTGAGAAGTCGACCTGATTTTTAGGGACTTAAGAAGACATGGATGCACCAATTCAACAAAAATGAGCTAGATGGTGCTATGATTAGCGGACTTGATCACTTTCATAAGCCATTACCAACAAAATATTGGGCGAGTCAACATGATTACAAAACTTGTGTAAAAAACCATACTGACCAATCAAAAATTTCATTAGACTTCTAATACTTGTTTGAGCAAGAAAATAAACACATAAGAAGGAAAACCAAGGTTTAAACCCTCCTATCATTGGCCTTCTCAACCAAAATTCCCAAAAAAGAAATAGTACTCAAGGCAGTTTCATACCCTTAAAAACTTCTACCTTCAGCATAACATTGATTTTTTATTTTTTTTGCTACTAAGCATGGTGCTCAAAAACTTTCAAAAACTACAACATGACCGTACAAATGAACTGCAAGTAGTAGGAAGGGGCAGTCACAAATTTAAAAATAGTTGATTTCTCCGGACCATGCTATCAACAACTTATCAAGGAAAACTCATAACAAAATGAATTGAATGGTTAACATTGAGAATAAGGCCCAAATCTAACACTAACCGTGGTCCCATAGGCCATAAATTCAATCATGCAGGCCATACTCTGTAATTATTGAATCAGCACATATAGCTGATTACATACATACTTTCAGATAAATCCTCACGTGCCACAATTATACAAATATAAATAAACATATATCTTAGGCTACAAACTTAAGTGGACCTCGAGGCAACTGGCCATTCTTAGGACCTAGCAGTTGCATCCACTGCAAAAATGCCTATGTTGGATTATGTTGGATAAGTTTGATTGGATCAATTTCAAGCTTAGCTTTTGTTCCAATTAAACACTAACAATCTATTATTAACCCAATAAGTAAGCATTTCATGCAAATACTAATTTGATTTCAAAAAAAGTTCTAGAGAATTACTCCAATAAGTAAACCATTTAGCAAAATATTCCAGATAATATAATCTTTTCGAGGCATTTTATCAAACACACATCATGCATTATTGTTGTAACCACTGCTGCATAAATCTTATCAAAGAACTACCCACAAATACATTCAAATCAAAACCCAGCAACTAAATCCTTTGATAGACTAAGTTCTCCAAACTCTTTAACAATACCCAACTCCAAAATTTTCCTAGAAACAGCATTAGCTTAGCTCTTTCCATATTCTAATCAAAAGTCAATCAGCCAAGTAAAAACTATAAGGTAGCTTATCAAAATCATAACTCAGCCCACTTCATGATTATTAAAAAAAAAAAAAAACCCAATCTTGGAGCGCCTGACCTGACCTTGTTACCAGAGCATAGTCGGAAATGGAGGAGCATACTCGTTGCCGTAGAGGACACAGTCGCAATATTAGGAGAGGAAGGAAGTGAGAATTGGCGAGAGACGTTTGTGGGTCTGCGTTTGATAGTACTCGAATGGTTTGGTTTGGGTTATCAGGGACAGAGAGGTTATCGGGTTTTGTTTGTAAATTAGAGAAAAGAAAGAGAGGGGAGAAGCAGATTCGGTGAGGGTAGCAAATTGATGACTGAAGGCAGTAACAGGGGACGGTTGGTGGAAAGGAAACGATGGAGACTGAGGATAAATATTGGGGGTCGAAGGTTGAGAAAAGGAGAAAAATTTGTTATTGAAAGAGAGTCAAATAAGAGTGGCTTTTTATCAAAAATATATATATAAATGAATGTTGCGACGCCGATGGAGAGAGCGAAAGCAAGCCTGCCTCAAAGAACAGTAATAAAACCACCCTTTGGTAAACAAAAAGACCGGCAAAGGTAGAAGTTTTGGAGATAGCGACTGGATGGAGAGAGAAGAGAGCAATTGAGCAATAGGGTTTTTCAGTTTGGGGGTTTAATGCGTATAGTGTTGTAGTCAGGCTTTTTCAAAGTGTTGTGGATTTTAGTTTTTTTCTTTTTTTTCTTTTTTTTTAAGCTAAAATTTTTGGGTCAGAAATAATAATTTTTTTTTTAAATAATGCTGACTAAAAAAAAAAAAAGTAATAGTTAAGTCAAAGACTTCAGTTATATATATATATATATATATATATATGAGTCCTAAAAATGTAATAAATATGATAATTATTCAAAAGTCTTATTTGGTCTACATTGGTTTTATTCGGTCAATTTTGTTCTCTTCGGTCTTATTTAGTCCATTTTGTCCACTAAAGTTTTATTCGGTCCGATTCGGGCCATTTAGTCCTATTCAGTCCATTCATTCCACATTAGGCTTATTTGGTCCATATTGGTTCTATTCTGTCTACTTTGGTCCATTCTATCCACTTTGGTCCTATTCGGTCTTATTCGGTCCATTTTGTCTACTTTAAAAATATTGTGAAAATATTGTAAGCATAACATTTCTCATTATCTAAATTTTTAATTAATAGAAACACTTTTTTTATATATTTTACCATAATTTTAAAAACTGATTTTTTAAAAGAATACTTTTTAAAACCACTATTTAAAAAAAAAAACAAATGCACTTTTTCAAACATTCTACCCAAGCAAACCTATAAACATGACTAACAACTTGATAGTATAACAAAAGGAATTGAGAATCTTCATGAAAAATCATTAACTTAAATGCACAAATTTTCAATACAGCTCTAGAAGTCATTTTTTCAATCAATACAAGTTATTCTAAAAAATGATAAAGAGTAAAAATTACATAAGCGAACACAATAGGTTAAAATTCAATAAAAATAATTAAAAAAAAACTTGAGTACACATAAAATTGGTACGTTCTTCTATAATAGTAATAGTAGAAATGGTCCAAATGGAATTGTTTTTCAAACTAATTTCAAATTTACAAATAAAATTAAATAAAATACATGGAACTTCATTTTATCAAGTTTCGTACAACAAAAGTGAAATCACATAAGCGCAATATTTCCAATTGCAATTTACAATTTTACTTTTACACACACACACTCCTCTCTCATTCGCACGATATTTTCAGTAAGTGTCTCTTTCAGTCTCTCACTCCCTCATTTTCCAACAACTCAATTGTTTCTTGTGTTTGTGATTGAAATGCTATGGTTGAAACACTTTTGTTATATGCTTTAATTTCCATGGCTTGGTGGTAAGGTGTTGAATGAAACTCGTCTTCTTTCTTGTTGCAACTGCAAAACTGCTAATGGCCTTTCTGTTCCACAAATTCCAGGAGCTCTCTCTCACACTCTCTCTCTGGTTTTAGTTTTACATTTTTTACTGAAAATAATGTTCCCCATTTCTCAATAGTAAAAATGGGGAACATAATCAATGACTGTTATTGAACTAATTTGAGTTCAATTTTTGTTTTTTTTGCAAACCCAGATCAATATTAGTCATAAAGATCAATACTTTCTTTCAATTTTCCTTTGTTTTCTTCTTTTCTAGTGTCTGTTTGGGAACAGTTTATTTAGCTGAAATTAAAATTTTTTTGCTGAAAGTATAGTAGATAAAGCTAAAAAGTAGCTGAAATAGTACAGTAAAACCTATAAATAGTACCAAAAATTGCAATGAGACTATAAATAGTAACAAAAATAAGTTAAATAGTAATAAAAAATCTAACTTTTTAAGTAAATGCCAAACACACACCTAGTGTTTTTGTATGACCTGTTTGTTCTTTTGTAAATGGGTATTCTTAGGCTGTGAAAACTCTTTCAAAAAGTCCCACTTTTGTAAATGGTTTATATACCAGGTCAATTGTGACTATGACTTTGTTATCTGAATTATCTCCCATTTGTTACCACTAAACATGAACTGTATGTGTCTACTGGCTAGTCTTAGTAATGTTGTTGTTTTTGTTAATGTGCAAAGATAGGTACCATATTAGTAGTGTAGAACATTTTATTGATTTTGATAATCTTCTTGGATGAATTCTTTTCACCAATTTTGTTGATATTCACGATTATGTTCGAAGTTGTAACTATTATGGATTAGATGCTATGGACAAATTAATCAGAGCAATTTTACCATAACAATGAGTTCTACCTCAAATTACACTTCCTCCTCCATAAAGGAGTCAATGCTTACTTTCCAACCCTATCAATTTTCATAAAAAAACAAAAACCTTGTAACTTGTGTCAGATGTATTTGTCAACTCAAATATATATATAATGTAAATAAAAATACCCTAACACGGCCAACATGATCCCCACCATTTAATAACTACTACTACTGAACATAGATCACACATTGGGACCACCATTTAATTACTACTACTAATGAATATAGATCACACATTGGGACTTAAATCAACAGCCCATCATTTGCAAAACCAAACCTAAAATCTAATAAGTCCCAGAAAATCTTACATTAATCAAAGCCCAAAATGGCTAACATTTTATAGGCCCATAAACTTAACTCTTGGTTAAGTCACAAAGACTAACACAGCGAATGTGATTCCCATCATTTACATGCTACTACTATTCAACATAGATCACACAATTTGGTGCTAAAACGATCCCCATCATGTCCTGCCAAAGTCTCCTACCCACTGCCACAAGATCCTAAATTGATCAAAACCTTAAACTGGATAACATTTCATTGTCAAATAAGCCTAACACAGCCAATCTATTCCCCACCAATTTATTACTACCACTAATCCATATAGATCACACATTTTGAACCCAAATCAGCCACCCACCATTTCCAAAACCAATCCCAAACTCTCCTAACAGCTGCCACGACATCTTATTTTGATTAAAACCCCAAAAATGGCTAAAATTTCATAGTCGAATAATCCTAACCCAGAAATGTGATCCCCACCATCTAAACTGTAAGAAACATTTGATTCAAACCTAATACACAGAAAAAAGGGGACGCATTTATTAAAATAGAGTAGTAGAAAATTCAGAATTCACTTCATTTCAACGGATCTACCATACTGAACAACTAGAGAAATCAAATATCATAAATATTTCTCAACAACCAAACAGAGATTAACAATAGTCCTAGCTATATTACTCTATGATTCAGAATTTGAAACTTGAATAAGCATTTTATGGAGTGCAATTGTGTTTGATTTGTAATAACATTCGAGAGAGACAGGGACTTATGCAAGCCATTGATGAAATGTTGAGAGAGAGAGAGAGGTGTTGCAGCTTATGGAAGCGTATTCTTTTTTGATAAAATGAGCGGAGCTATATGCGAGAGTGTGTATTGGTGGTGGTGAATCTAGTGATGCTGGTTTTTGTTTCGAGTAAATTAGAAAATTTGTGGCACAATACTTTAAGATCACTCTCATGAACCTTTTAACTTTTTTTCGTTGATAAGTTACACACCTAATGCCTTTTGAACCCACAACCTCACCCTTCACCCATTCTTATGGGAGGGGGGAGTTCTCTTTGAACTAGAACTCATTAGCGGTTCACTTTTATGAGTAATGTGTGCTCAGGCTATTGTATCACAGGCTCTTTTTCCAATGCCATCCTTCTATTGATTTATGTCAATTTCTTGTAAGGCTATGCACAACTGGCTAAGTAGGCACCCCTATAGAAATATAGATTGAATTGAATGAATAAATCAAAAGTTACAAGATTGAATTGAATTTCAAAAAAAATATAATAATAATAATAAGAGGGTGTAATTTGTAATTTAGTATTTTTCCTTTTTAATAAACAAATCAACAATTTCAACCAAATCTTTCGTATTCTTCTTTCACTACTATTTTCAAGTTTTCAACGTGATTAATGCTAAAACTAATACATTTGAAATAAGTTGGTTTAATTAAAAATCTAGCTCATCTTCTAATTACCAAACACAATTTGTTGCCTTATCCCTTTCTTCCCTATGTGGTTTACACTCCATATTTTCTAAACTTCCCCAAATCATCTTTTTATTTCATTTTATTTTTAATTTTTAAAATATCAACAATGTGGCTCACACTTAACAAATTCAGTTTTTTGCAGTTAGAGCTTTCTCTATCCCTGTGGAGCCCCTTCTAGCATTATATGAATCCTAGAGTTCGAGAGTCCGTGCAAAGACTGATATACAAGTTGTCTCAATTGCTTCAATCTCCTCTAATGTTAATGTGAATTTCTTCCACGCCTCTTGAAATTTTTCATTCATCTTGAATGCTTTAGGTGTTCCATACCTCAAAATCTAGAACTCGATCGAGCCATAGTGGAGACAAACTTGTGCGATACAAGATTAGTACCCCTACTTAACTCTAGGGCAAAGGAGGTAGCTAGGTTTCAAAAAAGAGTTCTATTTTTACTAAATAAGGATGCATAATATTAAGAAAAGTTCGAAACAAGACTCCTCCAAATTATCCAATATAACAAACCACCAAATAGGATACAAGGGGAGATGAAAATAAAATAAAATCCCACAATTGAGATAGTTCAAGACTAGCCAAGTTATCAGCACTCTTGTTTGTTTCTTTGAAGGCATAAAGGATTTGTGAATTAGGGATTCTTTGCAAGAGTGACTCCTACAGTCATCCACTAAAAGCATAGATTTTGTGTGGATTTTGACAGGAACATTTTGAAACGAAACCACCAACAAGGCATCAAGTTCCACAATTACATGAGTAAAACCCAAAAATGAAACTTGATGGTGTCACAAATAATCCAAGTCCATAACTCGTCCATATGTCTTGTCCAACGAAAGAAGCTACAATAGGCGGAGAAAATTGCAAGCGTACTGGCGAACCTCGTCCATATATGGACGAGGAATACTTCAAGAAATCTACTCACGAAGGACAAGCCTTCCAAGATGGTCTCGTCCATCTTCCACTAGAAGTGGACGAGCTCATCTTGGAGGACTCGTCCATCCTTACTAAGGATGGACGAGTTCATCGGCCCGTCCGACCTTGGTAACTTCCACAGCGATTATGGAAGTTACCCCCAATTCTCCGGACTCCTCGATATTGGGAACGGTTACTAAACAGATAACCGTTCCACACACACACTATATAAGGCTTCTTCGATGAAGGGTAAGGAGAGAGAGACATTTTTTATTTTGGAGAGAATACTTATTCCTTACAGAGTTCAAAAGTAACTAACTTCATCATCGGAGGATTTTTGGCCGGCCACCACCGGTCCCCTCTGATTCAGTGTTCTTTGTATTACAGGAGATAGCCCAAAGATCATCGTTCGAGTCTTGTCAACCCACTGATATCCAAGGAATCATCAGTTGGCGCCGTCTGTGGGAAGAGATTGTTTCACAGTTTACTTCTCCGTGACAAAGGGTTGATGGTTCGGACTAGATCAAGGGCTACTAGCCCAGGCCATCAGGGAAGCAGCAACCCGCATCGCGATCGCCAGTCTGCACCGGTCATGCAGTCATCTGCCCAACATGCACAATCTATGGCAGACGCTATGGCGGAGTTAACTCGCCAGAACCAAGAATTACGAATGGAGATTAACATGAGGAGGCAAACACATGAAGAACGTGAAGGAGGACAAACACAGAATCATGGCGGAAGAGAGAATACCGAAGTTGGAAGTCAGTTTAGAGGCACCACTTCACGAACGGTACCACACTTGAAGGAAGAAATGGACCAAATGAAGAAAGTTATGGAGGAAATGAAGGAGAATATGAAAAGGGCGAATCCGATAGAAGATTTGGTTCACAGGACTGATTCTCCCTTTACGGCTTCCATCAACGGTCACCCCCTACCATCAAAGTTCAAGTTGCCTTCTCTGGATTCATATGATGGAACACGCGACCCGTTTGATCACATAGCCACTTTCAAGACCACCATGCATCTTCAAGGGGTGCCTGATGAGATAATGTGTAGAGCCTTCCCTACCACCCTTAAGGGTTCAGCGCGAGTTTGGTTTAGCAAAATACCTCCAAATTCGGTGAGTTCTTTTGAAGAGTTGAGCAAGTTGTTTGTTAACAATTTCATCGGGGGACAAAGGCACAAGCGTTCCTCGTCCAGTTTGTTGACAATAGAGCAGGGAGAGAACGAGAGCCTTCGGTCATTCATCACCCGTTTTAACAGAGAAGCTCTCAGTGTGGATGAAGCAGATGATAAGCTTCTACTGGCAGCCTTCCATAACGGGGTAAATTCGGATCTGTTTATACACAAGCTCTATGAAAAAGAGCCCCAGTCCATGGCCGAACTCGTCCATTCGGCTCAGAATTTTATGAATGCAGAAGATGCAATCATTGCTAAGAAGAGGAAGAGGTCTGAGAGAATGGATGTAAATCCCAGTCGCCATCACGAGCAAGGTACTCGTCCAAAGAAGGGACGGACGGAGGAAAGGAGAGACCGAAAAAGTAAGAAGCCAGGTCCTTCAGTACGAAACCAGCAGTATACCCCTTTAAACGCCCCGCTTGAGCAAGTCCTTATGCAAATCAAGGATGATCCTTCCCTGAAATGGCCAGAGAAGTTGAAGGGGGATCCCAACAAGCGCAACAGGAACAAGTATTGTCGCTTCCATAGGGATCATGGTCATGACACAGACGAGTGTTTTGACTTAAAGCAACAAATTGAAAATCTCATAAGGCAAGGGAAGTTAAAGGGGTTCCTTGGACGAGACCAGAGGGATGAGAAACAGAAGGGAAAGATGGAAGAATCATCGCGACCACCACTCGGGGAGATAAGAGTCATCATTGGGGGAAGTTCAACTGGCCAGTCGTCCAAATCCAGGAAAGCGTACTTGAAGGTAGTACAGAGCGTCCAGCTTTTTGGACGATCACCAAGAGCAAGGTCTACGGACGAGCGGGCAATCACTTTCACGGACGAGGATGCTGACAGAATTCATCACCCTCATGATGATGCCCTCGTCATCTCCTTACTAATTGCAAACTACACAACCAGAAGGGTGCTTGTGGACAATGGGAGCTCAGCTGACATTCTATACTATCCAGCTTTTCAACAAATGAAGTTAGGACGAGAACAGCTCCGTCCAGCGAACTCCCCCCTAGTAGGTTTTGGTGGGATGAAGGTGCAACCAGTGGGTACCATTTCCTTATCCGTGGTAGTGGGGGCATATCCACGACAAATCACCAAGGAGGTGAACTTCCTTGTGGTCGATTGTCCGTCCTCCTACAATGCCATAATTGGGAGACCAACTCTGAATAGTTGGAAAGCCGTTACCTCAACTTACCACTTATCAGTCAAGTTTCCAACAGAACACGGGGTTGGACAGGTATAAGGTGACCAACTGGCAGCAAGAGAATGTTACTTGGCCATGCTGGCCATGGATGAACAAGTTCAAGCAATGAATATTGAAGAAAAGAAGGTTGTAGCAGAGCCTACTGAAGCATTGGAAGATATTTCCTTGGATGAAGATAACCCTGAGAGGTGTACCAGGGTTGGAGCAGATTTAGAAGAGAAGATTAAAAAGGACCTCGTCCAATTTTTGAAGAAAAACATTGATGTGTTTGCGTGGAGTCACGAGGATATGCCGGGTATAGACCCTAGTGTCATTACCCACCGTTTGAATGTATGTCCTTCCTCCAAACCTGTGCGGCAAAAGAAGAGGGTGTTTGCCCCTGAGAGGGATACTGTAATCAAGGACGAGGTCCAAAAGCTGATGGTAGCAAAGTTCATTCGGGAAGTGTACTACCCGGATTGGTTGGCCAATGTAGTAATGGTCAAAAAAGCAAATGGCAAGTGGAGAATGTGCGTGGACTTCACCGATCTGAACAAGGCTTGCCCCAAGGATAGTTATCCGCTACCGCGCATTGACCAGTTAGTAGATTCAACTGCAGGCCACAAGTTGCTTAGCTTCATGGATGCCTTTTCAGGATACAATCAGATAAGAATGGACGAGGCTGACCAAGAGAAGACATCTTTTGTCACCAGTCAAGGCTTATTCTGTTATAAGGTGATGCCGTTTGGTTTAAAGAACGCAGGGGCGACATATCAGAGGTTGGTCAACCACATGTTTCGTCCGCAGATTGGGCGGAATGTGGAAGTCTATGTAGATGACATGCTGGTAAAAAGTCAGGACGAAGGAAGGCATCTAGACGACCTGCAGGAGACATTTGAAACATTGAGGCAGTATCACATGAAGCTGAATCCTAGCAAATGTGCCTTTGGAGTATCATCAGGGAAATTCCTTGGCTTTATGGTATCCCACAGGGGAATTGAAGCGAATCCAGATAAAATTCAAGCAATATTGGACATGAAGCCACCGCAAAATACCAAGGAAATCCAATCCCTCACTGGACGAGTCGCTGCGCTTAACAAGTTTGTCTCTAAAGCTACTGATAAATGTTTGCCATTTTTTAAGGTTCTCAAAAAAGCATTCGAATGGACCGACGAGTGTCAGAGAGCTTTCGAAGATTTGAAGGAATACCTTACTATGGCACTGCTGCTGAGTCCATTAGTGGAAGGAGAAGAATTATATTTATACTTAGCGGTAACCCCACACGCCGTGAGCTCAGCATTGATAAGAGAGGAAGATAAAGTGCAAAGACCTGTATACTATACAAGCAAGGCATTGAAAGGAGCGGAAGGACGGTATCCACAAATGGAGAAATTGGCCTTCGCACTAATATCCGCGTCAAGGAAGCTGAGGCATTATTTCCAAGCACATGTTATTAATGTTATGACAGATCACCCGCTCAAGAAGGCAATGAATAGACTGGAAGCTGCAGGACGATTAATCCAGTGGGCTGTGGAGCTAAGTGAGTTCGATATCAGGTATCAACCAAGACATGCCTTAAAAGCTCAAGCCCTAGCAGATTTTATTGCGGAGTTTACCCCAAGTCATAATGAGACAGAAGACAATAAGAGATGGATCGTCCACGTGGATGGTTCGTCTACACGGCATGCAGGGGGAATTGGTGTGGTCCTGCAATCCCCAGAGGGAGATAAACTGAAACATAAAGTCCGTCTACAGTACCAAGCGACTAACAATGAAGTCGAATATGAAGCCCTCCTCAAAGGGCTAGAATTGGCTAAGTCCGTGGAAGCCAAGTCCATATGTGTCATGGGGGATTCCCAACTGATCATGGGGCAAGTGAATGGAATGTATGAAGCGAAGGAAGAACGAATGAAGAAATACCTTGGTAGGGTGATGCGCCTTGTGAAAAGGTTTGAAAAGGCTGACTTCGTTCAAATCCCAAGGGAGGAGAACGTGGAAGCTGATACTATAGCAAAAGAAGCCTCAGCAGATGAATTATTAGAGAAGTCAGATGAAGTTCAATATATGCCAAGTATAGATGTCCAGGAAGTACAACAGGTGGATAACCGAGAAAATTGGATGACTCCCATTATATCATACTTGAAAGACGGACGACTACCAGAAGAGAAGGACGAGGCCAGAAAGGTGAGGGTGAGATCAGCTAGATACGTCCTTATGAATGAAGTGCTATACAAGAGAGGTTTCTCTCAACCTTACCTTAGATGCTTAGCTCCGGACGAAGCAAACTACGTGCTAAGAGAAGTTCATGAAGGGGCATGTGGCAATCACTCGGGAGCCAGATCACTTGTCCACAAGGTCGTCCGTGCAGGGTATTACTGGCCGAACATGCAAGCTGATGCTAAAGCATACGTTAAGGTCTGCGACCAATGCTAGCGATTTAGCAACGTCCCCAGGCAACCATCAGAATACCTCACCCCAATGGTGGCACCGTGGCCCTTCGCACAATGGGGACTGGACATTCTGGGTCCCTTCCCTTTGGGAATAAGGCAAATGAAGTTTTTAGTGGTGGGCATCGATTACTTCACCAAATGGGTGGAGGCAGAACCATTGGCAAATATCACACAACAGAATGTGAAAAACTTCGTGTGGAAGAACATTGTATGCAGATTTGGAGTGCCGAAGGTATTGGTGTCTGACAACGGACGACAATTTGACAATGCACTCTTCAAGGACTTTTGCTTACACTTTGGAATCCAGAACCATTACTCCTCGCCTGCACACCCCCAAGCCAACGGCCAGGCTGAAGTTGCAAACCGATCCTTGTTGAAAATCATCAAGACTCGGCTTGAGGGGGCAAAGGGAGTATGGCCAGATGAGTTACCAGGAGTTTTATGGGCGTACAGGACCACAATGAGAACCCCTACGGGGGAGACTCCTTTCAAGCTAGCCTATGGAAGCGACGCAGTCATACCTGCAGAAGTACATATGGCCAATCACAGGGTGATGATGTATCAAGACAAAGATAATGAGGAGCAACTCCGTTTGAACCTCGATCTGATAGACGAGGTAAGGGCAGACGCAGAACACAGGGCAGCAAAGTATAAGAACCTCATGGCTAGGCAGTATGATGCGATGGTGAAGCCTAGGCGTTTCAACATAGGAGATCTCGTCCTAAGAAAGGTCTCTTTGTCAACCAAGAACCCAGCACATGGGAAGTTGGGCCCAAACTGGGAAGGACCCTATAAAGTTATCAACTGTAAAAGGCAAGGATCCTACTACCTGGAGGCCCTAGACGGGAGAAAGTTGGAACATCCTTGGAATGTGGAGCACCTGAGGAGGTACTACCAGTAAAAGTGAACCTATGGACGAGACTGGGTCTTATCTGTCTACTAACGTACTATTATGTATGATGCTGTTTGTGTTTGATACTACTATGTTTGGTGTTGCTTGTGTGTGGAGTTTGAAACTATGATCTTATTACTTATTATAATTGTGTCATGGTTATGGACGAAGTCATGAAGTATGTATTTATTAAATAAAAAGGCATCAGTGTGCATGTGCCTTGTCTGTAAACAATATTTATGTTATGTACAAAATGTTGTGTGAAATTTCTCCATGATATTGTCGTCCAAGTCAATCCTCAAGAGGGTTGAAAGATCCAAGACGAACAAAATCTCTGGACGCAGAGATGTAACGTCTAAATTTTCTTGAATAAAGTAAGGAAAAACCACATCCACACTCGTCCAACTCTTGGACGAGGCGGAGCCAACTGAAACAATCCAAACTCTGGACGAGAGAAAAAGTTGGCAAAATAAGTAAGATGGTATGTAAAATTAGTTTGCAAGTCTTAAGACGAATCAAGCTAATTAAAAATACTCCCTGCTGAGACGAGTTAGACTACATGAAAAATATATACTCGACATGGACGAGCTAAAGCTGGAGCTAAAATGGCTTAGCAGCATTTGTCCATGCAAAGAAAATGAAATCACTTGTCCATGCAAAGAAAATAAAACTTCATTCAAAGGGTGGACATCCTACATCCAAAAACCTTTGATTAGTTTGAAAAACAGAAATAGTTTACTTAAAAAACCCGTCCTAAAACCATGGACGAGTATAATGTATTCTTGTTACAAAAAAGAAGGTCCAAAAACAAAAGGACCAAATACAAAACCAAACAAAAAAGAAAACAAGGCCACTAAGGTTAAAAATCTCGTTCTAAGAAGGGGGAGCATTCACAGCAGGCTCGTCCTGAGGAAGCTGAGTACTAGCATCGTCTTCCACGTTGACGTCATCAGAGCCGGTCTGGAGAAGAGAGCTTGTGGCAGCAGCAAGGTTAAGCTTGATTGCGCTAAAGTCAACTTCAGGGAAGTTCTCAATAGCGTCCATTCTGAAATCTTCAAAACCAGCTGCATAATTGCGGTCCAAAGTGTCTGTATACACTTTGGACGACTTGAACTCAGCCACAGCGTCCTCTTTTGCCTTGGAGAGACGAGCATTCAATTCATCGTTCATCTTCTGCAAGTGATCAATGCGCGTATCCTTCTCCAATGCATCAGTCCTTAGCTCCTCAATCAGCTTGTTACGTTCTTTGACCTCGTCCTTAGCCTTTTCAGCAACCCCAGCCCATTTTTTACAGTCAGTATTCACCTGCTGAATCCTCGTCTCCAACAAGATTCTCGTCTTGTCCAGCTCTGTTGCCTGTCTAGACGCTGCTATAAACTTTGACATGGCCTATGAATAGACAAAGCAACATAGAATGATTAAATGAGGAAAAGTTGCTAACTGAACAAAGACGAGAGATACTGACATACCTTGAAGAGGTCATGGACGCCTGAATGCTCAAATTCCTTCAAGCCCATGTTATAGCACATGTTTATATCCTCGTCCTGGACGGCTGTCTGGAAACGTTCCCAAGCCAGGTCTTCGTTCTCAATGATGTTCGTAGAAGGCTGGGACGAGCCAGGCGTAGTATACTTGGCCAAAGGAGTTCTGGGCGGAGTCTTGGACGGAGTGGACTCAATTGGGGTGGACGAGTCCACATCGACTATCTGGACGGCAGGCTGAGACTGAAGAGGTTTAGACTTGACCACCTTGGACGAGCCTTGTTTAACCCTTTTGTCTCTACGACTGGGGAGCCCTCCCAAGTCAATGTTCTTTGGCAAGAACTTTCTTTTGTCCCCAGCCGTTGGACGTGTCTGACCCTCAAGACGGTCCTGGGCCTGACCCTCAGGACGTTTCCCCTCTCCTGCAATTTCCTTCCCTTTGTTCTCTTTCATTGTTGACATTCCTAAGACGAGATGAACAAATTAGGAATGTATACATAAAAAAGAAAAAGAAAAGGAAGTTTAGCTAAAAACTTACTTTTTCGCACAGTAACTTCGTGGGCGATAGCTTCGTCTGAAGGCTCGGGACCTAAACCCCACTTGGCTAGACGTCGAAGCGTGACAAGAGAACGAAAGCTCCTGTCTGTATGTAGACGAGCCCTGTGGACTCGGTCACGGTGAAATTTGCTCAAGGACGGACGTTTGACAGCTACAACACAATGAACAAACAAAGGTTAGAAATTGTAAATGTACCAAATAGAAGTAAGAATAAAAATAAACAAGGGGAAGGGACGTACCTTTTGGACGAAGCTTCCCTAGGTCCCCAGTGTAAGGGGGAAAGGGATCCCTGCCAACGTCCACAGGGTTCCCTGCCCAGAAGCCTGAAACAAAAATAAACTCCGTCTTCCATTTCCTATCAGACGAAGCTAGGGACTTAATCAGCCTACAATCATTCCCCCTAGCAGTAAACTGATAAAAACCCTCAGATCGACTTATGGCAGATGGTTTATAACAATAAAGGAACTCGTCCACTGTAAGAGGACGGTCCCCACCAAAAACTTCCCTCCACAAAATTTGCATGGAGATAACTAATCTCCATGCATTAGGATTGAATTGACAAACACCTAAACCTAATTTAACTAATAACTCTCTAGCGAAGGCATTTAAAGGAAACCTAAGGCCACCTAAGAAGTAAGATTCATAGACGCCTATTCCAAAACGGGGTTCACAACACCACTCTCCACGGATGGGCAGCCTAGGGTTAAACTCGTCTGGGATTTGATACCAGGATTTAAGACTACTTAACCTTTGTTCGTCCATCTTAGAATGGACGCCTACAGCGCAACTAAAGACGGTTTCTTCCTCGTCCGTAGGATAGGATGGAGAACCAGCTTGAGAGCCAGAAGCTCTCCTAAGCTGTTCTTGGACGACCTCAAGAGGGAACCCAGGGGCTCCAGAAGAGTAATTCTCATCCGTGTTTCCTCCACTCTCATCACTAGCGCTGCTAGAACTAGACCTATCACTAGTATCCTCGTAGTACTCGTCTATAGCCTTATTAAGGCTATCAGTAGACGAGGAAGCAACAGACATCTCTAACAAGAAACTTAAAACCTAAAGACGAGGAGAAGAAGAGTACCTGGCTCTAGACGGAAGAAGACTCTAGACGAAGAGGAACTCCTAGACGAGGCTCTAGACGATGGATGTCAAGGAAGAAAATCTCTGGAATGAGGAGGGTTAAGGGAGGCATTCCACTATTTATAGGATGCTGACCTGGGTAATCGAAACGACCCAACCAATACGAAAGCGACACGTGGCGTCTACCTCGGAAAAATAAATCAACGGAATCAGTCGCCAATAAAAAAATGACACATGGTGCAGTAATTATTAACCAATTATATATGTCCAAGGACGTTCGACCCTTTGGACGATTCACATGGACGAGGGGGCAACTGATGGTATCACAAATAATCCAAGTTCATAACTCGTCCATATGTCTCGTCCAACGAAAGAAGCTACAATAGGCGGAGAAAATTGCAAGCGTACTGGCGAACCTCGTCCATATATGGACGAGGAATACTTCAAGAAATCTACTCACGAAGGACAAGCCTTCCAAGATGGTCTCGTCCATCTTCCACTAGAAGTGGACGAGCTCATCTTGGAGGACTCGTCCATCCTTACTAAGGATGGACGAGTTCATTGGCCCGTCCGACCTTGGTAACTTCCACAGCGGTTATGGAAGTTACCCCCAATTCTCCGGACTCCTCGATATTGGGAACGGTTACTAAACAGATAACCGTTCCACACACACACTATATAAGGCTTCTTCGATAAAGGGTAAGGAGAGAGAGACATTTTTTATTTTGGAGAGAATACTTATTCCTTACAGAGTTCAAAAGTAACTAACTTCATCATCAGAGGATTTTTGGCCGGCCACCATCGGTCCCCTCTGATTCAGTGTTCTTTGTATTACAGGAGATAGCCCAAAGATCATCGTTCGAGTCTTGTCAACCCACTGATATCCAAGGAATCATCAAAACTAGCTCAACCACCAAACTAGATGTACTTCCTATTTTTTGAGAAAAATTACTAATCCGGGTACCATTTGAAACCCTAAGTAACCCCTCGGCCCTAACTAACTCTAGAAAACTGAGTGAGGGCCAATTTTTGTTTAGCTTAATCCACCATTGAGGTGAAGGATGTCATTTAACAGTGGTAGAACATTAGAAACCAAATTATAGGAAGACAAAGAAAAACCTAAAACCGCATGAAATTCACAAGCTTTCAAAAGCAAGTATTAATAAATAAGGCCAAATTCCTTGGAGGTAGAACATTTTGTTTTTATTTATTTATTTATTTATTTTGGAGAAACTTAGAGGTAGAACTACATTGGCTGAAATAATTATCCAAACAACCTAAAATAATCTCTAAAATAATGAGAATACCTTTAAAATCTCAAGAATGATCAAAATGTCCATAAAACCTCTAAAATGGTTGAAATATCATTGAACCTCCAAAATCTTTGAAATGAGTAAAATATTCTCTAGATCTCCAAAAATTATCAAAATACTACCAAATATTGAAAATGACCCAAAATGTCCACAAAACGTTTAGAATGTTCAAAATACCCCTAAAGACCTTGAAAACTGCCAAAATACCCACAAAACCTTTTTTTTTTTTTCTTTTTTCTTTTTTCACTGAGAACCAAAGTAATTAATATATTAGACCATAAAACGTCATACCTTTTGGAGTCAAGGCAGGCTATAGATACCATATTCACATTTCTTAAGAATCATAACAGTTCAGCCCAAAAAGTGGTAGAGAAGAGAACCTTAACCAAAATCACCACATATGACACAACATTTGCGTAATATGCTTATTGCAAATGGTCCTAGTCCATCCACATAGGAGATCACATCATCACTGAGTAAAAATTGCATAACTTCTAAAATTTTTCTTTGAACGTAATTGGTCCACAAAAAGTTCCAAATTTTTTCACGGTCTTAACTGCAGGACACAAACATTAGTAACACTAGTCTCTGAGCACATGCGTGCTTAGAGGCTCTTTCTATTTTTTCAGTAAAGATTAATAATTTGCATTCATTATAATTTGAGATTGCTACATTTTCCAATCACAAATATATATATATATATATATATATATATATATAAATAAAAATCTAGGAGTGTGATGAGTATTATGTGTGGTGAAATAATTTTTCATCACAACCTTAGATTTTTTTTTGTGATTGGAAAATGTAGTAATCCCAAATTATAATAAATGTTCTAAATTAATCATTTCCCAAAAAATAAAAGAGCCTTTAAGCACGCGGGTGAGCGTGTGCTCAGAGGCTAGTCTATATTACTAATAACATGATTTTTTATTTAGGTTTCATCATTTGCGTACCAAAATACCCTCAAATTCATATGTTTTAAAAAAAAAATTAAATAATAAGGTTAGATATGTAAAGGTACTAATTTAAACACTCCTAAATTTTAGATACATATCCATATCCCTTAAAATTAGGCACTTCCATCTCTTCTTATTCCTTCCTGCTCAAGATTTTAAAATTAGGCACTTCCATTTCTCCTTATTCCTTCTTACTCAAGATTTGACAAAATAAGTATTTCATTTTGCAATGACATATTTTCAAGTTTATCATAATAGGTATCATAAGAGTTTCCCATGCTATTGATGTAGCAACATAGTCATTTATATCACCTAAATATGCAATTTGTTAAAATGCAGCTTTATTCAGGATAAATAGGTGTGAATTATCACCTAAAGCTGCAAAATTATATTAAGGACACAAAAAAAAATTACGGAATTATTTGCGGGTACATAATCTATATTACCTAAAGCTCCAAAATTATCACCACCAAATGTATGTGGATTACATAAAACAGATAATTATTAATGCCTAGTTATTTGTTTCTCAAATCGTCCAAGGTTTGTTCTTTTTCTTGGCCTGCATACTTTGAACTTAAATCTCCAGCACTTGCAGCAGCAACTATTGAATGATCTTTGGCACTTGTAGTAGCAACCTTAGCAATTTATTTAATTGTTAGGTTTGATTAAAATTGATTGGTAGCTAATTTTGAGTCTAATATCAATGTCTTCCAAAGCTGGAAATAGGATTAAGGCTTGGTTGATATAAAAGAAAATTTAAATAGTATTAATTTCTTACAACACCAAGAATACCGTTTGAGAAGTCCACATATTATCTAAGTTTAATATCAATCGATGTAATTTTTTATTTGGTGCATCTATTTTTTTTTTTAACCCAATCCCAAAAGTTATGGATTTTTTCAAAAGCATATTGTTTTTTTAAACCCAAGCCCAAATGTTTATCTTCAGTTCAGTTATCTTTATCACAATAAATTCAAAGATACACGCATAAACCGCAGATTAAAATTAATGAAATTTTCAACATTAAAAAGAAAAAAAGAAAAAAAAAAAAAGAGCACTACACTTCTGGAGCATCTACGCATAAATATTAGACATGAAAAACATTGCATAGGTTGTAGTAGCCTTCAACCACTACAACTTAGTATTTTCTACAAAATTAAGATAGTTTTACAAATACCACAGCCAAGATCCATAGGACCATAGTAAAAAATACCAAATACGGAGTACATGCTAATATATCACTTTAGCTCAAAGTCATGGATCCTTAAACTCTCTGAGGCACTCTTGCTCTTCATTAGGGTTGTCTCAAATTCTAAATGCTTGAAATCCAAAACTTAGCTACATCATTCTATTAAATTGACTACTTGTATATTTTCACTAAAGAATACCAAATTGCAAACTCAATATCACATACAACATCAATTAAAAAAATATACTAAGCAAAAAAAAAAAAAAACCTAACAAAATGACAATTCTTCATATTGACTTACCTTAGGGCTGTAAAATGTATATCCGGTGGGATCTTCAGCTTTTCTCATAAAAAAGAATGCATTTGAAGATGGTAGGAAAGATAGGAGGTTCTTATGTAATTCTTCTTCTTCTTCTTTAATCCCTCTGAAGTCATAATCTTTTTTTTTTTTTTTTTTTTTTTTTTTGAATCGAAGTCATAATCTTAGTCAACCAATGCACCCTTTGGGCAAGTCCTTCAAATAAGAATATATATATCATAAAGTTTATAAATGCGTACAAAACCAAAGTAATGGTAAGTGTTCACAGTGAGCCAAATTAACACCAATCGGATTTTTTGATCTACAAACTAAAACTTGTATATAGAAAAATCACCAAAACTCTCTATCTCAAATTCATTTTCTCTTGAACACAAACTTTTTGATTTTGTAATATGTAATACATGACACACATATGACATAACATAAAATAAAATGTATATACTTGAATTTAAAGCCAATAGCAAAAAAATGAAGGTTTGAAAATACACACACACACTCACAAAATCTGTAAAAACCCATACCTCTAAACACTCACCCCACCAATTAAACCCCTTGGCTGAAACTCAAATTCTGCTCCCATATTTGTGCAATGATGAAATCCTAAAGCAGCCTCCATTACGGGCTTATGACCATATCAAATTAGCCACTATGAACACTAACCAAGAATCCTCCATAGTCCACAAACCACTGTCAACCTCTCTATTTAATTAAATGTTTGAAACTTTTTTTTTTTTTTTTTTTTTTTGAGAATGAATTAAATGTTTGAAAATTGAAAGGGTGGAGAGCTATATATTTTGATAACGGTTTAAGTTGGGATAGATTTTTAACTTCTTTCAGTTTTTTTAGTAAGTAGATCCGAAATTCTTGTTAAAGATCTAAACGTGGTATTTAAAATTTGAGATCTGAAATATTTGAAAGTAGGGTTTTTTTTTTCTATCAAAAAAAAAAAAAAAGTAGGGTTTTTTTTGGATAAACTTGAAAGTGGGTTTTTTTTTTTTTTTGAGAATTTTTTAGGGAAAAGTTGAACGTGGGTTTTTTTTTTTTTTTATAGAAGTTGAACGTGGGTTTGAAATTTCAATGTGGTATTTGAAATTTTTTGGATTTCTTTTGGATATGATTGATTTCTACTTTTTAGTATTTTTTTCTGAAAAAAAAAAGAGATTTAAGGAATTTAAAAAAAAAAAAAAAAACCAAACGTGAGATGAGATTGAGGGAAACCGATTATTGAAAAAAAAAAAGTTAAGATTTTTTTTTTCTCCTATGCAAAGGAAAAAAATTTTCAGTCTTGATAAAGGAAGAAAAAAAAAAAAAAAAAAAAAAACTAAAGAAAGAAAAGTGAAACGTGGAGTAATGCTTGGATTTTTTTTTTTTTTGGAGAAAAGAGTAATGCTTGGAGTTAAATATTGCCCTTTTTTTTTTGAAGAGGAAAACGTCCTCATGGTTCATTAAATATAAATGGAGTCAAGAGACACAGCTTGATCAACAGGTGGAGGGGATTCCTCCATCCTGATTACATCATGTGACTCAAACTTTGCATGCCTAGCTAATAAGTGTGCTACAGTGTTGGCACTCCTTTTAGCAAACTGAACTTGTGACCATCCAAATATTGCCTATTTTGTAGGCAAGATTATAGGTGAGAGTTAAAGATATATTTTTACTATATTATTCTCAAGCTTTATATCTACTTAAATTTAGGTTGAAGGGGTAATTTTTGGTACAGCCCCTTAAATAATAGTATAGAATAATCATTTTCATGTATTTAACTGCAGCATGAGGAAGAGAGATAAGAACAAGTAAAGTTAGGTTTCGAGAGTACACTATGCAAAAGTTTGGATCAAGATCCTCTAGGGTTCCCAGGTATTCTACCAAATGGAGTTTTCTTAATCTTGACCTTTTATTATATAATAATAAATGTTTGAGATTAGGACATGTCATTCATTTACTAACGAAAATATTAAAATAATGGTGCCATGTCAATTATTAAAAAAAAAAAAAATTATATTTTGAATTTTTATTAATAGAAAATAAAACTCAGATCTAAACCAAAGGAAGACCAGATTCTGCAAATTCCACCCTCCTCCTTTGTTCTCACAGCCGTGCCAACACAAGAGCAAAGGTTACCCCAAAAAATCCAGCCCATCGCAAGCCTTACATGGACTGCCTAACCATCTGTAATACCAAACAAAACTCAGTAGCAACTTATAAATTCGATCATAAACCTTAATAATCTATTTTCTTCTCATACGTGCAACATTGTGTCTATACAAAATTACAAATATTAGTTTGCTTTACGCCTTTACTCATTCAAGCCAATTTTGAAATTGTCTAGAGCTTTCTGTCGGCTGTAGTAGAATAGAGGAGGTATTGGCAGTTTGCAATCTTTTCTACGTTTTAGATTAATTTGAGTTTTTTTTTTTTTTTTTTTTTTTTTTTTTTTTTTTTTTTAAGGAAAAGAAATAAAATGAATTAATAAACTCAAAATATGATTTTTTTTTTTTTTTTTTTTTGTTAATAACTAATGTGACACCATTATTTTAAGAATTTTATCAGTAAATTAATAACATGGCATAATTTCAATAATTTAAAATGTAATCAAAAGTCAAGATTAAGAGAACACTATTTAATAGAGTATCCTAAAAACTTTAAAGGATCTTAATCCGCAAAGTTCTAAGTAGTGACTCGTTCTTCACTTAAGGTTTAAATGTCTAATAGGCACAACTACTTGAAATGCCCTCTCAGTAAGAAAAAGTAATAGCTTTCATAATGTTCTCATTAGTAAAGGCCTCAACTTGAAAAGAAAAAAAAAAAAAAAAAAATTCTCATTATGTACTTTCATTCTTTTATGTGCCATAATGGCCTCATGTTTGAACGTTTCAGCAACCTTTTTCAAACTTCTCCTTCATAAATATTGTACCCATATTACTTAGGATATCCACTCACCGCATAAATATATGATCATTATTAATTCTTTACTCTCTTCTTCCTGGTGTATGCTGCAATTGAAGTACTAGACGGATTATTTGAAATTGCAGCTATTGGGTTGACTTTTTTTTTTTTTTTTTTTGGATAGGTCTATTGGGTTCACTTCTATTTGCAAGGGAGTCATTTTCATTAGTTTCAATCACCTCCCTTTTAACAGTTTGAGCCATGTCTGTAGGGTCTTCTGTAGCCGACCCAATTGCTCTATCTTTCCCAAAAGCAAGGGTAAGTTCATTGTAGTTGGGGAATGACTTATTCCTTAAACCCGCAGCAGATGGGATGGACCTACAATATTAACATTTAATTTCATTATTAAAATTTAATTTGAATAGCTCATCTTAATTAAAGAATGACATGATCACATGTCAAACATTTGTATCAATCATCCTAACCAAACCCACTTCCTTGTTCTGGCATCTGGCATTGCCTTTTCAATAAACCTGGTCTTGGAGTAAATATGAGGTAGAGCCCCAAGGTTACAGCCAGTTATCTTCTGTAACAGCATCTTCTCTAACTCCAAAAGAAAACCATTCTTCCATTGAAAGTTTCCATTTATGACCCATATTATTCATCTCCACAAGACATTCAACTAGATTCTTATCCTTAGTAGGTGTACACTGATGTTTATTGCCACTTTGCTTGGACCATCTTTTTTTCTTTTTCTTTTTCTCTTAAATAGAATTCTACTCTAGTCTAATCTAAGTGCATAACTGTTTGAAGCTTATTCTTGAAAACTTGATCTCCGATCCTTACCCCCTCATACCCTATAATTATTTATACTTGTGAAGTGACCATTATGCTAAGGGTGCACGATGGTGACCATTTTTTGAAATAGTGGCCATTTAACCATTTTTCACTTTGCCAATTTGTGTGGAGTCACCATTCCTTTGTTGCAATGATATCACTAGCATCTAGAAAAATTGTCATTATATAACAATAATAATTTTTCATATAACAACAATTTACAACAATATCAAATAAATTTACCACCACTTCCTTTAGTTCAGTTTGGTGTAAATAAATAAAAGTTCAAGGCAAAAGAAGGTGAAAAAAAATCAACAATTAGGCAGGCAAAAATTTCAATATTACTAGTGGGATTCAACTTTATTTGGCTCAGCAATGATTATTGGGAAAAAATAATAATAATAAAAAGAACATGCTATCTAAAAGTTGGACATTTGACATATGATTTTACATGAAAATTATGCCACACGGTAGAAAATGCATAATGGTTAACAAGTCACAAAGCAAAAGAAGTCAAAAAGTGGATAACATTCATACTTTTGAAGAATATCTTTGCGATTAAGTGAAAAATGATCATCAAGTGGAATAATGGTCATTTGTTCCACTATGAATATTTAATTTTATAATCCACT
The DNA here is from genome assembly GCA_028535165.1 of Quercus tomentella. NCBI lineage: Eukaryota > Viridiplantae > Streptophyta > Magnoliopsida > Fagales > Fagaceae > Quercus > Quercus tomentella. The sequence goes on along the minus strand of JAPQVY010000068.1, from coordinate 75,080,794 downwards.
AATTGTGATATACTATACTTCTTATTTCTTTCCACTTTGATTACTTTATTAGGAAAAAATTAATCAAAGTGGATAGCATTGGTACTTATGAAGAATATCTATGCTATTAAGTGAAAAATGATCATCAAGTGGAATAATAGTCCTTTGTTCCACTATGAATATTCAATTTTTTGCTCCTCCAATTGTAATATACTATGCGTCTTATTTCTTTCTACTTTGATTACTTTATTAGGAAAAAATGGTGTGTAGCAAATCGTAATTAGTGAAGAACAAAGTGGAACATGAAATTTTTATTTCGTCCAATGAACCTAGCATATCTCATCACTTATCTGTGGCAAGTATTGATCTATGGGGGGTTTGGCTTAAAGCCTATACTATCACTACGGGAATTATGCCATTAATAGCACGCATACACATGAGATTTTACACCATCATGAGCCTTATGCTCCGGACAAATGAATTTCTGGATTTGTATTTCTTGTATACCCTCATTTCCTTACCTTCTAACAAGCACATTGCTTAAATATTGTATCAAGTATCAACGGCATTGTAATGGAAAATAGTTCCCCAAAAAACCATCCTTTAGCATGGAAAATTTGAACCAAATATTTGCAGGCTCCCTAAAGAAGGAGCACGTTGCCTACAACAAGCACATTCAAAATCAAATCAGCAGCATTATCAATTCTGTTAACTTGTAGGTGATAGATTGGCATTGTTGAAATGTTGATACAGGTGTGGCAACAATAGCAGTAATTAGCTGGTTACAAGAAAAAAAAAGTAGTGAACATATCAACTCAAAGTCTTGAAGAGTAATCACTACGCCGTTACGAGAAACACAAGTATTGGTCTTTGGCAAATTCTTCATTAAAATAGTATAATAATAGTGAGAAAGTGATTGAAGAATCACTATATACGAAAATTCTAGGACCACAAATTACCTATGTATTATCACGAGCTAGTAGTCTCCAATTGCATCACCCCCACAACTCACACTCAGCTTCTCTTTTTGGCTTTGTAATGGGTGCCTCTTTTGCAACTCATGTGCTTTTCTTAATATGGTTCTTTGCCGCTACCTTCAGTTTAAGCTTCTTTTTCAAAGCAAAGTCAAACTCGTCTCTAGCAATAAAAAGGAGAAACAAGTCACCCAAAAAAAAAAGAAGAAGTCAAATTCTAGATGATTCTAACATTGATGAATAATCTCTACGTAGTTACCAAAAGATGGTTGTCAAATGAACCTAACGCTACATATCATCACTTGTGTGAGGTGAGCATTGATTTCTGGGGGTTTTGCTTAAAGCCTATATTATCACAAATTTAATCATGTCATTTAGAGCACATACACATGATATTTTACTCCATCATGAGCCTTAGGTTCCAAACAAATGTACTCAACATGAATTTATGGTCTTAGATGAAAATTAATGGTCAACAAGTCACCAAACCAAAAAAAAGAAGATGTCAATTATAAGTCAAATTCTTGAAGATTTTGATACTGATGAAAAATCTCTATGCAGTTATGTGAGAGATGGTTGTCAAATGAACCTAACACTACATCTCATCACTAGTGTGTAATGAGCATTGATCTTTGGGGGTTTGACTTAAAGCCAATACTATAACTAATTTAATCATGTCATTAAGAGCACATTTACATGATATTCTACTCAATCATGAGCCTTAAGTTCATGAATTTCATGAATTTTTGGCCTTTACATGAAAATTATGTCACATGGTGGAAAATATTGCATAATGGATTAATGGTTAACAAGTCACCCATTTTAAAAACAAAAGATGTCAATAAGTCAAATTCTTGATGATTTTGATATTGATTAAAAATCTCTACACAGTTACATGAGAGACGGTCGTCAAATGAGCCTAACGCTACATCTCATCACTAGTGTGTAGTGAGCATTGATCTCTAGGGGTTTGGCTTAAAGCCAATATTATCACTAATTTGATCATGTCATTAAGAGCACATTCACATGATATTCTACTCAATCATGAGCCTTAAGTTCTTGACAAATGTCCTCAACATGAACCTCTAGCCTTAATTACATAAAAATTATGCTGCACAGTGGAAAATATTGCATAAATAAATTATTGGTCAGCAAGTCACGCAACAAAAAAAACAAAAGATGTCAATAAAAAGGAGTCGAAGCTTAGATTCCAACCCTATCAATTTTCATTAAAAAAAACCCTAACACGACCAACATGATCCCCACCATTTAATAACTACTACTAATGAACATAGATCACACATTGGGACTTAAATCAACAGCCCATCATTTGCAAATCAAACCTAAAATCTAAAAATTTCCTGAAAATCCTATATTAATCAAAGCCCAAAATGGCTAACATTGTATAGGCCCACAAACTTAACTCATGGTTGAGTTTACGTCACAAACATTGTCTTTTATTTTATTTTATTATTTTTTTTTTTGAGAAGCCTTGTCTTGAATATTGACTTACACAGCCAATGTGATTCCTATCATTCATTACATACTAATACTATTCAACATAGATCACACAATTTGGGGCTAAAACAACCCCCATCATGTCCAAAACCCAATCCAAGGTTTTGATCCTACATTGATCAAAACCTTAAACTGGATAACGTTTCATAGTCAAATAAGCCTAACACAGCCAATCTGATCGCCACCACTTAATTACTAAGAGTAACCCACACAGATCACACATTTTGAACCCAAATCAACCACTCACCATTTCCAAAACCAATCCTAAACACTCCTAACAGCTGCGACGACATCTTAAATTTCATAGTCGAATAATCCTAACACAGAAATGTGATCCCCACCATCTAATTACTACTACACATAAATCAAACTTTGCAGCTAAATCAACCCCCCAATCATTCCCAAAACCAATCCTAGAGTCTCCCAACAACTGCCACAAGATCTAACACTGATCAGAACCTCGAAGTGGATAACATTTCATAGTCAAATAAGCCCAGCATAGCCAATATGACATATAGATCAACAAATTTGAACCCAAATCAAACCACCCATCAATTCCAAAACCAATCCCAAGCTCTCCAAACCACCACCACAAGATCCTACATTTACCAGATCCCCTAAAATGGCTAACATCACATTGCCCTCCAAAGTGAACTCTTGGTTGAGTTTAAACAACAAACACCTTATGCTCAATAAGATCAAATACACTATCTTTTCCTATAATTTGAACAGATCTGAACCAAAAATAAAATTAAAAATTTAAAAACTGTAAGAAACATTAGATCCAAACCTAATAACACAAAAATAAGAGGCATTTATTGAAATAGAGTAATAGGGATTTCAGAATTTACTTCATTTCAACGGATCTATAGTACCGAACAACCAAAGAAATCAAAAATCATAAAATTTTCTCAGCAACGAAACAGAGATTTAACAATAGTCCTAGTTGTATTACTGTGTGATTCAAAATTTGAAACTTGAATAAGCATTTTGTGGAGTGCAATTGTGTTTGATTTGTAATAACATGAGAGAGAGAGAGAGAGAGAGAGAGAGAGAGAGAAGCATATTCTTTTTTGGTAAAATGAGAGGAGTGAGAGTGTGTTTTGGTGGTGGTGAATTTGGCGATGCTGGTTTTTGTTTCGGTTAAACTAGAAACTCTAAGCACTGTGCAGAAAATTAACAAGTCTAACCGTTGTGCAAATTTTTTAACTATTTTATTTTGAACAAATTTTTTTAAATAGTTATTGTTGGAGCATTTTAATATTAAATAATTAAAATGAATAAATGTTATAACATAAATGTAAAGATATGGGAGTGAATATGGAAGATGAGGAGTTGTTAAAATGTTTAATCCCACATTGAAAAGGAGAGAGACTATTTTATTTTTTTAATTGTGGGGATTAATGGGCTAACATGAACTGTCTCAGAAATTGGGCTAGAAACGTGCACAAGGGAGAGGTGAAGGGTGGAGGTACCAAAATTGGAAATGAATCAGCCTTTTGGATCCTCTTACTTGACAGCCCATTTAGAGTAATTTCCATATCCATTGGTGAGTAAATGGCCCAAATTAATACTCCATTTTTATTATGGACAATGAAGAGCCATTAACTAGGTAGTAATTTCTTGGCAAAGAAGAGTGTTCTTTTTGGTGGAAACTTTGGGCTTGAACACATTGTACAGAAGTTGTTCTAGCCATACGACACTTGTTGGGCTGTTGTATCTTGGGGGAGACAAGTCAGAGAAGGTCTGCATCGGTTACAAAGTTTAGCCAACCAAGGGCTTGAATCTCCTTAAAGAGAGCGAGTGCCGCGCCTCAGTCCAAATAGTGTTGTGTAATTTTTCTCATTGAATTAATAATATTCAGAAGTACTATTCAGTTTCTCTTTGTGTTATCTCCATTATCATTGTGTTTGCACCAACAATTATTATTTTTAAATAATTTATTTTATGCTACATTTTATCAAAATATTATTTATTTATAATTTTTTTAAAGAGAAAGCTTAACTACAAAATTCATTATAGCCTTAAGCTACAACTTTAATATATTTTTATTGGAGGTGAATTACGTCCTCAAATCATCTTTTATTTTATTTTAATTTTTATAAATATCAATAATGTGGCTCACACTTAACAAATTCAGTTTATTTGCATTTGGAGTTTTCTCTATCTCTGTTGAGCCCCTCCTAGCATTATATGAATCCTAGATTCCGAGAGTCCGTGCAAAGATTGGTATACAAGTTGTCTCAATTGCTTCAATCTCCTTTGAAGTTAATGTGAACTTCTTCCAGGCCTCTTCAAATTTTCCATTCATCTTGAATGCTTTAGGTGTTCCATACCTCAAAATCAAGAACCCGAGCCATAGTGTTCAGTGGAGACAAACTTGTGCGATACAAGACTATATATATATATATATATATATATATATATATATGTTCAATCTTCGTGGAATAGAATTGCAGAAATTTTGGAGTCAAGGAAGGCTATATATCACCATATTCATATTTCATAAGAATCATAACAATTGAGCCCCAAAAGTGATAGACAACCTTAACCAAAACCACCACAAATGACGCAACAAATGCGTAATATGCTTATTGCAAATAGTCCTAGTCCATCCACATGCGTTATCCTTATCCCAAAAGTAATATTGCTTAACTTTTAAAATTTCTCTTCAAACATAATTGGTCTACAACAAGTATTTATATGTATTATATCTATGATTTTTATAAATATAAGTGGGGGATTGTTGGATTATTTTGATAAAAATATTAAAAAGTTTTAAATGCACTTTTAAGAGAATTGATAAAAATAAATTTCTATCCGTTGATGGGGGATTCCGGGTATGGAAAACTTCCTTCCCGCATCAATTTCTAATTCTTGGTCATTGAGATTCATGGGCGATTCGGATGTTTATTTAGGTTTGGAACCCTCTCTTTTTTCCCCTTTCTAACAAATCAAAATGATTGAAGTTTTTCTATTTTGAATCGTGTTAGGTCTAATTCCTATTACTTTGGTTAGTTAGACTCTCGATGTATTATTACATTTCTAGCGGGAGGAGAGTAGCCCCAAAAGAAGTCGGTCCTAGCGAAAACACATAATACAGCTTATGGCCGAGAGTGTCATGAAAGAAAGGTCAGTCTGCGCAGGCGGGCTATACCAGTTTCTTTGTTATACAATTGAATTCAATCTAATGCTAATAAAGTTGAAATACGTTTCAGTTTTAATTGATAATGACAAATTTTATCTTATTCTATGAGTTGGCCGAAATAAATAGTATTGATTATATGAACGTTAGTCGTTTAAATGCTTTTAGCTATATTCTCTTGCCAACTATAACTACTATATCTTTCCTTACAAAACGTTTTCTCCTCAAATGCTTTGACGTTTTATTATGGGAATTTATTTGGTTATTGATCTAAATAATTATTTACTATTTGATTTTTATGAGGAAGTAAAACTGTGAGAGATTGGGAAAATTCCATGGTGCTCTCAAAAAAGAGATTTGGGTACTTTTTAGGGCACCTCTTTTTTTGGGTAAGTGGTATGGAGTCGCCACTTATTTTTTATACAAAAAAAAATAAGAAAAAACTAAATACAAATTACATGACTGAATTGTTCCATTCTGATTGATTAAAGTAAAAAAGTACACATTTGATAAATTGAGTATTACATAACTTTGGGTCCTAGTTACAAACTACCAAAGATACATGACTTTTTGTCCTAGTTACAATCTACCCAAAATAAAAATAAAGATAAAGCCTAGGTCTACCCATCCAAAGACACTAAATTCGGAGGCTAGGTTACGGAATGGGAAGGTGTTAAGCATCTATTCCGCCCAAATAGAGTCTGGTCTTCTAGACTCTCATGACTGATGTACCCCATTATGCATGACATGAATGATATGTTGCACACATGAAAAACTTAATGAAACTAAGTCACATAAAGTTATTTATGAATGCATCCTCTTCTTTTAGAAAATAATTCAGATTTTCCTTGTGATAAAAAAATTGATTTGATGAAAAAAATCATATCTATTTTTGTATATGTAAAAAAAAAAAAGCTTTTGGTAAAGAAAAGTCAAATCTGTGTTTATTAAATAAAACAAAGTCTTTTGGTTTTAAAAATATATCAGATCTGTTTTTGAGAACTAAAAAAATTGGTTTTTGGTTTGTATTAAAAAATCATATCTGTTTTTTAACCAAAAAAAAAAAAAATCAGATTTGTAGAAAAGCTTTAAGAAATCAGATCTGTGTTTTTTTATTTTTTTTATTTTTTTTATGTGAAATAAAATAAGAAAAATATTTTTTAGAAGAGGAATATACTCAAGAAACAAACCTATGCTACATGCATCAGACAAAACAAACAAAACTACTCATGACTTTCTTTTTTTTCTTTTTTTCAAAATCTGCTTTGTTAAAAAATTCAGATTTGTATCTAAGGAAGATACAAACTAGTTTTTGTTAAAAAGTTTAGATTTGCAACTAATGAAGATGCAAATTAGCTTTTTGCTTGAGAAAAATTCAGATCTGCATCTAATAAAGATGCAAATTAGGTTTTTGATTGAGAAAATTCAGATCTACATCTAATGAAGATGCAAATCAGTTTTTTGATTGAAAAAAATTCAATGAAGATGCAAATCAATTTTTGATTTTTAAAAATTCAGATTTGCATCTAATGAAGATGCAAATCAGTTTTTTGATTGAGAAAAATTTAGATATGCATCTAATGAAGATGCAAATCAATTTTTGGATTGAAAAAAAAAAAATTTCAGATCTGCATCTAATGAAGATGCAATCAGCTTTTTGATTGAGAAAAATTCATATATGTATCTAATGAAGATGCAAATCAGTTTTTTTGATCGAAAAAAAATTCAGATTCGCATCTAATGAAGATGCAAATCAGTTTTTTGATTGAAAAAAATTCAGATCTGCATCTAATGATCTAATGAAGATGCAAATCAATTTTTGATTTTTAAAAATTTAGATCTGCATCTTATGAAGATGCAAATCAGTTTTTTTTATTGAAAAAGATATGATAACAAGCAAATTTTTGAAACAAAAAAAAAATATATATATATATATTTTTTGACAATAAAAACATCAAAAACATATTCCAATAAAAAAAAATGACAACACATAATATGAGCATTTAAAAATTAAAACTAAACAAACATTTATTCATGCATTACCAAATTGAAAGAGATAGAAGAAGAAGAAGTAAAGAAAAATTACCTCTTGCATGGACATACTCTTTTTCTTGAAAGAATATTTTAGGGTTCAAAGAAATTTATGCAATTATCTTTGAAACCTAAAAAGCCTTGCTTACAAAAAAGAAATTCTTAAGACTAAAGCCTCTAGAACCTCTTTAACGTAAGAGAGAAAATACCAGAAGGGGAGTCAAAAAGAGGGGAAATCTAAGAGCGTGAAAAAGTGTGCTAAATTTTGAGATCCAGTCTCTATTTATAGAGGCTGGAAGGCTCGAAAAAATAGCTAGATGATCGGAATATGAACTGGGATGCATCCTTATCTCCAAAAAATAAAAAAGGATGTGTTTCAACCTAATTCCAATGCCCTCGGGCTGGGACCCGAAGTTATGCCATTTGGCACTTTGAAAGTGCCGATCGGCACTCCAAAAGTGCCAGGACACTTTTGGGTGCCAATCCCGCTTTCGTATTTTAGTCCGTTTTGACACTAACTAACAACCAATCACCAAATTATTTAATTAATTTTAATTTTTTAACCAATCAGAATTAATTTAAATTAATCATGTGTGGTTGATTCTACCTAGACACAATGCTTGCTAACCATACAAACTTAATCATGCAATATCTTCCGATCTGACGGTCCGATTTGGAAATCGGGATACCGTCGCGATCGTTAGCATCTCAAGATCATTCTTATGATATGCAATGAGTGAATGAATGCATGTAATGCAATCATGATTTTTGGGTATATGAATGGTCACTCTAGTCATCTTCCTTGATTAAATCATGGGTGCAAAATCGAGTGTCTACAAAAACCACCGTACAAATTTCATTAAAGACAATTTCATTTGGCCGGCTATATAGATGGAGATATAGAAGGAAGTGAGACAGAGACATAAGAGAAACTTTCATCCATTTATATTTTCATGTAATAGAAAACTATCTATATATTTACTTTGTTCATTTTCTCATCTTTTATGAAAATAATATATCATTGTATATACTATATTTTTGAGTTAAAGAAAAATACTATTAAGAGCTTCCTATCCTACAAGCGGTGTAGGCTTGAAGGATAATCAGCGAAGGTGGCTGGGTTGTTGTATCTCGATGGTGGCATGCACAATATTTAGTCTCCTATACCGAAAACCCCGTAGATGCATGTATCATCTCAAGACAGTGACATAGTCTACGCCTCAACCCCGCCATCTAAAAATGTATATGAATTGACGGTAAATTACTTCTTGTTATGAGATCACTTTAAAGTATTATCAAGGTAACATCTCTCCATTATTCTCTAATTTCATGGTAAATTATAATTTATGTGATATGTGATTATTTAAATGATAATTTGAATATTATTTATTCATAAATTATTGCTCTTAGAAACAACACAGGACACAAACATTAGTAAGATAATTATTTTCATGTATCTAACTGCAGCATGAAGAAGAGTGAGAAGAACAAATAAAGTTAATTTACAAGAGTACACTAAACAAAGCTTTACATGGTGACCAGTCCTTAACCATAACATCTAATAAGCACAACTAAACCCTATTATTTAAGCCAGTTGTGCATATAAAACTTCTTCAAATGCCCTCTCCGTATGAAGAAGTAATAGCTTTCATAATGTTTTCATTAGTAAAGCAACTTGAAAAAAATCTCATTATATACTTTCATTCTTTTAAGTGCCATATCAGCTTCACGTTTAAAAGTTTTAGCAAGCTTCTTCATACTTTCAGTGTCTTCATCATAAATTTTACCCGTATTACTTAGGTTATCCACTAATTGCATAAATATGGGATCATTATTCCTTACATTCTCTTCTTCCATGAGGCTGCTATTGAAGTACCAGATGGATTATTTGATATTGCAGCTATGAATTGACTTGTATTTGCAAGAGAGTCATTTTCATTGGTTTCAACCTGCTCCCTCTTAACAGTTTGAGCCATGTCAGTAGGGTTTTCTTTAGCCTACTCAATTGCTCTATCTTTCCCCAAAACAAGGGTAAGTTCATTGTAGTGGGGGAATAACTTATTCCTTAAACCAACAGCAGATGGGATGAATCTACCATATTAACATTTTAAGTTCAGAAGTATCAATTAATGCAACTCATTCACACTATATTCTTGAATAACTCACCTTAATTCACGAAATCTTCAAGAATGACATGGTCACATGTCAAACATTTGTATCAATCATCCCAACCAAACCTACTTCCTTGTCCTAGCATTTCAGAAATGGCACTGCCTTTTCAATAAACCTGTTCTTGGAGTAAATATGAAGTAGAGCCCCAAGGTTACAACCGGGTATGTTCTTTAACAACATCTTCTCTAACTCCAAAAAGGAAACCATTCTTAAATTTGACCATTGAAAGTTTCCATTTATGAGTAATGACCCATGTTATTCATCTCCACAAGACATTCAACTAGATTCTTATCCTTATGAGGTGTACATTCATGTTTATTGTCACTTTGCTTGGACCATCTTTTGAACTGTTGACCAATTAAGATTTAACCATTTTTTCCTTTACCAGTTTGTGTGGAGTCACTCTTCCTTCGTTGCATTGATATCACTAGCATCTAGAAAAATTATCATTATATAACTATAATAATTTTTCATTTCACAATTTACAACAATATCAAGTAAATCTCCCTCCACTTCTTTTAGTTCAGGTTAGTGTAAATAAATAAAAGTTAAAGGCAAAAGAAGGTGAAAAAAAAAAATCAACTATTACGCTGACAAAGTTTTCAATATTACTAGTGGAATTCAACTTTATTTTGCTCATCAATGATTATTGTTGAAAAAATATAATAAAAAGAACCCGACATCTAGAAGATGGACATTTGACATATGGTCTTACATGAAAATTATGTCACATGATAGAAAATGTGTAATGGTAAACAAGTCACCTCCACCCCAAGATGGGGTGGGGGTTAAAGCAAAAGAAGCCAGAAAGTCGATAACATTGATACTAATGTAGAAAATCTATGCAGTTTATGTGAAAAATGATTGTTAAGTGGAATGATAGTCCTTTGTTCCACTACGATTATTCAATTTTATGCACCACCAAATGTAATACTATGGGTCTTATTTCTTTCCACTTTGATTACTTTATTAGAAAACGTGGCATGTAGAAAATTGCAATAAACGAAGGATAAAAGGGAACATGAAATTTTTATTTCGTCCAACGAACCTAGAACATCTCATCACTTGTGTTTAGAAAATATTGATCTAGCAGGGTTTGGCTTAATATCACTAAGGGAATTATGCCATTAGGAGCATACACGCATATGTGTGAGATTTTTCACCATCATGGGCCTTATGTTCTGGACAAATGTCCTCCACATGAATTTCTAGATGTGTATTCTTGACCTAACAAGCATATTGCTTAAATTATTGTATCATGTATCAACAACACTAACTCCACTGGAAGAAGAGAATGTAGGGAATAATTATCCCATATTTTGAAAAATATCTCACAAGCACTTATATTTGTTGAGTAACCTTCACGCCAAGTGTGCACGGGGGTGACCATCTTTTGAAATGGTGACCATTTAACCATTATTTCATTTGCCAATTTTTGTGGAGTCATCATTCCTTAGTTGCAATGATATCACTAGAAGAAAAATTATCATTATATAACTATAATAATTTTTCGTTTCACAATTTAAATCAATATCAAGTAAATCTACGTCCACTTCCTTTAGTTCAGGTTAGTGTAAATAAATAAAAGTTCAAGGCAAAAGAAGGTGAGAAGAAACTAAACTATTAGGCATACAAAGTTTTCAAGGGATTTAACTTTATTTGGCTAATCAATGATTATTGTTGAAAAAATATAATACAAAGAACACAGCATCTAGAAGTTGGACATTTGACACATGGTCTTACATGAAAATTATGCCATACAGTAGAAAATGCATAATAATTAACAAGTCACCCCCCACTCTAGGATGGAGTGGGGGTTAAAGCAAAAGAGCCAGAAAGTCAATAACATTGATATTGATGAAGAAAATTTATGCAGTTTATGTGAAAAATGATTGTAAAGTGGAATGATAGTCCTTTGTTCCACTATGAGTATTTAATTTTTTGCTCCACTAATTGTAATATACTATGGATCTTGTTTCTTTCCACTTTGATTACTTTATTAGAAAACGTGGCATGTAGTAAATTGCAGTAAGCGAAGGATAAAGTGGAACATGGAATTTTTATTTTGTCCAATGAACTTAGAACATCTCATCACTTGTCTTCGGCAAGTATTGATCTAGTGAGGTTTGGCTTACCATCACTTAGGGAATTATGCCATTAAGAGCACACATGCATATGCATGAGATTTTTCACCATCATGAGCCTTATGTTCCGGACAAATGTCCTCCACATGAATTTCTGGATGTGTATTCCTGACCTAAGAAGCACATTGCTTAATTATTGTATCAAGTATCAATAGCACTATAATGGAAAAAATAGTTAACCAAAAAACCATCCTCTAGCATGAAATTTGAACCAAATACTTGCAGGCTGCCTATAGAAGGAGCACGGTGCCTGCAGGAAGCACATTTAAAATCAAATCAGCAGCATTATCAACTCTGTTAACATTGCAAAAGAACTCCATTCTAAAAATTTAGATAATCTCTTCTTGTCTCAATTCTGTAATTAAGCACGAAGGACAATAGAGGTATTGGAAGAAAAGGGGAATTTCTTCTGGGGGATGGAATCCCTGAAACAATGGTGTTGGCGTCTTTGAAATGCCAATACATGTCTGGCAACAATAGCTGTAATTGGCAGGTTAGGAATGTTATGGTTGGTTATTGAACATATGGGGTTCCACTCTATTTATCCTGAAATGGTAATTATACTGCAATCGTTTTTTTTTTTTGAAGGGTGCAATCATGTTATTAAGGCCACTAAACAGTAACTCATATGCATAAAGGAAGAACTGAAAAGCACATACATGAGATTTTAATCATGGGCAATACTTTTTTTGCTAAACGTGCGGAAGGTTAGAACAAAGCCATATACACTAATACTATGGTCATGGAAAAAAGCCTTTCTTCAAGCAATTTTATCAAACACCTTACAGGCTTAATCATTATTGGAGTATTTTTTATTTTAAAAAAAAAAAAAAAACACTTTACAGGCAAACTGTGAGATGTCCATTGGCAAATGTTTAGGAGCAATGTTTAAGTATTGTTGTTCAGTTTTTAGTGTTATGGAAATACGTGTTTAAGTGTTATAAAAACTAGTTACAGACCCACGTGTCACGCGTGATAATTTTTTAGATAAAATACTATTTTAGTCCCTAGACTTTATAAAAATTTTTTATTTTTATATATAAATAGTTTTATCATATTTTTCATAATCTTGTCTATAACATTTTTTACCATTATCATATATTTATTGGTTGATGATTTGCATAACATAGACATGAAATAAGAGGTAGAACTATTCATTAAATTTTTTTTAAGTCATGGTGTATGAAAATTATGATTATATATATATATATATATATATATATATATAATTTCCCTAGTTAGAGTTTGATTAGTTTTAAGTTTAAATTTTGTATTATTATATTTAATTGTTGATTATTGATTTAATTAAGTCAATGTAATGGTTGATTTTACTGCACTATAAAGTTTTCAATGTCCTCTATATAGCCATCTTTATTTTGTTTCTTACTCATCTTGACCACCTTTTATTTTCCAAATAATGGTTATTAATTGATGTTTGATTTCATTTTTTTTTCTTCCTTCATTTATTCTTTATTACTTTGTATGTTCCCTTGCTAGTTGTAAATTTTATGGTTATCAATAAGAAATAGATATCATAGATGGCTTAAATAGTTATAGATGTAGTTATGTTATTGGTATGTCAAAGGCTTTTTTTCTTTTGAATTTTCAAGGAAATATGAAAGGCGTTTCTCTAGTTTGGTCTCAATCAATCAAGATATCCATAATATATTAACGGAAGTAATAATGAGCCTTAAATTTTTTTAATGTATGAAGTGGTTAGATTAGTGGTATGTGAAAGGTTTTATAAAAAGATTTTAAAAATAATTCCAAGGAAATGTAAAAGGCCTTTTTTTTTTTTTTTTTTTGAAAAAATGCTTAAATAGTTATAGATGTAGTTATGTTAGTGGTATGTAATAGGTTTTTTTTTTTTTTTTTTTTTCTTCTTCTTCTTCTTCTTCTTCTTCCAAGGAAATATGAAAGGCATTTCTTTAGTTTGATCTCAATCAATTAAGATATCCATAATATATTAACAGAATTAATAATGAGCCTTAAATTTTTTTAATGTATGAAGTGGTTAGATTAGTGGTATGTCAAAGGTTTTATAAAAAATTTTTAAAAATAACTCCAAGGAAATGTAAAAGGCCTTTTTTGAAAAAAGAAATTGTGACCCTTTGAATTGTAGAAATATGATTGTTTTAATTACCTTATTTATAAATTTCATTATAAAGTTATAAACATCTAAATTAAAGTAAATGAATATATGAATGCAAAATTATATGTAAAGTTACAACTGCACAAGATAAATATGTATAGATAATTTTTTTCTGATTATTCATGAATCATTATTTCATTGTTTACTTATAAATATCTAAATTAAAGTTTTTTTTTTTTTTTGAAAAAAAAAATCTAAATTAAAATAGATGAATATGTAAAGGTAAAATTATATGAAAAGTTAAAACTATCCAAGATGAACATTTAACCACGGGTAGATGTGTGTTTTCTGAAGACTAAAAGTATACACAATTGCTTTAGCTGGAACTATATAACTATGCAAATATTGTTGCGAGTGGTTCCATCATTTGCAAATTATCAAGTTTGGTGGCCTTACAAAACATATATTTCATTTTGCAAAAAAACTTTACATGAACTCCTCTTTTGTGACAACCTTTTTTTTTTTTTTTTTTTTTGAAACAACTTAAGAATATTAAGACTTAAGTTAACACATGTGGTAGTTGTAAAACACGTCAGTGATATGAAATATAGAAAGGTTTAAATATTTAAAAAACATTTTTAGTAGATTTTAATATATAAAACATTTTTTTTCTCAATATTTTTTGTATCTTTTCCCATAAGATCAATATTGTTGGCATCCATTAAAGATGATACATAATATTTTTGAGAAGAAGAAGAAGAAGCAGAGACGATGCTAACACATAATATAAAATTATTTAGTTTGAGTGATTTAAATTTGGGGCGCAAAAGCAATAATAATGTATCTATGATAAAAGTTTTTATCTAAATGATATATAGTAGTTCATATTTTTTTTTTTTTATACTTGATTCAAAAAGTTCATTCTCAATAGCCTTTTAAGTCTACAAATTGCTCATTCTATAGGTCTAGACACATTCAAAGGGTGCTATCTAAATTATAAATTATAAATTTTAGACTTAATTCCCCCAATGTATGGTAAAGGAAGGCAGGTTTGCGTCTAGTCATTTTCTTGATTTGTGTTACATAATTTAATAGTATGAAGGATGTGATTGAATTTAAATGTTGAATAAAATAAGATGAGAGGAAAAAAGTGTAAAAATAAAATATATAGCAATAAACATCAAATTATCCAAGTCATTCTATGTAATATAATAACATTATATTATTAAATACTAAATGTATAATGTAGTAGGATAATATTTAATCAAAGAGAATATAAAAGATAACAACTTAAAACACAAAACTAAATTGCATCAACCCAAAGTAGAATTCTAATTAATACAAAAATTCATCAACCTAAAGAATTGATGCAATAAAAATTAAAAAAAAAAATCAAACAAAAAATGAAAAACAAATTGAGAGAGAGAGAGAGAGAGAGAAGTAATCTTTTTTGTGTGAGAAAACTATGAATAGAATGAAAAAGAAAATGGCAAATTTATAGTAAGATGTTGAGGATAAGAAGAGTCAAAATAAAGGAAGATAAAAAGGTAGAAAAAGAATGATATTAAGGTAGAAAGTACTGGGGAGATGAAGAGGTAAAAGGGAGGGAGAGTTTTGGAAAATTAATAATAAAAATAATGGGTAAAAGATATTTTTATTTTTTAATAATGGAGTTTATAAGTCACCTTCAATGAGAAAATGTCTAAAAAAAATATATAAGAAAAATTGGGAATAAAAAATGATGACGTGGCTGTTGATGTGGCTCAACGTGAGCGTAGCAACATTAAATGTAACGCTTCAACTTTTAGTAATAATATCGATACATGTTAGAAATATTATTGTTGTTTAAACATTGAAAATTGTTGTTTAAACAACAGTACCAAACATGAGTAATTGGTCTTTGGCATTTGGTTCAAGTTATCCATTCAAAAGTCTTCATTAAAATTAAAAGGGTAACTGCCCTCTCCACACTCCGCCCTAAACTTGAAGAGAAAAAACATTTTTCTCTAGTGACATCTGATCGACCGAATTTTATTAAATTAATATAAAAATTGTTGTGTACTACCATGCCCTTTGCTTTTGGATAGGTTTCTAAAATTATCTTATTTTCTAAATTTTGGATGTGCATTTCCGATATACTCTCATTTTCTAACCTTCAGACAAGGCTCATTGCTTGTTAGAATTGTGTAATTAATGATTAAAATTTTCAGATTCTAAAAATTTTAAATTTTTGGGATAACGGTAATTTAACATTACTCAATTATTATATCAACAACACTGTAATTAAAAATTCTTCACCAAAAACCAACCTTTTAGCGTGAAAATTTTGAATCAAATGTTAATTCCACCATCATATCATAAGCCATTAAATGGTATTTCACAGACACATCAGAAGAATTTAAAAGGACAAGTCAACAAGTCAAGGTCTTGATTAAAATAATATAATAATAAGGAAAAGGAGAAAGGGTTTGAAGAATCACTATATATATTACGTTGAGCTAAAAACTATATACTCACACTTAGCCTTTCTTCCTTCAAACTTCTCTTCCTTCGTTATTATGGCTGCCTCTTTTGCAATTCTTCATGTGCTTTTCTTAGTATGGTTCCTTCCCGCTACCTTCAGTTTAAGCTTCTTCTTCTTCAAAGCAAAGTCAATCTCAAATGTCTCTTGCAATGAAAAAGACAAGCAAGCCCTTCTAACCCTCAAACGTGGTCTCACTGATCATGGACACGTCCTCTCATCCTGGTCTGACCATAAATATTGTTGTATATGGGACAGAGTTTTCTGCGACAAGAAAATTGGCCGAGTCACTGAGCTCCACCTCAATAATTCATGGTTAGGGGGTGAGATTAGTGGTTCGTTGCTCCAATTAGAACATTTGAATTACCTGGATTTGAGTGGCAATGACTTTAATTGTACTCCGATCCCAACTTTCCTTGGTTCAATGTACAGTCTCACACATCTTGACCTCTTTGGCTCTAACTTCAGTGGACTCATTCCTCATCAGCTTGGGAACCTTTCAAGCCTTCTCTATCTGTCTCTTGGATCTAATTCTGACCTCTATGTAGATAACCTTCGTTGGATGTCTGGTTTCACTGCCATTCAACACCTTGGCCTTGGCTCAGCTGACCTTCACAGAGAAGTTGATTGGCTTCAAATAATGAGTAAGTTCCCATCTCTTTCGAAGCTATACTTGGAAAATTGTCAGCTTGATAGCTTGAATCCATCTCTTGGATTTGTCAATTTCACATCTCTTCGATTCCTTCATCTCTCTGGAAATCATTTCAATCATGAGATACCTAATTGGTTCTCTAATCTCAGTACAAGCCTCTTAAGGCTTGACCTATGCAATAGTTCTTTGAAAGGCGATATACCGCCTAGCATTTTCAATTTAGAGAAATTAGAATATCTATCCTTGTATTCCAATAATCTAACTAAACAAATTCCAGAGCCGTTAGGCCAACTTAAGCATCTAACCTATCTTGATCAATTCTTTAAATGGTCCTATACCTTCTTCCGTTGGGAATTTATCTCTTATAAGATCATTATACCTTGACCAAAATCAGTTGAATGGCACCATTCCAAAGAGTCTTGGGCTTCTCTCTAAGTTAAAGACGTTGTATGTCGGAAAAAATTCTTTAACAGGTACTGTAGATGAAAGGCATTTCAGAAAACTCTCAAAATTAAAGGATCTATATATGTCTGAAGCAAGTTTGTTCTTTAATGTCAATTCCAATTGGGTTCCCCCCTTCCAACTTGACTATGCCTACATGAGCTCAATTAAGATTGGTCCTAAATTTCCTTCATGGCTGCAATCACAAAGATCCCTCGTTATTTTAGAAATGTCCATGTCAGGAATTTCAGGCAAAGCTCCGGGTTGGTTCTGGAATTGGACTTCAAACATTACATTTATCAATCTCTCTAACAACCACATAGAATGTGATGTATCAAACATTTTTCTGAGTTCTTCTGTCAAATTGCTCAATATAGCTAACAACTCATTTTATGGACCCATTTCTACTTTCTTATGCCAAAAGAAAATTAGAAAGAATAAATTAGAGATTTTAGATGCATCAAACAATCTCTTATCAGGAGAACTTTCTCACTGCTGGAAGTATTGGCAGTCTTTGATCCATTTAAACTTAGGGAGCAATAATCTAGTAGGTAGAATTCCCTACTCCATGGGGTCTTTAGTTAATCTCCAATCATTGCGTTTACAAAACAATAGCATCTATGGATATATTCCTTCATCGTTGAAAAAGTGCTCAAATCTATGGTTCATCGATATGGGTGATAATCATTTGTCCATCATACCACTATGGATTGGAGAATTGACAAATCTTATAGTTCTCTGTCTAAGATCAAGTGAATTCAAGGGTTATATACCTCAACAAGTATGCCAACTTTCTTCTCTTAGAGTATTGGATCTTGCCAATAATAGCCTATCAGGATCCATACCAAACTGCTTGAAAAATATTAGTGCAATGGCATTACCAGATTTCAATATTAATTCATTTTCTTCTATGTCTTTTATATATTTTTATATATATGGATCTTATGTTGAGAATGTTTAGTTGGTTCCCAAAGAGAAAGAAATGGAATATGAAAAGAACCTTATATTAGTTAGGCTTATAGACCTTTCAAGTAATAACTTGTCTGGATCAATCCCTGCTGAAATTTTAGATCTTTTAGAACTACGCTTTTTGAATTTTTCTCGAAATCATTTGATGGGAAAGATACTAGAAAAAGTTGGGAGTATGAAAGAGTTAGAGTCAGTTGATCTCTCACGAAATCATTTATCGGGTAAAATTCCTCCAAGCATGTCTAATTTGACATTTCTTGGTCTCTTGGACTTGTCATACAACAACCTCTCAGGTAGAATTCCTTCAAGCACCCAGCTTCAATCCTTTGATGCCATTAGGTACATTGGAAATCCTCAGTTATGCGGTGACCCTCTTCCAAGAAACTGCACAATTGAGGAACAATCTTTGAATAGATCACCAATTGGCAGTGTTGAAGATGATTCTAAAAACTCCAGCTTCTACATTGGTATTGGGGTTGGATTCTCAACTGGCTTTTGGGCAATTTGTGGAGCTCTCTTCTTTAATAGGACTTGGAGGCATGTTTATTTTAGATTTGCCGATGAAATAAAAGATTGGATTTATGTGACTACAATGATAAAGATGAATTTACTGGAAAAGCTAAGAGTCAGCCTTAATAAGTGAGGCATCCTTATCTAGCCAAAAGGTATTGCTTCATGTTATGTGTCCTTAGTATTGTTTCTTTCATGTTACTGTTGTAGTCAACTATGACAGAAGAAATTGTTTCTCATATACATTATACATCAAATATGTAGTGTAGAATGTTATTTATTTATTTATTTATAATTATTATTATAAATAGGATGCATTTCATGATTTATCATCTCATATGCTGTAAACTTCAATTCCATTGGAGGATTTACGAGTAGAATATCAAAGAGGGCTTACCATGAATTCTTAGAATTTCAACATGGCGTATTTTGAATTTAGGTTAAGCTTGATGCCTAGGTAGTCATACTTCTCATACTCACATCACTATTATTGAAAATTGCAATTCATTGTTTATACTTCAGGAGGTGGCACTAGTTCATGCTCTTCTAAAAGGCCAAAAAGTCATTAATGAAAGAAATCTTTTTTTGATATTATTTCATCCTGGTTTTATCATAAAACATGCTATGGATTATGATTCTTGGATATTTGTGTGAGAACTATTTATCTATATAGTGCTAGTCATTTAAAGAAGAATTATTTCTCCAAAAAATAGTGCTTCTTGGACTCATTGATTTATTTCACAATGACTTTTCTATTCCACTACTGAAAATATTGTTCACTTTTTTAAAAATGGGTTTCCCATTTTGGAACCAACAAACTCTACTCAATTAAGCCAAATCTATGACTGTTTTTGAATTGAGTTGTGTTTTTTATAACAATATTAGTCATAAAGATTAAGACTTTCTTTCGTTTATGCTATGTTTTCTTATCTTCTTCTTCTTCTTTTTCTCGTGCTTTTGTATGACCCTTTTGCTCTTTTACAAACAATATTCATAGGCTGTGAAAACTCTTGCAATCCAAGACAATTACAATTTGAAGCAGGCATAAATAAATTGTTTCTATATACCAGGTCAGTGTAACTATGACTTTGTCATCTGAAATATCTCGTTTGTTACCTTGGCATATGACCTGTATGTGGCTATTGCCTAGTACAGGCCAGTTCGCTAAGGACGTTGTTTGTATTAATGTGCAAAGATAGAGACCATATCAGTAGTGTGGACCATTTGATTGGTTTTTATCAACCTCTTGAATGAATTTTTTACCCAATTATGTTGATATACATGCTTATGAAGTAGTAATTGTATGGTGTTTAATGTTATGGTCAAATTAATTAAAACAAATTTACTATAACAATGAGATCTAACTCAAATGACCTTCTCGTCCATAATAGTGAGATAGAGGGTAAGGTTTTGATTCAAAACTTACTGAATGCATAAAAAAAAAATGATAAAAAAAAAAAAAAGACTAGATGCTATGGTTCAACCCTATCAATTGCCATATATTGTGTCAGATCTATTTGTAATAAGTGAATGCATTAGTTAATGATTTTTATTTTTATTTATTTATTATTTTAAATTTACTTAAAAAGAAGTAAATTATAATTGAGAATGTGTATGGATGACCTTATTTTGACTGTCTTACTTTGTTTTAAAATACAACTATAGTTAAAAAAAAAAAAAAAAAAAGTGAGGCTTTAAATAAGTTATTGGTGAAATTAAATTGACATTTTAATCTAAAACAAATAGAACCTTAGCATATAAAGTTCATAAAAAGGCATCTACTATTTTCAAGTTCCTGTCTCTACGGTATTTAAAGATAGAAGTGAATGTAGTACTATAATAATTAAGAATTTTAGGTTGAATCACCACTATTAAATTCATATTTTGTGCCTATTTTGGTTTCAAAACTTCTTAAATCTTAATTACTGAAAAAGTTGTATTAGTTGCATGGTGATAAAAGTTAAATAATAGTAGATGTGACATAACTTGATCTTAATGTTTGCCTCACTTCTATCCAAGTTTCAGCTTGTTAGATGTTGCGCATCTATTTAAAGTATTGTAACAAAGTAAAATTTCTTTTGAGTAGATGTTATTTTGTTTGTTCTCTCTACATTACCACTTAGCTTCATGTGAATTTATGCTACCTTTGTCATTCAGTGTACTACTTCATTGGTTGTCCTTTAATCTCAATTTTTTTTTCCTCATTAATCGTTTGGTAAGGGATGCTGATTAGGCAAAAGCAGTTGAGTTCAATGAAATAGTTTGTAAAGCCTTTCTTACTGATCAACAAAAGCAAGTCCAAGAAAACATTCATGCTTAGATTAAAAGTTTCTCCATGTGGATAGATGAAATTCTTCTGCCTTATACTAAAAGGATAGGTGAGGCACAAGAACTGCCTCCACAACCAATAGCTGCTCCTTGTCAGAGTGGCCTTGATTTTGCTGTTGGCAGGAATGGCCAAATTACTGACCGTCCTGGTAAGATTCTATTTGTAATAATAAAAAAACCCTTTTCCAATGTTGTATTATTGAGCTTGAAGTTGTGTGAGTGCCGCTTGAGATGTTTGGGATCTTTGAATTTTCTTGTGACTCATCCTTGAAGTAGGGGGATTATCTTGATTCAAATGAATGATCTTTTGACTTTTCCATTGATTACCCTAAGTTCTTTATTTGTTTCCTTAAACAAATTTAGTTATTTAAAATATTTAAAAGTTATACAAGTAGAGTTGAAGTTAACATCCAATCACTTTTGAACAGAAGTGTCAACAAAAGAAATCTACATTTGGGCGGTGATGTGGAGGGGAAGATGCCTTGGGGATACTTAACTTGATTTTATGGAAGGAATCTTTGATGTGTATTTAATTACTCTTTATAGAATAATGTTGGGAGTTTGTTGGTGTATCTAATGCTCTATCCGTTATCTCTAGCTTCTATAAGGTCTTTCTTGAAATCATGTTTTTTTTTTTTTTTTTTTTTTTTTTTTTTTTGGTGATGTGATTCATAGGAAATTCTATACTTTTTAACCTTTGTACTTCTAAATTAATATTCTTAGATGAACTGTTGATTTTATATTTTTTGGAATGATAATATGCTTTAGTTGTTAGATGTCTTGCAAACTTTGATGTTGCGAATGAATATTTCCCGGTCTTTTAAGAACAAGGTGGCTGTTAGGTTCTAAATGTTTAGAACAATTGGCAAATCGTGAACAAACTTGTCTAGATATAGATCTTAGAGTTTATAGGTTTTATTAGACAATGCTCAAGGTGATTCAAGTCAAGATTCAAGAACATACAAGTTGCAGGAAGAAGACTTCATATTCTGCCTGGTTCGATCGATCGAAGAATAGGCTCGATCAATCGAAAATCGTATCTGCAGAATTTTAAGTCTGCCCAAATAGTAGCTTAAGCCCATTAAGGATTAGGGTTTCAGATCTACTTCTCCCACTATATAAAGGAAACCGTAAGTCACATTTTTGAGACTGAAGAGAGAGAGATTAGAGTGCCTCTTGTGCCTCTTTTGGTTTTACGGTTTTGTACCCAAACCTCTCTAAAGTCTTGGTTGCTTGAGAGTTGTATTGTTGCTCATATTTTCTGTTTTGTGTAAATCTCTTGTGAGATCTAGAGGAACTTTCCTTTACACAAAGCTTAGGGTTTTCAAGGAGGAGATGTTATCTACACCTTGATGATCAACTTAGTTGCTGCCATTGAAGCCTAAAGAAAAACAAGCGTGGGTGCTTGTATCTGGTGATGAATCCAAGAAAGAAGGAGTCCATGGATTTGGAGCTTGCACGTGGTCGTGTCAGTAAGTTCTACTGGTGGGTAGCAATAAGAAGTCGAGCGTGGGGGCTTGTAAGTCTTATTGTATGAACTTCGATTCTTTCAAGATAGTGGATTCAGGTTTACCTTGATGATAGCTAGGTTAAATCCTTCCCAGTTTTTTACCGGTTTGTTTTCCTGGGTGATCATATCTTTGTGTTATTTATCTTTCCGCTGCTATGCATGATATGATTGTTGTGATTGTGATAACCTAGATTTGTTAAATTGGACTAAGTAACAACTTGGCTAATTACCTAGGTTAATCCAATTGTGTTTTTAAGGGGTCAAAAAACTATCAGTGGCAGGTGAGATTGAGGGTTCATGACTCACCCATATGTGTAACTTACCAATAAAACAAAAAGATTACTTGCAAGCTTTGATGATGTTAATACCTTCTAGAATATCTCTTGGCTTGTTTTCATTAAAGTTAAAGCTCTAAAATAGTATTTGTTCTTTTTTGAATGTTATTTTTATTGCAGCTAAACAAGGAATTCAACCAATTTGTAACCTAAAACATGACATTACTTGGGTTGAAACCTTGGAAACAAAATTGATTATAAAGGTTACATGAAGTTCTCAGTTTTGATTGATATTCGTTAGGGCCTTGATTGGATGTTGTTGTATTGGCATGTTGCTGGCTAACAAATACATGGTTATGTGGGGAAAAAAAAAGTGGATCAATATCTCTAGAACTACAACGATGTCCTTCAAGCTGGACTTATGCCCTCCAGTTTAATCTCCTTATGTGGTAAGAATTAATTGGTGTTCTTTTAATTATATGGTTAATGTTTCAAACTTTTTCCTGAATATATTTCCCAATAACATCAAATCAACCCTTGCCGCATTAGAGGTTGGATGAGAGAGCTTCAACTGGGTGCTAGTTCCGTAATACATAGCTGTCAAATATGTTTGATTGTTACAAAATTCATTACAATTGCGCATATAAGTAGTACCCCATATCATAGTCTCTATACTGGAATCAAATTAGGATGTTTCTGAACCAGGATTTGATTGCAAGACTATCAGTTTTTGCTTAATGTACTGGAGTATATATACTTCTTGAGCTTGAATAAATTTCGTATTACAGGAAAACATCAAAATCTAGAAATCTGTATTGTTGTCTTCTGCTAAGTTGCTTGTTAACAATTGTGAAATTCCTTAGGTTTCCTTTAGTGGCAACATTGCTTTGCATTGTTTGCCACATTTAGTTTGATATACACGATAACACGATCATGTATTGCCGCTCTCTTCAGCATCTTGTGGTGCAGAGGCTCTCTACTTTTCCATCATCTAACACTTTCATTTGATTTTTCTTGTTGACATTGCTGTCTTCAATAATTATTGAAATGCACATTGTATTTAATAAGTTGTTTTTACTTATGCCACTATTAACATAGCTCAGCAATGCCCTTTTTGGCCTACATGTAGAAAACACACGAAGTTAGAAAGCAATTTATGGCATTTTAATTTTTATATTAAAACTTATGAATTTGTGAAGAGAATAAAAGAGAAATGTTTATATGTACAGCACATGCTTTTTTACCATGACTGCATTATTTGGGTTTTTAGTACCTATCTTCTGTTTAGGTACAAGAGAAGTCTCAATTAATTATTACAAAATTTCCACATTTGGTTCTAATTGCTTGGGAGCTTGTGGGTGTGTCATGTGTGTTCTAGTTCTCCCATTAAATTACCAATTACTGATGATTTTTCCACAAATCATTGAATTGTGCTGAGCTTTGAAAGACTAAAGGACCTCATTGTTTACAATCTTGATAGTGAAATACTTCACAAGGAAGCCAGCCAAGGTATATGTTTAAATGATGAAGCTGATGTTGGTACTGTCATGGCCTTCTAGCCTGATGTAACTTTGAGGATAACCCATTTTTTTAATAATCAAAATCCTAAGCTCCTTTTGTAATAAATGAATAAATTAGTTGTTAAGGCCTTTGCTTTATAATAAATTATGTTTACAAAGTAAAAATTGAATAAATCTTCACTAGTCTGTTTGGATGAGCTTATTTTGATTGTCTTACTTTGTTAAAAAATAAGCTGTATAACAGTACAACTATTCTTAGAAAACACGAGGCATTAAAAAGATTTACATAAGATGATGGTGAAAAGAAGATGATGTTTTTAAGCCAAAACAAGCAGAACCTTAGCATATAACATTCATAGAGACACTTACTATTTTTTAGTTCCTATGTCAATGGTTTTTAAAGTTAGAAGTGAGTGCAGTTCTATAATAATTAGGTATTTTAGGTTGAAATCACCACTAATTGATTCATATAGTGAGCCTATATTTTGGTTTTCAAGCTTCTTAAAATCAACCCAAAAGTTGTATTATTGGGTGGTGATACAACTTAAATAATAGTAGAAGTTCAAAACTTGACATAACTTGATTTTAATTATTTCCTGACTTCCATCCAAATTTTTGCTTCTTTGATCTTGTGTATCTACCTCAAGTACTTCAACAAAGATAAATTTCTTTTAACTAGTTAATAGACCATGACAAGAGTGAACTTTTAAATCATGTCTTACATTTTGTGTAGATGCACAAGATCAAAGAAGCTAAAACTTGGATGGAAGTCAGGCAAACATTAAAATCAAGTTATATTAAGTTTTGAGTTTCTACTAATATCTGATTTTATCACCACGCAAATAATACAACTTTTGTTTGTTCCCTACTTTGCCACTTGGCTTCTTGTGAATTTATTCTACCTTTGTCACTCAGGGTATGGCTTCATTGGGTGTCCTCTAACCCCAAATTTTTTCTCATGACAGACTTGAACATCTAGCTACAATCGTTTGGGTAGGAATGCTGATGAGGCATATGTGGAGGAGATCATAGAATGGCTAGTAAAGCCTTTATTGTTGATTGACAGAGCCAACTCCAAGAAAATGTCCATGCTCAGATTAAAAGTTTTTCCACAACTATGGATGAAATTCTTATTCCTGATACTAAAAGGATAGGTGATGCACATGAATTGCCTCAACAACCAATAGCTGCTCCTCGTTGGAGTGGCCTTGGTTTTTCTGTTTGCAAAAAATGGCCAACCTACTGACCTTCCTGGTAAGGTTCTATTTGCAATCTAAAAACTTTTTCCAATGTTGCATTATGAGCTTGAAGTTGTGTGAGTGCGTCTTGAGACGTTCAGGATCTTATAATTTTGTTGTGACCCATCCGTTCTATGTTTGAAGTAGTGGGATTATCTTGATTCGAGGGAAAGATCTTTTGATTTGTTCCATTTATTACCATAGCTTCTTTACTAGTTTCCTTGAACAAATTTAGTTATTTAAAAAGTTTAAACTTATTCAAGTAGAGTTAATGTTAACATCGAATCACTTTTGAACTGAAAGTGTCGGCAAAAGAAATCTACAATTGGGCAACAAAGTGTGGGAAATGGGATGGTGGCCTTCAGGGGTGGGGGAGGGGAGGGGAGGGGAAGATTTCTTGGGCATATTCAATGAGTATTTAATTACTGTCCAGAATGCCTATTGGGAGTTTGTTGGGGAATCTCATGCTATATCCATTATCTCTAGCTTCTATAAGGTCTTTCTTGAAATAATGTTTGTGTTTGCGATGTGATTCATAGGTAGTTCTATACTTCTTAACTTTTTTTCTTCTAAAATAATATTCTTAGATGTTTGATTTTATATTTTTGTAATGATAATATGCTCTAGTTGGGATCAAATTTGAAGTGTTTCTGCACCCTGATTTTCTACAAGGTTATCAGTTTTGTTTATTGTACTGGCTTATAGGTACATGTTGAGTTTGGATAAATTTCATATTACAGGAAAACATCAAAATCCATAAATCTGTATTGTTGTCTTCTGCTGAGCTGCTTGCTTATCCTACAATTGTGAAATGCCATAGATATCCTTTGGTAGCAATGTTTCCGTGTCTTGCCTGCCGCACTTAGTTTGATATACATGACCATGTATCGCGCTCTCTTCCACATCTTGTGGTGCAGAGGCTCTCTTGACATTTCCGTCATCTGACACTTTCATTTTATTTTTCTTCTTGACCTTGCTGTCTTCAATAATACTTGAACTGCTCTTCCTTGTATTTGATAAGTTCTTTTTATTATTATTATAATAATTTTTTTCATGTTTAGTTTTTCTTCAAATTGTCAACAATGAACTGTTTTTACTAATGTCACTATTAACATAGCTAAGCAATGCCATTTTTTTGCCTAATTAAACATAGAAAACACAAGAAGTTAGAATGCGATTTATGGCATTTTAATTTTATGATAACAACTTGTGAATTTGTGAATAGAAAAAAGAGAATGGACTATACGTACAACACATTGTTTTGGATTTTCTGTACCCATCTTATGTTTTGGTACAGAAGAAGTTTTAATTAGTGATTCAAAATGTCCACTGTTTGGTTCTGATTATATAAGAGATTGTGTGTGATGTGTGTTCTACTTCTTCCATTTTAAGTACTAACTATTAATGATTTTTTAGCACAGTTGTACTTGAAACAAAGCCATTGAATCGTGCTGAACTCTCCGAAAGACTACAGGACCTCATTGTTACAAGCTTGATATCAAGCCATCTCAAATGCCACACAAGAAGCCAGTCAAGGATTATATTTAGATGGTGAAAGTGAAACTGATGTGGTGCTGTCATGGCCTTCTAGCCTGGTGTAGTATACTCTACCAGCATACTATACATTACATTCCTGGATACCCAAGAGTTGATGTGTAGAACACATATAAGATAACGGGGTATGATGGAACTGTAATCAATGCCCAACATTGGGGTTTTGGTGGCTACTAGGGTACTTCATAATGAAGAACCGTTGTTAGACTACAGATTAAGCAACTTAAAGTGACGATGCATGATATACTCCAATGTATGAAGAGGACCAAAGGAGATGGAGCTTCATGTATGTTGGTTAGCCATAATTTTATTCCACACCTTCTTACCCTGGTGTAATTTTTCCATCTTTATTAGTTAGCAATCATATTTTTCATTTAATTGTTTTGAAGCTGCAATCGCCAACCTTTGTAAATTACAAAGTTATGGCATTTGGATGAAGATTGTACTACTTTATGCTCAAGTTTTCTTCATGTACATAGAGTCACGAGTAACATAATTCTGTACTACTTAATGCTCAAGTTTTCTTTTCCAGTTTACTTTATGCTAAGGGTTGGCTTAGTAGTTCTTAAAGCTTCATGATATTCGTGAGATTATGGGTTCAAAACCTCTTGCTAGCATCTTGTGGCCAATTCCAAGTGATTCCTCCCTGAAAATACCTGATGTGTGTGGGATGGGAGGACTACACATGCCCAAGGGAATACTCAAAAAGATCTAAACACTCTTGTTAAAAAAAAAAAGAAAAAAGAAACACAAACGTAGTTCTGTATGCTTGAGTTTTCTTCACATACAAAGTTTGGATTAGCAACTTTTTTGAGGGATTGGTTGTGGTTGCTTTCCTTTTGCAATTAATTCTTTTATGAAATGATCAAGATGGAAAGATATTATTATACAAATTATGACATATTCGAACGTTTACTATGAGATGTGATACTATCTTAGTTGCTATGTTGAGTTGGAAACCTGCTTTTGCAGTTTTTAGTATCATTGAGATCATGTAAACAATAATGCACCATTCAGATGCAACATATTTTAATCCAAAGGACTGGATTTTTGTACTATGGTGCGAACACCAAGTTAACGCCAATTGATTCCACTAGTCCATATTATGGGATTCGAATTTTGTTTTGAGGGTTTTAGCTTTTAAGAGTTTAGTTGTGAAAATTCACTTGGTGTAGAATACACTTCTGAATGTTTGGACCCCCCCAAAAACAAAAATTTCCAAAACAAGCTTATATTCAAACAATATATGTGCGGAATATGGAATATTAGCAATACCCAATATAACAAACTACTCTAAGCCATTAATTAATCACAATCAGCAGAAATTAAAAGCTAAGAGTAAGGGAAAGAGAGATGCAAACACAATATAACACTAGCACGTGTTATCGAAGAGGAAACCGAAGAACTTGGCTAAAAACCTCTCTGCCACCCTCCAAGCGGTAAATGATCCACTAGAAAATCAGTTGGGATACATAAATAGCAATAGACCCTCCAAGCCTAATCTACCCAATGCACCTAAACCCTCCAAGCTTCTTGCTCCAACAAGGTTATGCCGAACCGTGTCTTCTCTAACTTTTCAGATCCCGCAATTAGCCTATTGCATCAACCAATATGAATTGGTTCTACCTTGAACTGCTTCCCTAACACCAAAAACCTTCTCACTTCTCTGAATTTGGTGAGGTAAGGATTTGGTTTATAATCCTCTCATAGGTATGACAATGGAGAGGGTGAGAGTAGAGGAATTTGGAAAATCAAATGTATAAGATTGTGGATGAATCAATCTTATTTTTCTCTAGGGTTTCTCTCTCAAAATTCTCTCTAAAAGTTCTCTCTCTTCTCTCTACATTTTGTGGGTATAAGGGTATTTATAATAAGGTATGAGATGGAACGTGAAAGGTCATTTTTTAGCAAAACAGGGTGCACTGGCGAGTCACTTCACGACTGGGATGAGTTGCAAGTTCCAGTCGCCAGTTACCAGACTAGGTTAGACTGTACCTTTTGTCCTGTAGTGATCCAGCTGTCCTAACTCTTCATCTTCCTGCATGCTTCACACGTGTGCTTCATTTTGGCAAACCACTTGTGAGTCAGTCGCTAGTCACCTTCTTGTTGCACACTCATGATCAAATCTTTACACTCTCTCACACACAACCCTTACATTATTCCCACCTAAATATAGGGTTTCTAAGTACTGAATTACAAGAAAAATTGGCACAGAATAAAGCCAACACATAGTTGAATAAATTCAACTTTACAAGTTGAAATTTTAATTATGAATTATGAATATATATATATATATATATTGGCTACAATAATGAATTTTGATTTGATTTCCCTTATTCCATGTACTTTGTTGCACTATTTATAGACTCTAGAGTAATTCCATGCTTTCCAAACAAGGCTATTTTGCATAGTCCAGGACTATGCTCTCTCTCTCTCTCTCTCTCTCTCTCTCTCTCTCTCTCTCTCTCTCTCTCTCTCTCTCTCAGAGGGCGGGTCCTGCCCACCATGGATCCCACCTCTTTGTGAGAGGTAGGGAGTATAGTCCTAGACTATGCAATAATTTTTCCACCAAACAGCCACCACTAGATTCTACATTAACATTACATTGCACTCCAAGGTGAAGTTTTGGTTCAGTTTTAACAACAAACACCTTATAAACATTCAACATTAACATCAAATACATACTCTTTTTTCTACTATGTGAACCCTCTTATGACTAAAATGTAAATAAATTTACACATTGCACAGATTTAAACAAAAAATAAAAGTAAAAATAGTAAGAAACTTTAGATCCAAACGTAATAGCGAGGGAGAAATTTATTAAAATAGACTAATAGAAAAGTTAGAATTTACTTCATTTCTAGGGATCTATCACAATAAATGTGTTGAGAATTGAGAATCGAGATATAGAGCACGTTTGTTTTGGAACCGAGCCACGTGAGTTGTGGAGATTTTTGTGATTTAGTGTGTGTTTGGATAGAACTTATTTTGCTGAAACTGAAAACTGAAAACTGAAAACACTGTAGCAAAATAATTTTTAAATGTGTGAATAGTACTGTGGGACCCATTTTTAATGAAAAAATTGATAAAAAATGAAATTTGTGGGTCCGTGAACAGTGCATATATGCACTGTTCACTACAGAAAGTCCACATTTGCGGTTACTGTTCATTGAACAGTAACCGCAATATTCCAAAACGCGTGAAAACCAAAAAAAAAAAAAAAAAAAAAAGGAACAAAACGCAGCTCCAAACGCAGAAGCTGAATACAAACACACCCTTAGTCCTCTAGAGTTGTATAAGTCCACGTTTCAAGTGTTAGATACAGCGGGATCTAGCCCTCAAATGACGGTGATTTTTTTTTTTTTTAAATCAACAATTCTACCAATTGTTTTATATTCTTGTCATGCTATTTTCAAGTCAACTTTGAATATTCCTGAGATAAAAAGGGGGAAAAAAAACCTTTATGTAAGTACATATATTGATGAAAAATACCATTTTTTTCAATCATTTTATTGAATGTAAAGTTTTTTTTATCAAATATTAGACAGCAGATTGAATCTCGTCTATATATATTTAAAAGAAAAAAAAAAACCTTATTGATGCCTTTGCAGGACAAATAATACTTATTATTTAATGAACAAAATTCCATGTAGTGAATTGGGCAATGCACCAACTGATGTTTTGTAGTCTGCTAGAAAAAAGCCATGATTTCTTTCTCTATCTTTGGTACATGCACGATGCATATTGATAATTGCTTTAGCTTTTGCAGGTTGACTTGAGTAGCTTACTCAACGAAGCGTTGAACCTCCTTCCAGCTTTATATGCTTTTTTGCAAGATGGACACAAGATTTCAAGCTAGGAGCGGGAGTACAAGAAAAAAAATATTTTAAATCAGCATTTATATAGTATTAACAAACTATGACAAATATACAAAATTATTATTTTTTAATACATTTAGATACAATCATCTACTAACAAAGACAAAAAATACAAAATATCATTGTTTTTAAATATATTATAGTGCAATCATCTATGCAATCTCAGTTTGTAGATTTACTAGTTCTCAATTTATAAATTTATCTAATTTTGTGAGCTAATAATCTTGGAGCACAAGGGGCCCAACTAAAAAAAAAAAAAAAAAAAGGGTTCGGTTAATATTCGCTCTTAAGGCACACATTAGTCATCTATTTTAGGAAATTTTTTATGGAAATTTTTTAGGAAAAAGCTTTCCTATAAAAAAAATTTCTAAAATGGTTTACTAACATATGCCCTAAGAACATACGATAGTAAAACCCATAAAAAATAAAATAAAATTATACTTTGGAAAAATAAAAGTTTTCTTTGGGTTGGGGGGACTCAGGCCCCGATTGCCCCCCCCCCCCCCCCCCCCCAGGTGAGTCCATATTTTGTGGAAGAAGATGAAGATTTTATTTCCACAATTTGTCTCACACTTTTTTCAAGTTCACTTCACCTTCAATGATCAACCTTTCTTTTATTTTATTTATTTAAACAAACTAAATGCTAAACACACACACTTAATTAAACTCTCTCACCATATGTCCTCAACATGAGTTTCTGGCCCTACATGAAGATTATGCCCCATAGTGGAAAATATTGCATAATGGATTAATGGTCAACAAGTCACCCAACAAAAAAAACAAAAGTTGTCAACAAGTCAATTTTTTGATGATTTTGATATTGATGAAAAATCTCTATGTGGTTACCTGAAAGATGGTTGTCAAATGAATCCAACACTACATCTTATCACTTGTGTGTGGTGAGCATTGATCTTTGCTCTTTGGGGGTTTGTCTTAAAGTCTATGTTATCACTAAGTTAATCATGTCATTAAGAGCACAAACACATGATATTTTACTCAATCATGACTTCCACACAAATGTCCACAACATGAATCTCTGGCCTTACAAGAAAATTATGCTGCACAGTGGAAAATATTGTATAATGGATTAATGGTCAACAAGTCACCCAAAAAAAAAAAAAAAAAAAAGGTGTTAGTAAGCCAAATTCTTGATAATTTTGATATTGATGAGAAATATCTATGCGGTTACATGAAAAATGGTCGCTAAATGAACCCAACACTACATCTCTTCACTTGTGTGTGGTAAGCATTGATCTTTGGGGGTTTGGCTTAAAGCCTATGTTATCACTAAGTCAATCATGTAATTAAGAGCACAAACTCATGATATTTTACTCAATCATGACTTCCATGCATGCAAATTTCCATGACATGAATCTTTGGTCTCACATGAAAATTATGCCACACAGTGGAAAATATTGCATAATGAATTAATAATTTAATGGTCAACAAGTCACCCAACAAAGAAAGCAAATATGCCAGTAAATCAATTCTTGATTATTCTAATATTGATGAAAAATATCTATGCAGTTTCATGAAAGATGGTCATCAAATGAACCTATCACTACATCCCATCTCTTGTGTGTGGTGATATCTTACTCAATTGCGAGCCTTAATTTCCTCAAATATCCACAACGTGAATTTTGGACGTGTATTTCCTTTACAATCTCATTTTCTTACCTTCTAACAAGGCTCATTGCCTAATTATTGTATGAATAGCACTGTAACAAAAAATAGTTCCCCAAAAACCCAACCTTTATGTTAACTCCACCATCAGATCATAGGTTTTCGGAAAAACTTATTTTTCAATAAACTAACAAGAAATACATGGTCAATATGGATAAAGATCAACCTTGTAAAGTTGTGATTTCCAACTAGCTTGTGTTGGCTTTAATTTCGTGTCAAATTTTATTGTAATTTCTTCAATCATTTCCCTATATGTATGTGGGTTTATTTGTAAGGGATGAGTGTGAGAGATCGGTGAAGAATCAAGCTTCAAAAATGAATCAGTGTAGTTCGCGACTAGCTCGCGAGAAGAGTAACCCGCGAAAGGCCACATGTGAAGCACATGACTGGAAGTTGAAGAGTCACGCCAGGCTATCAAGTTCACGAGTGTTTCGCTAGAAGGGCCATCCCACGAGGTACCAGCGAAACTCTCTGTTTGGCAAAAAGATAAAGTGCTTTACTAAATTCTTTACCCACACTATAAATACCCTCATTACCCACAAATTGTAAGAAGTGCTTTTCAGAGAGAAAACCCTAACAAATACACTTGAGAGTTAGAGATTGTTATACCCACAATCATCTACATATTTCCTTGTGGATTTCGTCAACTCCTACCTCTCCATCTCTACATCCTTGAGAGGTTTATAGCCCAAACACTTAAACATCAAATCTGAGTGTTAAGTGAGATTTTGGTGCTATTGGGAAGCATTGGAAGGAGCCATTTAGTGGTAGATGCAATTGGGCTGAATTGCGGGATCTAGAAAGCTAGAGAAGACAAGACTCTGAGAAGTCTGTTGGTAGTAGGAGCTTGGAGGGCTCAAGTACATGGGGTAGAGTAGGCTTGGAGGGTCTTTTGTTATTTGTGTACTCCAACTTTATTCTCTAGTGGATCGATTTTTACTTGGAGGATCGTGGAGAGGTTTGTCGCCGAGTTCTTCGATTTCCTCTTCAATAACACATCTTGGTGTTACCTTGTATTTACATCTCTCTTCGCTACTCTTTATGCTTTCATTTTATTGTTAATTGTTGATGGATATGGCTAAGAGTAGTGTTATTCGTTCATTGTGCATATTTACTTTTGTTCTGCACTTTGTAAAGTTTGAGTAAAAGCAATCTAGTAGTAATTTTTAATTTGGGATCTAAACAAGCTTGTGTCTTTTCACACAAATCCGAGCTTTCAAACCTTTCTTTGATAGTCATGCAAAATGATATTGGCAATATTTCAGCACGGACTTAAATCAGAATTCAGCTTATAGCATGAAAACATCCAAAGACCATTGCTTATGTTCTTCTCTTCTTCTTTATTTATTTATTTATTTTTGAAATATCCTGGAAGATATGTCAGAAAACACTCTCATTTACTAATACAAAGCTACAAACCTCCTGCTTTCATTCAGTGAAAAAGATAAAGATACACACATGACCTTTTATTTTGATTTAAAGTTCTAAACTATTGCAACATTTCAGCATGGACATTAATTAGAATTAGTTGCAGATCCCGCGCATTGCACGTGACAATATTTTTAGGGTGGTCTCATTAAATTTATTTTTGCAGCTTGGACTAATTTAATAAATAGTAATATATTCCATAATCATATTTTCATTTGTTATAGTGACAATCATAAATGTAATATATAATTTTTGTTATACCAAAATGAAAACAATACAATTTTTCTTAGGAATTCAAAAGGTTGAAAAAATATTAATTTTTTAATAAAAATTATTTATAACATTTTGTGTATCATTAAAAAGTAACTAAAATTTGGAAATTATTTTTTAGTTAAAAAAAAAAAAACTTTTTCAAACCCAATTGTACAATCAAAAACGCTGAGAAACGTATAAAAAAATTTATAAAATTCAACAAAACTACAATTCAAATAAAAAAGAAAGGGAAAAATAAAAATCACATCAAAGTCAAACTCATTCTCCCCAATATGTAAAACATTTCAAATGTGATGTGATCAAGCTAAATATTCAATGTATAATCGAATTCAAAAATTTTACCCTATTATACATAATGATTGTAATCAAGCCAAATATTGTGTTAATACTATCATATTAATTCTAATCTAACATCTAATCCAACATGTGAAAAATGAATAGATAAATAAATAATTTGAAACTCGAAATTGAATTTGTTTTCTTAAAAATCTCAAAAAAATACACTAATGAGATAAGGTAGATGAGAATACAAAATATACGTAAATGCTTAAAAACAATTACTCACTCATCTAGAAACATCATATAATAAAGATATAACAATTTGGTGCTAATTTGTTAAACAATATATGTAAAGTTGTGACTTACAACTATGTTATTATGTTGACTTTAATTCTGTGTCAAATTTGATTGTATTTTTATTCAATCATTTCCCTGTATTTATAGTGGGATTTAATCTAAGGGTTTGTGTGTGAAAGTTTGGTGAAGATCTGTGAGGAAAGAAATTTCGAGACTGGATCACGAATGGCTCACGAGTGATAACCCGCGAAAGGCCATGTGAGAAGCACATGCTGGAATCTGAATAGTCTCATGCCAGGCTAGATTTCTCGAGTCACTTCGTGACTCAAGGCAAGTCGCAAGTGACCAGTGAAACTCATTACGTGGAGCTTTTTAAAGTTTGTTTATCTCATTCCTTTACCAACACTATATAAGCCCACATTACCCATGAAATTGTAAGGAGTTTTTCCAAGGAATTTTGAAAGAGAAAACCCTAGCTATACACTTAAGAGTTAGAGATTGTAAACCCACAATCATCTACACAATTTCTCTAAAGTTTTCCTCTACTCCTACCTCTCCATCTACACATCCTTGAGAGGTTCTTAGCACAAACACTTACCTTACCCATTCTAAGTGTTGGAATAAGTTTTGGTGCATATGGGAAGCATTGGAAGAAGCTATTGAGTGGCGGATGCAATTTGGAGCTAATTGCGGGATCCTGATAACTAGTGAAGACATGGCTCCGTGAAGTCCATTGGTAGCTAGAACTTGGAGGGTTCAAGTACATTGGGTAGATTAGGCTTGGAGAGTTTTTTTGATATTCGTATACTCCAACTTTATTCACTAGTGGATCGATTTTGGCTTGAAGGGCTGTAGAGAGGTTTTTCGCCAAGTACTTCGGTTTCCTCTTTGATAACATGTTTCGGTGTTATCTTGTGTTTGCATCTCTCTTCCCTTACTCTTTAAGCTTCATATTTATCATTGCTTGCCTGTGGTTATGGCTTAGAGAGTAGTTCTGGTTATTGCGTATCATTTACTCTTGTTCCACACTTAGATAAGTTAGAGTAAAAGCAATTTAGCCATGAGTTTAAAATTAGGGGTCTAAACAAGCTATATTTACAAATAGTGAAAGGAAACTATATAAAGACCATATAATTCAATTGCACTAACTGTTCTTCATCATATTGTCTAAACTATCTTGTTGTTTTCCAAATAAACTAAAACCTGACAATAACACAAAATATGGACATATTATAATATAATTTTTCCCTAAATCTGGTCAACAACATTAAAAGTATTTAGTATTGCAAATAAAATGATAAAAAAAAAAAATACTTGCATCAAGGAACACGTATGAGTTAGTCAATAATAAGACAATGAGTGTACAAACTTCATAAAAAATCCAAAAAAAAATGAAAAAAATGGGGGAGAGAGAGAGAGAGATAACCTTTTTGTGTGAGAAAATAAAATATGCTTAAAATGGGAGAGAGTGACAAATTTATAGTAAGATGATAAGAATAAGAAGAGACAAAATAAAGGAAGATAAATGAGCAAAATTACATGTAAAGTTAAAACAGTCTTAAGAGGAATATGTATAGACAATACTTAGTTATAAAATTAAAATTAAATTAAATAAATATGAAAAGTTAAAATCGCCTAAGATAAATTTGTAAAGTTAATGTCTTTATATATTTAATAATGTCAAAAAATTTTAAAGTAAAAAATAAATATGAAATAAATAATGATGTGACAATGACATGGAAGATGAGGTGGCTTAACAGGAGCGTAGCAACAATAAATGCTACGCTTCAACTTTTAGATATATATATAGATTCAGCTTATAGCACGAAAACATCCAAAGACCATCGCTTATGTTCTTCTCTTCTTCATTACTTTTTTTTGAAATATCCAGGAAGATACGTCAAAAAACACTCTCATTTACTAGTACAAAGCTACAAACATCCTGCTTTCAATTAGTGAAAAAGAAAAGGAAACACACATGACCTTTTATTTTATTTTAAAGTTCTAAACTATTGTAACAGCAGCTTGCATCTTTTCATGCCGGTTGAAAAATATAGTTCCTTCATATTCTTGAATTCATCGTATCAGGTCTAAGAATGTTCAAATGTTCACAACCTGATAGACTGAGGTAACCATTCCTCTTCAGTTATGCCATGTCCAAGCTATCTCAATCTGTTGGAGCCGAATGCATAACAATTTTTAAAATTAAAGAACTCCATTTTCAAAATGTACATATTCTCCACTTGCCTCTAGTTTTGGAAGATCTTGAGGATCCAAATTACACAAAGGAAAATGGAGGGATTGGAAGACAAGGGGGTTTCCTTCCGGGGGATGGAATCCCCAAAGCAATGGTGTTGGTGCTTTTGAAATGCTGATATAGGTGTGGCAACAGTAGCAGTAATCATGATCACAAAAATTACTAGATTACTCTTTCCAATAGCAAAATTATTAGTGTTTTACCACTATTTGAGAAATATTTAGCAATGTACCACTTTTTGAAACTCGAGTTTGACATGGAACTCGAGTTTAAGAAAATCAAGTACCATAAATATGTCACACGGAACTTGATTATGTGGAACTTGAGTTAGCTGCAATGTGTTACTAGAGTTTAAGACACTCGAGTACCATGTAAGAACCAGTTCCCACAGCGCTCACACAGCCACAATTGTTGACTTGCAATTTATTTTCTTACAACCACAATTGTTGACTTCCAATTTTGTTTCTTATTCTTCCAGTTTTTTTATTGGCTTCCAGGTGTGGGTTTCACTTTTTTCTTTCTTTTGTTAGGGTCACGTGGGATGAGAGATAAGTTAACAATTGTGAAAAAGTAGCAAACACAAGCAATAAATTTTATATTACAAGGAACTCGAGTTCCAAGTGAACTTTTTTAAGCAACTCGATTTTTATAAACTCGATTTCCATGTCAAACTCGAGTTTCAAAAAGTGGTACATTGCTACATATTTCTCAAACAGTGGTAAAACACTAATAATTTCGAAAAATAATGGTATTTGGCTATTTTTGCCCTTTCCAATGACATCTTACTATTTATATTCACTAGTAGATATTAGGGGTGAAAATGGCCAAATACCACCATTTTCATAAATTTGTAGCAATTAAGCACTATTTCGGAACTAAATGGGAATCTACCACTTTTTATGTACTCGAGCTCACTAAACTCGAGTTCTAAACGGTACTCGAGTTCCTAGTTTCATTCCACCGTGGCGTTGCTGACCTGGAATTTGTGCAATAAAAAAAATAATGTGGTACTCGAGCTTGGTAAACTCGAGTTCCTTGTAATATGGAACTCAAGCATACCAAGCTCGAGTTCTTTGTAAATAAAATGCTCGGTATTGTTTTTCTAAGGTACTCGAACTCACCAAGCTCGAGTTCCTTGTAATATGGAACTCGAGCTTGGTAAACTCGAGTTCCTTATAACTTTTTTTTTTTTTGGGATAATCGACAAATAAACATAAACATAAAAATAAGTAGTTTTTTTTTTTTATGTTTTTATTTATTTAAATAGAAGCACTGTAAAATATAGAGATTTTAATTTCAAAATATGAATTTTTAGTCCACTCATACCCCTTGTCATTCATTTTTAACACACTCATCAATTTCTTAATTCTAAAAAGTGTTATGGTCAAATTGGTTAAAATATTGGGGTTACAATCAGAAATTAGGACAACATGTAAAAGAAAAATCTCACTCCATTTTTAGCCATGGGCACACCAAAAGAAGTTTAAGCTACATATTGTTACTTTATTAATCCTGTTCGGAATTACCGTATGGTCAAATGATTGATAAGTATTGCAGAAAGAGTGGACCACTCGGATATAAAGAAGAACTTAAGCTTTACCACATTTGGATATGTAAGTTCTTGACTTGCAATGTTTCTAAGAGGAATGTGAAACATTTTTTATGTATATCTAAATGTTTGGCTGATGATGTGAAAGTCGCTTTGGCAACTTTTTTTCTTGCCGAGTTGTAGCACCCCATGTTTAGATATTGTTCACTGTTTTCTCATAAAACACTTCCTGAAATTGTGTTCTCTAAATTTAAAAGCCAAATCTGTATGCTTTTTCATGTTTAAATTTCACAATAATCGAATCTATTTTTCTACATTGATAAAATCTGTTTCTACATTAATAAAATTTGCTTTCTGCACATCATGTTTACTGTATATTCAAATCTGCTTACTGCATCCATAAAATCTATTTTCTACATTAATTGAAACTGTTCATTGTTTTCTCATAAAAATTGTTTACTCTCTTTTTTGCATAAATTATTTTCTGTTCACTATTTAATAAATTGTTCACTATTTTCTCATAAAACACCTCTGTGTTCTCTAAATTTAAAAGCCAAATCTGTGTGCTTTTAAAAGCCAAATTTGTATGCTTTATCATGTTTAAATTTCACAATAATTGAATCTGTTTCTTTGCATTGATAAAATCTGTTTCTACATTAATAAAATTTTCTCTCTGCACATCTTGTTCACTGTATATTCAAATTTGCTTACTACATTCATAAAATCTGTTTTCTACATTAATTAAAACTGTTCATTTTTTTCTCATAAAAATTGTTCACTATTTTCTGCATAAACTATTTCTAGGATTTTGCATAAAATTATTTTTTGTTTAGCATCATTTAAAAAAAAAAATCACTCTCTTTTTTGCATAAATTATTTTATGTTCACTATTTAAAAAAATTTTCACTGTTTTCTCATAAAACACCTCTTGAAATTGTGTTCTCTAAATTTAAAAGCCAAATTTGTATGCTTTTTCATGTTTGAATTTCACAATAATTGAATCTATTTTTCTGCATTGATAAAATCTGTTTCTACATCAATAAAATTTGCTCTCTGCACATCATGTTTACTGTATGTTCAAATCTACTTATTGCATTCATAAAATCTGTTTTTTGCATTAATTAAAACTATTCACTATTTTCTCATAAAAATTGTTCACTATGAATGCTAAAAACAGATTTTATGAATGTAGTAAGAAAATTTGAATATATAGTAAACATGATGTGCAGAGAGCAAATTTTATTAATGTAGAAATAGATTTTATCAATGCAAAAAAATAGATTCGATTATTGTGAAATTTAAACATGAAAAAACATTCAGATTTGGCTTTTCAATTTAAAGAACACAATTTCAAGAGGTGTTTTATGAGAAAACAGTGAAGAATTTTTTAAATAGTGAACGTAAAATAATTTATGCAGAAAAGAGAGTGAACAATTTTTTAAATAATGCTGAACAGAAAATAATTTTATGCAGAATGCTAGAAATAGTTTATGCAGAAAACAGTGGACAATTTTTATTAGAAAACAACGAACATGATGGTTTTTAGACCCCTTAAAAACACAATTGGATTAACCTAGGTAATTAGCCAAGTTGTTACTTAGTCCAAATTCCAAATCTAGGTTATCACAATCAAACAATCATATCATGCAAAACAGCGGAAAATAAAAAACACAATAATATGATAATCCAGGAAAACCAAACCGGTAAAAAACTTGGGGAGGATTTAACCTAGCTATCCTTAAGATAAAAAGCAAATCCACTAGAAAGAATCGAAGTTTTACAATAGCGACTTAGACCACTAACATCCTATTGCTATCCACCAGTAGAAACTTACTGACACAACCACGTGCAAGCTCCGAGACCACGGACTCCTTCTTTCTTTGGTCTTTGCAAAACACAAACACCCACGTTTGTGACTTTAAGATCCCACTCAAAGGTTTAGCAACACAAACTCTCATGTTTGTGACTCCAATACCACCCTTGAAGGTTTAGATCATCAGCACCTTTGATGACTAGAGAAGGCAGCAACTTCTACAATACCGGATCTTAAGATTCTTCAAGGAATAACACTGGTAGAAGACATAAGAGAGCTTTTGGGTACAAAACCCTAAATACCAAAGATGCACACTCTTTTCTCTCTGAAAAGCCACATAAAAACGTGCTTAGGGTTTCCTTTATATACTGGGAGAAGTAGATTAGAAACCCTAATCCTTAATGGGCTTGAACTGCTGTTTGGGCTTAATTAAAATTCTTCAGATACGTCTTTCGATCAATCGAACTAGACAGATTATGAAATTTTCTTCCTGCAGCTTGTATGTTCTTGAATCTTGACTTAAATCACCTTGAGCATTGTCTAATAATACTTATAGACTCTAAGATCTATATCTAGACAAGTTTGTGTTCACGATTTGCCAATTGTTCTAAACTTTTAGAACCTAACAAACTCCCCCTTTGACAATTCGTGACAAAACTTTCATACAAAATGAAATGCTCAAATACAAGAACAACCCAATACAATAAAATGCCCAATTACATCACAAATCCCAATCTAAGACTTCCTAACCAAGAAGTTGCTAATAAGAGGTAGAAGGTCTTGATCAGAATGTACCTGTCTTTCCTGAAACACTCAACAAACGCATAAACGCATGTGTGAAAAATACAAGTAAACAAAAATAAATTCTTGACTTAACAAACCACAAAACAAAGACGTATATCATGAATAACTCATAAATATAAATCAATGAACAGTGAAACAAGAAAGTATCTCCCCCTATCAAAAACAATTTCAATTCCCCCTAAACAAAACAAACAGGATTCCCACATATTCTTACATTTCATCAAAATCTGCCCCTTTTTGTCACGTATTGACAAAGACAACTCAATAAAGCGTAAACATACGCAATAAAGGATAAGAGAAAATAGAGAATCAAGGGAACACAAAACAATTCAACTCTATAGAAAATAGAGACAACTCCCCCTATGAACAACACAGGTAAAAAATAAGCTTCTTCCCCTATAAAAATAGGAAAAATAAAACAAGTTTTGGGAAAAATTTTGGAGGTGGGGAAAATAAAGACACACAATCCAAACTTAAAAACTAAGTTGAGGATACACATGAAGAAAAATAGTCTCTCTTTCAATAAATGCAAACTTGACACTATGTGACCCATAAACAGTTGCATGAGTAGAGAAAATATTTGCACATTGATTATCCATCATATCTCTTAAGAAAAATATTTTCTGCAGTTCACACATAAAAATAGCATATACTAAAAAGTGCAAAACT
Organism: Quercus tomentella; assembly: GCA_028535165.1. NCBI lineage: Eukaryota > Viridiplantae > Streptophyta > Magnoliopsida > Fagales > Fagaceae > Quercus > Quercus tomentella. Next base: position 75,038,291 of record JAPQVY010000068.1, on the reverse strand, counting down.
CAAAAACTTAATCAATCAATTTTTTAAATCAAGTTGAGTACCCAATTTAGCAAAGTGTATGCATGTTATGTGTGAAAACAATGAGAGATATAACTACAAAACTGTAAGATGGATACAAAAAATCAATGCAATACATGTGAATCCTAAACATAAATGATGCATGAAAAAAAATTTGGTCAAATACAAAAAAAACTGAAATTTTTCAGTTTCGACCGATCAAGCATTGATCAAATGCCAATCGAGTCAGGCAGATTCAAACCAAAAAAATTTTATCGCAATTTCGATTAGTCAAGAGACAGATTCGATCGATCAAAAATCTGAAAAAATCAAATTTTTGACAAACAAAGCAATTTAATGCAAAAACTCCTCAAAGCACAATATTTCTTGAATGAAATGCATGAATATGAGATTAAAACTTTTTTAAAACACTTGAATTCAACCAAGATCTTCCAAAAACAAGTTTTTCAACCAATTTGTCTCCAAAACTCAAACATTAAAGACATTTTGCATCAAAATCAAGGAACATGTAATCTTGGATGGCCACAACAAGATCACACACAATATAATGTACCAAGTTTAGCAAAGAGTAACTTGTGTAGTGTGTGCAACTAGCAAAAGCTTGAAAAACATGTGAGGTGATATGTAAATAGAAATCAATCACAATTTCTACAAAATTCATCACATAGAATTTGAAAGAGACTATCATCAAAAGAGTTACATCATATAACTCTCACATCTCCTAGAAAACAAACTTGCAATCATGTAAGTTTCTTGATTTGCCTCATAATATACACACCAATTTTATTTGAGCAGAAACTTATTAAAATAGCTGGGATAATGTACACACCAATTTTATTTGATTAATTTAACATTAAGTCCAATAATGTACACACCAATTTTTTCATTTAAACCGAGGCTATACCTTATGATCTTTTTGTGCATGTGCTACACTTTCTCGAGCACAAAATCTTATGATATGCACTAAGGTGTTCATGATTGGCTAGTAAACAGTGGTGAGATGGTTATTTATGCCTTTCTTAAAAGGTTCAAGTCCGACAATCAAAGACATGTGACTTCAAGATCAAGACAAAGTGATCAAAAACTATAAACATCTCCCACACAACATGCACTACAAAGCTCAAACTAGTAAAGTGCAATAAAAGAAGCTCATCCAAGCTAAACAAGATACATAAAAATGTTATGTAAAGATAATATGGCCAATCCTTGATTATAAATTCAAGATGTGAAATAAAAAACACAAAAATCTTTTTGGTAAAAAATTGTGACCAAAAACGAAAAGCACACATTACGCTAAATGAACAATGCAAATGCAATGCATGACAGTGCTTAACTAAGCTATAGAGGGTACACAAACAAGAAATATCAATTTCCTAATTAACCCTTGAGTACATGTACAAACTAGTATATACTTACATAAAATCAAAAATAGCTTAGCACATATATAACTCATACTATTCAAGTTCCTTCACAATGTCAAGCATGTTCTAAATCAAGAGAAATATCATAATTCATGTAATCCTCAAGAAAAATAAAACAAGACTCAAAATAAAATATTTTTGTCTTGTTGAAATTTTTCAATGTTTTTGGATTTTTTTTTATTAAAAAAAACAAAAACAAAAAAACAAAACATGTCCACTAACAATTGAAAGAATTAAATCAGGGACAAGTTAGCAACACTCACCTTAGAGAATCTTTTCTCACCCACATAGCACGAGTTTTCGGCTTTGTAGGTGAAAATCCATGAGAAGCAGAGTGTATTTGAGGGATTACACCAATCTTCTGAGAAAGACTGAAATCCTGCAAATTCTTTTCACAAGCCAACAAGCTTAAATATTTCAAAAGAATATGAAACAATTTATATGGACTTATGGCAGGAGAAATATCATCACATATCCTAGACTGAAACACAAAATGCTTAAATTTCAATTTATGACAATTAGGACGAATGTGACCAGAGACACCACAAAAGTGACAAATAGGAACAAATTTAGGAACATCAGTATTCCTAACAACAAATCTAGTCTCAGATTTTGGTTTTTGCCTCAACAAAGAACGATTTGGTTTAATATGACCAACAACACCACAGAGGTGACAGGTAGGCACAAAAACATATTTATTATGCTCTCTAACAGTAGGTAGGTTTAGACATAGGTTTAGAAACATCAGCGCCTACATCAGAACTTTTACCTTTGTCTAACCTAGCAAAATAAGCCTTTTCTTTATCATTCCTCTTGAAAGGAGGGATATAAACTTTCTTAGGCTTAAGAGAAATAGAAATAGTTCTATTATCAACAGCAGGCTTAGTACTAGTCAAACTTTCGATTTTAGCTTTAGATTCAACTAACTCTTGTTCCAAGCTTTTCATCTTCTCATCTTGAAAGGAAATTTGGTTTCTCAAAAATTCATTCTTTTTATTAGATTCATCTAATTTAACAACCAATTCCTCTTTTTCAAGATTAGCCAATTTTAACTCTTCCTTGAATTTCTTAGCAATTTTCATAGATTTCAATAATTCCTTACGAAGAGTTTCACAAGCATCAATAAAATCAACAGAAGCATGAGTAGAAACATGATCAGAAAGACACTTCAAATTATCCATGACATAGGGGTCAAGGATCAGCTCTTAGATCAAAAGATCTAAAACAAAAGAGCTACCGACTCTGATACCACTTAATGGTTTTTAGACCCATTAAAAACACAATTGGATTAACCTAGGTAATTAGCCAAGTTGTTACTTAGTCCAAATTCCAAATCTAGGTTATCACAATCAAACAATCATATCATGCAAAACAGCAGAAAATAAAAAACATAACGATATGATAACCCAGGAAAACCAAACCGGTAAAAAACCTAGGGAGGATTTAACTTAGCTATCCTCAAGGTAAAAAGCAAATCCACTAGAAAGAAACGAAGTTTTACAATAGCGACTTAGACTACTAACATCGTATTGCTACCCACCAATAGAAACTTACTGACACGACCACATGCAAGCTCCGAGACCACGGACTCCTTCTTTCTTTGGTCTTTGCAAAACACAAACACCCACGTTTGTGACTTTAAGATTCCACTCAAAGGTTAAGCAACATAAACTCTCTTATTTGTGACTCTAAGACCACCCTTGAAGGTTTAGATCATCAACACCTTTGATGACTAGAGAAGGCAGCAACTTCTACAATACCGGATCTTGAGATTCTTCAAGGAATAACACTGATAGAAGACAGAAGAGAGCTTTTGGGTACAAAACCCTAAATACCAAAGAGGCACACTCTTTTCTCTCTGAAAAGCCACATAAAAACGTGCTTAGGGTTTCCTTTATATACTGGGAGAAGTAGATTAGAAACCCTAATTCTTAATGGGCTTGAACTGCTGTTTAGGCTTAATTAAAATTCTGCAGAAACGACTTTCGATCGATCGAGCCTGTCTTTCGATCGATCGAACTAGACAGATTGTGAAATCTTCTTCGTGCAGCTTGTATGTTCTTGAATCTTGACTTGAATCACCTTGAGCATTGTCTAATAATACCTATAGACTCTAAGATTTATATCTAGACAAGTTTGTGTTCACGATTTGCCAATTATTCTAAACTTTTAGAACCTAATAGAACAGTTTTAATTAATGTAGAAAACAAATTTTATGAATGCAGTAAGAAAATTTGAATATACAATAAACATGATGTGTAGAGAGCAAATTTTATTAATGTAGAAACATATTTTATCAATGCAAAAAAATAGATTCGATTATTGTGAAATTTAAACATGAAAAAGCATACAGATTCGGCTTTTAAATTTAGAGAACACAATTTTAGGAGATGTTTTATGAGAAAACAGTGAAAATTTTTTTAAATAGTGAACATAAAATAATTTATACAGAAAAGAGAGTGAACAATTTTTTAAATAATGCTAAACAGAAAATAATTTTATGCAGAATGCTAGAAATAGTTTATGCATAAAACAGTGAATAATTTTATGAGAAAACAATGAACAGTTTTAATTAATATAGAAAACAAATTTTATGAATGCAGTAAGTAGATTTGAATATATAGTAAACATGATGTGTAGAGAGCAAATTTTATTAATGTAGAAACAGATTTTATCAATGCAGAAAAATAGATTCGATTATTGTGAAATTCAAACATGAAAAAGCATTCAAATTTGGCTTTTAAATTTAGAAAACACAATTTCACTAGGTGTTTTATGAGAAAACAGTGAACAATTTATGCAGTGAACAGAGAATAATTTATGCAAAAAAGACAGTGAACAATTTTTTAAATATTGCTAAACAGAAAATAATTTTATGCAAAAAATAGTGAACAATTTTTATGAGAAAACAATGAACAATTTTAATTAATGTAGAAAACAAATTTTATGAATGCAGTAAGCAGATTTGAATATACAGTAAACATGATGTGTAGAGCGCAAATTTTATTAATGTAGAAACAAATTTTATCAATGCAGAAAAACAAATTCGATTATTGTGAAATTTAAACATGAAAAAGCATACATATTTGGCTTTTAAATTTAGAGAACACAATTTCAAGAGGTGTTTTATGAGAAAACAGTAAACAATATCTAAACATGGGGTGCTACAACTCGCCAAGAAAAAAAGTTGCCAAGGCGACTTTCACATCATCAGCCAAACATTTAGATATACATAAAAAAATGTTTCACATTCCTCTTAGAAACACTACAAGTCAAGAACTTACATATCCAGATGTAGTAAAGCTTAAGTTCTTCTTTATATCCGAGTGGTCCACTATTTCTGCAATACTTATCAATCATTTGACCATACGGTAATTCTGAACAGGATTGATAAATTAGCAATATGTAGCTTAAACTTCTTTTGATGTGCCCATGGCTAAAAATGGAGTGAGATTTCTCTTTTACATGTAGTTCTAATTTCTCATTGTAACCCCAATATTTTAACCAATTTCACCATAACGCTTCCGAGAAGTAAGAAATTGATGAGTGTGTTAAAAATGAATGAACAAGGGGTATGAGTGGCCTAAAAATTCATATTTTGAAATTAAATTCTCTATATTTTACAATGCTTATATTTAAATAAATAAAAACATAAAAAACTACTTATTTTTATGTTTATGTTTATTTGTCGATTATCCAAAAAAAAAAGTTATAAGGAACTCGAGTTTACCAAGCTCAAGTTCCATATTACAAAAAACTCAAGCTTGGTGAGCTCAAGTACTGTAGAACATAAATAATGAGCGTTTTATTTACAAAGAACTCGAGCCTAGTATGCTCGAGTATTGTGTTGCATGAAACTCGAGTTTACCAAGCTCGAGTACCACATTATTTTTTTTTATTGCACTAATTCCAAGTCAGCAGTGCCACGGTGGAATGAAACTAGGAACTCGAGTTTAGTGAGCTTGAGTACATAAAAGGTGGTACATTCCTATTTAGTTCCGAAACAATGCTTAATTGCTACAAATTTCTGAAAATGGTGGTATTTGGCCATTTTCACCGGAATCACTATATATTATTAAGCTAGTATCCTCCAATTGCATCACCTCCACTGCTCACACTCAGCTTTTCTTCCTTCAAACTTCTCTTTTGAACCTTTCTCTTCCTTCATATTTTGCTTTGTAATGGGTGCCTCTTTTGCAACTCTTGTGCTTTTCTTACTACTTTGTAGCTACCCTCAGTTTAAGCTTCTTCAAAGCAAAGTCAAACTCAAATGTTTCTTGCAATGACAGAGAGAAACAAGCACTTCTAAGCTTCAAAAAAGGTTTCATTAATTCTGAAATCCTACTCTCCTCCTCGACTAAACAAAAAGATTGTTGTAGATGGGACGGAGTTTGCTGCGACAACATTACTGGTCTCATCATAGAGCTCCACCTCAATTTTTCATGGGACGATGATGAAGATTTCAACTGTGGAAAAAGGTTAGGTGGTGCTATTAGTCATTCGTTGCTAGAATTAGAACATTTGAATTACTTGGACTCGAGTGAGAATGAATTTAATTGTACTGGTATTCCAAGTTTTCTTGGTTTAATGGGTAGTATGAGACATCTTGACCTCCATGATGCTGGGTTTTGTGGAGTCATACCTTATTAGCTTGGGAACCTTTCAAGCCTTCACTATCTAAATCTTGGATGAAATTTTGGGCTTTATGCAGATAACCTTCATTGGATGTCTAGTCTCTCTTCCATACAATACTTTGACTTGAGCTCAGCCGACCTTCACAAAGAAGTTGGTTGGCTTCAAATAATGAGTAAGTTCCCAACTCTTTCCGAGCTATACTTGCAATATTGTCATCTTGATAGCCTGAATACATCTCTTGCATCAGTAAATTTCACATCTCTTCGAGTCCTTTATCTTTCTGAAAATCATTTCAATCTTGAGATACCTAATTGGTTCTCTAATCTCAATAAAAGCCTCTTATGGCTTTACCTGGCTGAAAGTTCTCTGACAAGCGGGATGCCACCTAGCATTTTGCATTTTTCATTTTTAGACATTAGAATATCTCGATCTCGAAGATAATTACAGATTCGCTAGGACAGCTTAAGCATCTAACATGGCTACAACTTTCCTACATGGCTACATACACAAACATCCCTTTAGAATTTATTATTGCCCTTGTTAGGAATTTGGGGTAAGGCTCCAAGCTGGTTCTGGGACTGGATTTCAAATATTCATACGGTTGATCTCTCAAATAACCACATAGAAGGGGATGTACTAGACATTTTTTTGAATTCTATTATTTTGAATCTATGATCTAATCACATTAAGGGGCAGTTGCCAAGATTGTCTGCAAATGTTGAAGTGCTCAATCTAGCTAACAATTCATTTTTTTGGACTTATTTCCACTTTGTTGTGCCAAAAGATGAGTAAAATAAATAAATTGAAGGTTTTAGATGTATCAAACAATTTCTTATTTGGAGAACTTTCTAATTATTGGAAGTACTAGCGATCTTTGATCCATTTAAACTTAGGGAGCAATAATCTATTAGGTTGAATTTCTTATTCTCTGGGGTCTTTAGTTGAACTCAAATCATTGAGTTTACAAGATAATAGCTTCTACAGGGATATTTCTTCATCATTGAAAAGGTGCTCAAAATTAGGGCTCATTGATATAGGTGATAATCATTTTCTAGAGACCATACCACTCTGGATTACAAAAGTGATAGAACTTATAGTTCTTTGTCTAAGATCTAGTGGATTCAAGGGAAATATACCTCTAAATATATGCCAAATTTCTTCTCTTAGAATATTGGATCTTGCAAATAATAGCCTATCAAGATCCATACCAAGCTACTTGAAAAATATCAATGCCAAGGTTATGCCCAACTCTAAAAATGAAGATATTTATTTTGACGCTTTAGAGTATGAACATGACTATGAGTCTTACATTGAGAATCTTATGTTGGCTCCAAAAGGACATGAATAAGAATACGAAGATAACCTTAAATTCATGAAGATGATAGACCTTTTAGGTAACAAATTGTTTGGATCAATTCCTGTTGAAATTTTTGTTCTTTTTGAATTAACTTTTTTGAACTTGTCTCGAAATCATTTGATGGCCAACATACCAGAAAACATTGGGATAATGAAGGAGTTAGAGTCAATTGATCTCTCACGAAATCATCTATTTGGTGAAATTCCTCCAAGTATGTCTAATTTGACATCTATTGATTACTTGGACTTGGTCTTGTCATACAACAATTTTTCAGGTAGAATTCCTTCAAGCACCCAACTTCAGTCTTTTGATGATGTCAGATATATTGGCAATCCTCAATTGTGTGGTGATCCTCTCCCAAAATACTGCACATTAATTGAAGAATGTCATGACTAAACATAAATTGGAAAAACTAAAAAGGACTCTAAAAGTTCTAGCTTCTATATGGGTATGGGAGTTGGATTCGCAGCTGGCTTTTGGGGAGTTTGTGGAGGTGTCTTCTTTAATAGGATGTGGAGGCATGCTTATTTCAAATGCTAAAGTTGAAATGGTTACTGGAAAAGCTAAGAAGAAGCTGCCTTAGTAAGTGAAGGACATCATTTTCTAGCTAAAAGGTATTGCTTCAAAGAATATGTCCTTAAATATTGGTTCGTTCATGTTAATGTAGTGTAGTAATCACTTATTTTGAATATGTGATTTAATTCATAACTATATGTGATAGTCATTTGGATTTATTTCACAAATATGGCATACCTTTAGCCTCAGTCTTTATTTGCAACTAGTCCATTGTGTTAGAAATAAAGTTCATGTTAATATCTTAAAGGATATCATTACCTTTGAACCACCACTGAACTTCGTTTAAAGATATTTGAAAGGACAAAGAAAGAGATCATGTGAAATTCTCAATAGAAACAAAGGGCTACTATGGAGGAGGAATTGTTTCTCATATGAAAATATATCAAATATGTGGTGGAGTTTTTGTTTTGTTTTATAAAAAAATTTAAAATTTAAAATGTTAATTTTATTATAATTATATTTTCATACAATGCATAGCATATTTTCTCACCTCATATGCTATAAGCTTCAATTCCATAGGAAGATTTACTAATAAAATATTAAAGAGATGGGCTTAACATGAATTCTTAGAATTTCAACATAGTATAATTTGAATTGCAGTTAATCTTGAACCCTAGGTAGTCATGCTCCACATACCCGCATTACTATTATTGAATATTGCAATTTATTATTTATACTTTGGGAGGTGGCACTAGTTCATCCTCTTCAAGAGGCCAAAAAGAATCATTTGCAAAATAAATCTTCTTGATCTTATTTCATTATTGTTTTATCATAAATTAAACATATAAAAAATGAAATGAATTACAATTCCTGTGTATGATGCGTAAAATTTTTTTATCTACATAGTGACAGTCATTGAAAGAAGAAAATATTGGCTTAAAATTTTACCTTTTTCCGTATCTATCTATATTCTATATAATACTAAAAGCTGAAGTGTAGAATTTAATGTTGCTGTGCTCACATTGAGCCACATCAGCAGCCATTTCATTTCCATCATCTTTTATATAGATTTTAAAATAGTTTTTGACAATTTTAAAATACTAATAAATATAAAATATTTTCCAGCCCTATCTCCATTTAAAGCCCACTTCTTATAAATTTAATTCCACCATAAAGCCCAAACCCAAAGCCTTTTCAACTAAAACCCTTTCTAAAACTCTATTTTCACGGTTACAACTTTCATTCCTCTCTCCCACGTTCTGTTTCAGTTTCACCGTTTCATATTTTGTTCCTTTCCCTTCCCCACCTTCTCTTTCTCACGCACATTTAGTTCCTTCCCCTTCCCCACCTTCTATTCTACGGTTTCACACTTATTTCACGTTAGCCTCTCTCCCTTTTAATGATAGCCTCTCTATCTCCCTTCGTTCCTGTCTTACTCTCCTCACAGTATATAAATATTGACAGAACCTGGATGATTGAGTTGAGGTATCTCTAAATCTCAGTTTCTTTTGTGCTTTGTTCTTTTGCTTGATTTTTTTTTTTTTTTTCCTTTTACTTTCTAAATCGTTTTTCTTAGGGTGTTGAATTTTTTATTGGTGGGTTTTTTAATTGGAGCTTTACCTCTTTTGGGTTTGTTCATTTTGAGTTTTTTTATTGGGTTTTATCCTGTGAAAATTTTCTACTTATTGTTGGGTATTGTACATGGTAGATGAAGTGCATTTGTTTTTGGTAAAAAATTGAAGCTGGAAGAGGAAAGCATGGTGGAGAAAAGAAATTGGATTGCTTTTATCCATGACTGATTAAAAGAAGGAACAATTATGGAGGTGATAAATGTGTTCACAACCTGTGTAATTTTGACCATGTTAATTTCTTCTCAAATGTTTTTTTTTTCTTTCTTTTATGATTTGATAGATAATAGTAACTCAACAAAGATTGGTATTTTGCTGAGTTCGTGTTGACTGGTATATTGCTTATTACTATTTTTTAATGAGAAAGGGGCTACTCATTGTTGTCTGAATTTTTTTTGTGGTTTTTTATTTCCGAAAGTGATCTACCTACAAGTTCCCACTCTATCCTCTACTTAATTGATCTTATATTTTTCCCTGTATTGATTGGTTCTTGTGATTGATTTAATATTATTATAGAGTGAATTGGGGAATTGAACATTTACTTAGCATAACAATGCTTTTGTTAGATTTTTACTCAACTAGCCAACCAACTGTCTTCATAGATAATTTATAATAAATTTGCTTCAATGGAACTCCAAAAGTTGCTTACAAATTTAGATGTTATTTAAAGTAGAATTAAAAGTTCATATGCTTGATGCAAAGTGTCCTACACTGTCATCTATTACTTTTTTTTTTTTTTTTTTTTTTTCATTCTTATAACATTGTTCACAATATTAAAACCACGCAAAGAGATTATTTTTAAAAGTCCAAGTTCATTCATTATTTACGATGTTTATAGGTATTAGGGAAAGCATATCAAGTTTTAAGTGATCCACCGCATCTTTTCAATATATATATATATATATTCTTTGCATCATCTGGTGCTTTAATTTTGAAGTTCTTTTGAAATTTCACAATTCAATGCAACATTAGGCTTGGAGATAAGAAAACAATAAACAATAAGCAATAAGTGCTTCAAAAGCAATGACTAGGCTTATTACCATCTAGTCATAAACTTTTTGAAAAACCAACTCTGAAGGACAGAACAGCATGCTTGAAAAGTTATTTTTTAAATTGCAAGGAAAACAACTAGGCTACTCAACATTGATTTGTAAGTTTTGAATTACCCTTACCCTCACAGTTTCAATCTCATTTAATGAGCAACTTCATTGATTATGAAAACTAAGTTTTCAGTGTGGTGGTACTAATTGAAGTTTTCCAAAAGGTGACAAGGTTGGTTGGATATCCAAGTTGTTTAGAGAGCTTGGTGGTTGCGGGCATTAGAAAATTAATTGATGTGGATTCCATCGATTCCCATATTTGCTGGGTGCTTAGCATGTTTGATTGGATTGTAATGCTTGGCCCATGTCTCAAAAGATATTTACTTTTATGATAATGTATTTACAAAGACATTAAAGTAATTTTGTACATGAAAAAATTTGTTGCACACCATTTGCCTACTTTGGTAGCTAGCATTTTTGGAACTAATTACGGTTTATTGTTAAGAGTTAATTGTATAGTTGCTTTAAGTAACTTCATGTTGTTTTTATTAACTTGAGTTGGGTTGTAGCTTAATTTGTTGATTTGGTTCAATTTGGTTTGGTTAACATGTGGGGAAGTTCTAGGTAGGGATAAGCCAAAAATAGTGTGACAATCATGTAGTGCAAAATCAGGCAATATTGTAGCAGCTGAAAAAAATTTCCCAATACAGCATTTATACCTGTAAACTTTCATCCGAACCATTGTCTCTTGCCATAAGTTGTGATGCAAGAGCCACATCATCACCTTCCATAGTATCTCATATGCCTTTTGGGACATGATTTTGCAGATTCTCTTTTGTAGCGCACAATAAATAATTGAAGTAAATCAGCAATGTGCCTCCTTGGTCCACAAGTGTCATAGATAGATTTAGAGCTATTACCACTATGGAGGCAGAGGTAGCAATCTATCTGAATAAAAAACAAATATGCATGCGGTCAGAGCTTGATACAGTTGCACATAGTCAGAACATATTACTTCTACTTTTCTGTAGTGTATTGTTTAATGAGTTGCTTTGCTGGGAAATTCCACTGTTGCCCAAACAGTTTGTGTAACCAAAGAACATAACAAAAAAAAAAGGATATTGTTGAATGAGTTGCTTTGCTGGGAAATTCCATTGTAAATAAAGTTGGAATGTTTCTTCAAGTATGTCCAACACTCAATTATAAATAAAATGAAAAGGCTATGCTAAAATATTTCTATATTATCTTTTGGTATGCTTGAATAATTCTATATAATCTTTTGGTTGTGTAGGCTATTCAGTTCAAAAGCTGGATTGTTTCTTCAAGTATTTGTAACTTTAATTATAAATAAAATGAAAAGGCTATGCTAAAATATTTTTATATTTTCTTTTGGTCATGTAGGTTGGTCATATTTTCTACCAGTTGATTACGGATTATCTATTAAATTGCAAGTTCAACAGTTGGATTGTTTCGTAAAGTATGTCCAACTCTCAATTAAATAAAAGGCTATTATAGAATTGAGATTATATTATCTTTTGGTGTGCTAAAATAATTTTTATATTATCTTTTGGTTTCTACCAAATTATAATGGATTATCTTGGGGGAATTTTATAAATAAAATTTTTTTCAAATACTTTAGAACCACATGATATTCAAATTTTGAGATAACCGTCAGATGAGATTGTAAAATAATTCAGTAAAAATTCCAAATTCTTTAGAACCACATGATGTTCAGATTTTGAGATAACCGTCAGATGAGATTGTAATATGTTTAGAGATTAGATATTTTCTATTAAAAAAATAATGATTGGTGCAAAAATATCACATAAAAGGTCTTGGTGTTGAATGATGTGGACACATGTCATCGTTTTGATTACTACTTTAACCACCAGTTGCTCACAAGTTACCTGTTAATTTACATGTTTTTAAGCTAGATTGTTTCTTCAAGTATTTGTAACTTTTAATATAATTAAAATGAAAAGGCTATGCTAAAATATTTTTTAAATTTTTGTTTGGTTGTGTAGGTTGTTCATATTTTCTACCAGTTGATTACAGAATATCTATTAAATTGCAAGTTTAATAGCTATAAAATGAAAAGGCTATGCTAAAATATTTTTTATATTTTCTTTTGGTTGTGTAGGTTGTTTATATTTTCTACGAGTTGATTATGGATTATCTATTAAATTGCAAGTTCAACAGCTCGATTGTTTCGTAAAGTATGTCCAACTCTCAATTAATGAAAAGGCTATTATAAAATTGAGAATATGTTATCTTTTGGTGTGCTAAAATAATTTTTATATTATCTTTTGGTTTCTACCAAATTATAATGGATTATCTATTAAATTGCAAGTTCACACAAGCTGGAATATTTCTTCAGGTCTGTTTAAAATGAAATGCTTTGCTAAAATAGTCCTCATATTATTGGTAGGGTGTTCATGTTATCCACCAGTTATTTGAAATGATTTTTTACTATAATGATGGTTAGTAAATGATGGTTGGTAGGTACTATGGAGTCACGTCAATAGCGAAGGTGTCTATCTTTCAACATGAAATTTTACTGAATTACATTCCCACAGTACAAAAGATATAAAACCCAGACAAGTGGGGAAAATGGGGGAATTTTATAAATAAAAAAAATTCCAAATACTTTAGAACCACATGATATTCAAATTTTGAGATAACCATCAGATGAGATTGTAAAATAATTCAGTAAAAATTCCAAATTTTTTAGAACCACATGTATGTTCAGATTTTGAGATAACTGTTAGATGAGATTGTAATATGTTCATAGATTAGATATTTTCTATTGAAAAACATGAGTGGTGCAAAAATATCACATAATTTTTATTTATGTTTTGCAGCCACAATGCTTAATATTTTATTTATATTTTTATTTTGAATGCAATTGCATAAAGGCAGGAATCTCCAAATAGTCTTAGAAAATGCTCTTCATCTTACATGTGTGAACTTACTTACCAACTAGGAAGACACTATAAATAGATGACAGCAAAATGAATGCACCCCAAAAAGAAGGCTAAAATATTTTTTAAATTATCTATTGGTTGTGTAGGTTGTTCATATTTTCTACCAGTTGATTACAGATTTTCTATTAAATTGCAAGTTCAAAAGCTGGATTGTTTCGTCAAGTATGTCCAACTCTCAATTATAAATATAAAGAAAAGGTTGTGGTAAAATATTTTTATATTCTGTTTTGGTATGCTGAAATCATTTTTATATTATTTTTTGGTTGTGTAGGCTGTTCATATTGTCTACCAAATTATTGCAGATTATCTATCAAATTGCAAGTTCAAAAGCTAGAAGTTTTCTTTAGGTATGTCTAAATGTCAATTGCAACTAAAATGAAATTTTTTTCTAAAATTGTCCTCATATTATTTTTGGTAGTATAGGTTGTTCATATTATCCACCAATTATTTGAAATTATTTTTTACTATAATGACAATTAGTAACTGATGGTTTGTAGGTACTATGGAGTCTTCTTATTATGCATGATTGAGAAGAAGGATGATTCTTCCATCCAGGAGAAATCGCAATTATCCAACCAATATTCATGCTCCTGCAACTCAACGTATTTCTACTGACTTATAGTTCAATAGGGTTACTGTGTTGGATAGGCAAATGAATATGAGTTATTGGGCAACTAATAGAAGTCATTTAGTAGATGCTAACTTCAACAATGTTGATGCTTTGGAGGAGAGGTTTCTGTAGAAAGAGGATTTGCTTCATTTACGATTGTGTCACCTTCACATCGTATTGTTGGTAGGTTTTTTATAAAGTTACATTTCTTTTATATATATTATTAAAGTCTTCAATTTAACATATATATATATGTGTGTGTGTGTGTGTGTGTGTGTGTGTGTGTATGTACATATATGTGTGTGTGTGTAAATTATGGATTTACTTATATTTGATTACTCTTTAAGCCATTCAAGAGATATGGAGGATGATCCATTTGTGAGGAGCACTAGACAGAGACGACATGATTATAATAGTGAGACTGCGAACAAAAATTCTAATATCTATATACGCACTACTTTAAAAGAAAATGGTGATGTCACCAAAAATGTATCTGAAGACCGAATTCATCCAGGTAATATATTAAGATATTCGTTAATATATTATGGATATCTTAATTGATTGAGACCAAACTAGAGAAATGCCTTTCATATTTCCTTGAAAATTCAAAAGGGAAAAAAAAAAAAAAATTTGACATACCATTAACGTAACTACATCTATAACTATTTAAGTCATCCATGATATCTATTTCTTATTGATAACCATAAAATTTACAACTAGCAAGGGAACATACAAAGTAATAAAGAATAAATGAAGGAAGAAAAAAAAGAAATGAAATCAAACATCAATTAATAACCGTTACTTGGAAAATAAAAAGGTGGTCAAGAGGAGTAAGAAATAAAATAGAGATGGTTATATAGAGGACATTGAACACTTTATAGTTCAATAAAATCAACCATTACATTGACTTAATTAAATCAATAATCAACAATTAAATATAATAATACAACATTTAAATTTAAAACTAATCATACTCTAACTAGGGAAATTATATATATATATATATATATATATATATATATATATATATATATATAAAATCATAATCTTCATACACCATGACTTAAAAAAATTTTAATGAATAGTTTTACCTCTTATTTAATGTCTATGTTATGCAAATCATCAACCAATAAATATATGATAATGGTAAAAAAAAAAAAAATGTTATAGACAAGATTTTGAAAAATATGATAAAACTTTTTTTTTTAAAGGCTCTTTATAAAGTTTAGGGACTAAAATAGTATTTTATCTAAAAAATTATCACGCGCAACGCGCAAGTCTGCAACTAGTTTAACTAAGTTTCAAAACAAGTGTTTCTTATGTTCTTGTTGATCATAATTATTTTGCTTGTAATATAAGATTGTTTTGGTATTTTCTTATATAAAAAAAGGCTTGTTTTGGTATTTGAAATAAAAACAATACACTATAATCGCAAACATAAGAATGTTAAATTACTCCACCTTTTTATTTTCCAATCCCTTAAAAGTCAAAATAATCTGGTCAATTGATCATTCAAATTGTGACATGGGTAGTTTTGCATATTTGAGTTCAAATAACCTATTAGGCCAAAAATATATACTAACTACACCTTCTTATTTGCCAATATCTTAAAATTTAAATGATCATTCATTTACTATCCAAAGAAACAACTTTTTTTTTTTTGTTCATCTTGAGGTATATTCGTAAAACATGGAGCTCTCTTGTGCTTTATTTGGGAATTTACCTTTCATGATCGCTCTATGTGTTTCCACTAACTCTAATGAAATTTTAGGATTTGGAAGGTGCAAACATCACCTATTGGGATGTTTTATGGATTATTTGTGAAGATGTTATGTAGATTCCGATTATTAGGGGATCTTGATTGTAGAAGGTTCATAATAGGCTATGTGTTTATGTTTACTAGTGGCCCAATCTGCTGGAAATCTACTCTACATGATACAATTGCTCTATCCACTGCAAAGGTAGAATATATGGCAGTAACAAAGGCAACAAAGGAACCAGTTTTGCAAACCACAAACATTTGTATCTCCTTACTTTTATAGTGAAACTTTCTCTATCATTGCCTGTGGATGTAGGCAGTTTGTCGAACTACATAATTACTGGGGTTCTTTGTGTGTGTATATGCCTATTATTTATTGTTATTAATTTGAATCTTGCAGTTCTATTTCAACAACAATTTGTGTAGATGTTATTTTGTTTGTTCGCTACTTTACCACTTGGCTTCATATGAATGTGTGCTACCTTTGTCACTCGGTGTACAATTTCATCGATTGTCCTTTAATCTCAAAATTCTTCTCACGAAAGATTTAAACATCCAGCTACCAACATTTGGAAAGGAATGCTGATGAGGCAGATACAGAGGAGATCATTGATATGGCTAGTAAAGGCTTTCTTGCTGATCAACAAAAGCAAGTCCAAGAAAATATTTGTGTCCATGGATGTGATTTTTCTTCCTAATACTGAAAGGATAGGTGAGGAGCATGGAATGCCACCACACCCAATAGCTGCTCCTCATTGTAGTGGCATTGGTTTGTTGGCAGGAATGACCAATCTACTGACCGTCCTAGTAAGATTATGTTTGGCCATCCATAAACCTTTTCCATGTTGCATTATGAGATTGAAGTTGCATAAGTGTGGCTTGAGATGTTCAGTATCTTTGAATATTCTTGTGACTTATCCATTGTATGTTTGAAGTAGTTGGATTATCTTGCAACGAAGGAATGATATTTCAATTTGTTCCGTTGATTACCTGATATTTTTTACTAGTTTCCTCAAAACAAATTTAGTTATTTGAAAAGTTTTAAGTAATTCAAGTAGAGTTCAAGTAAACATCCATTCACTTTTGAACTGAAGTGTCAGCAAAAGAAATCTACAATTGGGCATGTTTTTGTGTTTGGTCATAGGTAGTTCTATACTGGTTGTTAGATTTCTTGAAAAATTCAATGTTGCAAAGGAGCATTTCCTCCCTCTTTTAAGAACATGGTGACCCACCCACATTTGTAACTTAACAATAAAATAAAAAAATTCTTGCAAGATTTGATTTTGTTAAAATTGTCTAGAATATCTTGTTGGGTTATGTGAAGTCTAGTTGTATTTGATTCGGATTATGACTCTACTTGACATAAAAGTGCTACGATTTTAATGAGGGATTTTTTGAGACTTAGTTTATGAAAATTTTTTTGCCTGTTTTTAGCCCATTATGAATCCACTATGTAGGATGAAAGTACTATTGTGTTTTAGATTAGGGTTTTGTTTGCTAATTTGTGAGAAAAAAAAGCTGTACTGTCACATTTTTTATTTTTTTCTTGAAAATAGTAAAATCACTGCAACTCTGTGGACGTAGGTAAATTTTCAAACCACATAAATATTATCTTATGTAATTGTTTTTTTTGGTGACTGATGTATATTTTCTTTCTATTTTTTGCATCTTACAGATCTAAAAATTTTGTGTATATTCCCTTCATATCTATAATGTTGATGTCTGCTAATTGCTTACTCTACAATTGTGAAATGCCATAGGTTTCCTTGGTGGCAACATTTCTATGTCTAGTCTCATCTGACACTTTTATTTGATTTTTTTTTTTCTTTTTGACCTCGCCATCTTCAATTGCTCTCTCTCTCTCTCTCTCTCTTAGCCAGTTGCTTATCTAAAAAAAATGGAAATAACAAGAAATACATAAAATAATAGTAACATCTAGTATGACTTAAATATTTGCTTTCATTACTTTTACTTCTAAAAAATGACACAAGACCGGCTTAAATATTAAGTCTTAGTTTATTTGTAAAGGTCTGTTTGGTTGGGTGGTTTTATAGGACAAACAAGTTTTTTTAATAATAATAATAATAATAATAATAATAATAATAATAATAATTTGTAAGGGCCTGTTTGGTTGAGTAGTTTTGCAGGACAAACACTTTTTTTTTTTTAATATATAATGAAAACGCTAGTAATAGTTTGATAATCAAAGTCATCTTGAATATATATAGGCTAATAGGCTGCAATTTATGTCTACAACATTCTCACAACAAATTATAAGTGGTAAGTTGTTATTAGTTCTAATTTGAATCTATAACTTAAATTACTTTTTTTTGTTCAACTGTAATAGCTAATAACAAACTACCACTTAAAATTTATTATGAAAATATTGTAAATATTTATTAGAAACACTTTTTAATATATTTGACCTTGATTTTAAAAACTAAGGGCCCGTTTGGTGTTGTTGTTTAAACAAGAGTTTTCGTTGTTTAAACACCACAACACATATTTGCTAAATAACGTTATTAAAAATCTCTTACCAAACAGACACAGAGTTTTTAATAGCACACTTTTTAAAACCGCTATTTTTTAAGCAAATGCACTTTTTCAAACATCCTACTCAAGCAGACTTGTAAACGCATGACTAACAACTTGATAATATAACAAAAGGAATTGAGAATCTTCGTGAAACATCGTTAACATAAATGCACTAATTTTCAATATAGCTTCAGAAGTTTTTTTTTAATCAATACAAGTTATTCTTAAAATGATAAAGAGCAAAAATCACATAAGCAGACACAATAGACTGAAATTCTTTAAAAAAAAAAAAAAACTTGAGTACACATAAAATTATGGTAGTGCTTCTATAGTAATAATAGAAATGAAATTATTTTCCAAATTAAATTCAAATTTACAAATAAAATAAAATACATGGAACTTCACTTCTACATCAGCACGATATTTCCAATTGCAATTTACAGTTTTACTTTTACACACACTCTCTCCTTTGCATGATATTTACAGTAATTGTTTCTTGTTTTGTGATTGAAATGCTACGGCTGAAACACTTTTGTTATATGTTTTAATTTCCATGGTTAAGGTGTTGATGAAACTTGTCTTCTTTTTACTGAAACGACTGTTCCCCATTCCTCAATAGTAAAAATGGGGAACACAATTAATGAATGTTATTGGACTAATTTGAGTTGGTTTTTTTTTTTTTTTTTGGCAATCCCAGATCAATATTAATCATAAAGATCAAAACTTTCTTTCATTTTGCCATTGTTTTCTTCTTTTCTAGTGATTATGTATGACCATTTTGCTCTTTTGTAAATGGATATTCTTAGGTTGTGAAAACTCTTGCAAAAATTCCCACTTTTGTAAATGGCTCATATACCAGGTCAGTTGTGACTGTGACTTTGTTATCTGAATTATCTCCCATTTGTTACCACTAAACATCAGCTATACGTGTCTACTGGCTAGTCTCAGTAATGCTGTCGTTTGTGTTAATGTGCAAAGATAGGTACCATATTAGTAGCGTAGAACATTTTATTGATTTTGATGGTCTTCTTGGTTGAATTCTTTTCACCAATTTTGTTGATATACACGATTATGTTTGAAGTAGTAACTGTTATGGAGTAGATGCTATGGACAAATTGAAAGTTCAAAAAAAAAACGTGTAAAAACACTTTTGAACGTTTAGACCCCCAACTTACAACTTAACCAATTCAAGCAATATGTCAAACAATAAGTGTGCGGAAACTTAACATAAGCTATAATATGAAATTGGTTAAAAACTATCTAAGCTATAACAAAATAAAATCCATAGCAGATAATAAAAAGGCAAAGATAGAGAGGAAGGAAGATGCAAACACAAAGACAACACGCGATGTGTTATCGAAGAGGAAACCGAAGCCCTCGGCGTAAAACCTCTCCGCCGCCCTCCAAGCGGTCAATAATCCACTAGAAAATGTAGTTGGGATACAAGGACAGCAATAGACCCTCCAAGCCTAATCTACCCAGTGCACCTAAGCCCTCCAAACTTCTTGCTCCAACGAGGTTGCGCCGAACCTTTTTCTTTTCTAGCTTCCCGGATTCCGCTACTAGACCATAGCATCAACCAATGAAGATTGGTTCCTTCCTAACTGCTTCCCAGAAATCCAAACAACTGTCTCACAGTGATGATGATGGTGAGAACCAGGTCTGGTATAATGCCTCTCAAAGATTTAACAATGGAGAGGAAGAGAGTTGGGGAATTTGGAGAGACTCTAAGGTATAGATTGTGAGTGAATCAATCTTGTTTTTCTTTAGGGTTTCTCTCTCAAAATTCTCTCTGGAAGCTCTCTTTCAATCGTGGGTAAAAGGGGTATTTATACTGGAGTGGGAGAGGAATGTGAAACGTCAGGTTTTACAAAACAGGGGTGGCTCGCGGCTTGACCTCGCGGCTTGACCAAGTCGCGAGATCCAGTCGCGAGATAACCGTATGACCAGTTGTCCTGTTTTGTCCTGTAGTGCTCCAGCTGGCATGACTGTTCACCTTCCAGCATGCTTGGCACGTGTGCTGCTTCTGGCGGCTTGCAGCCGCGAGTCACCCGCGAGTCCCAGCCGCGAGTCTCTGTTTTCTTGCACACTCTTGAGCAAACTTCACTCTATCTCACTCACTACCCTTACATCAAACCCACCAAAATACAGGGTTACTAAATACTGAATTACAAGCAAATTTGGCACGGAATAAAGCCAATTAGATGGTTGAATAGATTCAACCTTACACAAATTAATTAGAGCAATTTTACAATAATAATGAGTTCTATCTCAAATTACACTTCCTCCTCTATCTCAATAATAATGGGATCAATCCGATCTCTTCACGCCTCGACTGAGTGGATGCCAGGCTCCATAATTTATGAGGCGTATCTGTGGAGATAAAAAATAGTAGACTATAATAAGAAACCCTTGAGCTAAATAACAGAAAGGAGTTTAAAACTTGAGAAAAATAGCCTTTTAAATTTTTGCATATTTTTCCTGTAAACTTATGAGACTTCTGATGTGGGCTAAACTTGACAAATTTCAACTTTTAGGTTTTTGGCTTTCTCCTATGGTGGTTGTTGAACCTTTTGTCTTCATACTAATCATGATATATGCGATCAAGCATGTATTGCTTATCAAAAAAAAAAAATTACCAGAACAATGATTGCAGCTTTTGAAGCCTGCTTTCACAATTATACGAGATAAAGACTAAAAATGTTTCCTTCTATTGATTCGTGGTACTCCTAGCATTAAAGATACACTAACAGCAGTAACTGGAGCGGTGGTTCCTTTTCACCACTCAGTTTTACATGATGGTGGAATAAGCAATTTAGTTTAGGATATGCTCATTGTGGAATGGTTGCTGCTGCTCGTTGGATTGCAAAGCTTAGCACTCCTTTTCTGCTCAAAGCTCTAGATAAATATCCTGACTACAAAGTTAAGGTACGGGCTGTTAGTTATAATTTGATATTATAAATCACTATTTAATTGTGCTAATTCTACTGATAACTTTTCTCTCTGTCAAACAAATTAAGATGGCATACTTTTTGACTTCTTTGTGCTCCTTTGCATAAAGAAGCTTTATTTATACTGTTTTTTATTACTTATCAACAAATAAAACAAAATAAAATGGCATCTTGTGGTAGATCTTAATCTTTTCTTTTTGGATGGATAATAAAAGGATAAAAGCATAAATTAATTTTCTTGATGTTTTCCTAATAAAAATTTCATTTTTTTTTTAATGTTTCTGCTTGTATGTCTGTGAATTCTACATTCAATATTATCTTTTCTAGTTCAACCTATCAAGGAATCTCGTGTTACCAAGCATCTTATGTTATTGACAGTACCCCACTACCCCTTCCCTAAAGCTTACCTTGTGCAGTTAATCCCTCTCTAATAGCCTGCCACAACGTAGTTAGAATGACGAATAAAATCATTCTTCACTATTATTTGAAGTACCTACCATGAGGTTCAAAATATCACTATTATTTACAAAGTTCTGTAAATAAGGCTTATCAAATATCAAAGAAGGCTACCGTTGAAAAATATGACCTCAACCTATCTGGCATGTTCTCATCCGCCCTTGCCCACATTCACCTCCTCTACAATCTCTGTTGCCACCAATAGTCTCTGGCCCTATCCCCCTAACCTCTCCCCTCTCTACCAATGCTAAAATGTCCAACGCATCAGCAAAAAATTCCTCATAGATCAGATTTCACCCCAATACATCTAAACAACAAGATCAACTTTCTATCATGGTTCAGCTTGAGTACATCTCAAGTTCTTTCTCAAGTTGTTGTTCACTCGTTTGTCCAATTGAATCTATTTCCACCACAGATAGAACAAATGCAGTGAGCTTGTTGACCCATCTCTTCAATTTAGAAATTGATTACATGGGTGAAAAGGAGGTTGAAAGATAAGAGTTCTAGAGAGAGGGAGAGATTGAGTCATTCTAAATAAGACTGAATACCCCACCAGCAAAGTAGTTTCTAGATTCAAGAACTTAAGGCAGGACAAAACCACCATAGCTCCTACTCGGTCAAGTTTAACCAGACAATTTGGAGACCTTGAATTGTATTGTCACATTACTTCTTTTATATACTTAATGGTACTGTATCCTCCTTTTATAGACAATGGTCCTATCGGTGTGAATATTTTGCTTTAGTATATATTTGTGTGGAATGCTTTAAGATTTAATCATTCAAAAGATTAAGCTTGATTTGAAAATTTTAAAAATGATTTTTAAAGTCTAATTAGCTTGATGGTAGATGGGATGAGTTTCTAATCAACTATGGATGTTGTTTCTCAATTTTTATGTGGATTTAGATAAATGGAATTTCCAGCTCAAATCCAAAAAATGGAAATTATTATGTTTTTTAATAAGACAAAACAGTGGAATTAATAATTGATGGGATTTTAAATTATGAGATTATAAATCCATTCATCTTAGATTTTCTTTGTAAATATCAATTACTTCATCCAAACACAAGGTAAGTGATCTGACTTAGTTAAAGAAATATTTCTAAGGGGACAATAGCAGAAATTAGAGAAGATCCAAAGATTAAGAAAGGAGGATTGGGAGGGGGGTGGGGGGAGAAAAGAACAGTCTAGTATACAAGACATGTTTCCCAATATGCTTTAAATAATGTCACAACAATAGAGAACTCATAGAAGTCATAGAAAAGCAATCCATCCAAATGCATCAATATAATGAGCTCAATCAAAGGAAGGTATGATAACCAAACTCATCTCCCAGACCAAATACATAAGAAATTATTGATTAGATGTAAATTTTATATCTTAATAAGCTGGATAAATTGAAATTAAAATCAACAACTTCAGGTGCTGATTCAAGAACTAGTACTACTAGACATTGGTGCCAGCGAAAACTTCACCTTGAGCCTGAAGCAAAAGACTAGAGCCTCAGAAATTCTGTTCTTTATATAATATTTATCTCCTTAATATGAGATGAAAGACTGTAGAATTGCAAATCTCAAGTCACAAGGAAATCTCAAGAAAAGGCTCAAGTTTAGTTCGTGAGCTACAGATTCAACTAGAAATGCTCTTGTTCAAGTTGATAGCAAATGGGGGATATGGAATTTAACAATTGGGATAAGTAACAACAATTAATCGTAATCAACAGTTAGGACCATAATTACAAATTACGAACAGGGGCATTGAGTTTCAATACATGAGATAAATTAACACTCTGATACAAACTACATTGCTTTGCTAGGATATGATATCTGCAGGTACTTTGCTTTGCTAGGATCTTCTCTGTAACATATAGGGATAAGATCCACTCCATTTATATCCTCCAATTCCTTCCAATTTTTAGCTAGACGGGAGAGGATCCTTTCCCTAAAATATAAACCTCTAATTCTTTGTTACTCTCTACCCTGCTATGTCATCATCCAGTTGATTTTGAAATTTAAATTACTGTACTGAATTAGTTCATGCAATATATGTTTTCATGTATATAATTTTATTTTGCCTTAGTTTTTCATTTTGTCACTTTCCGATTGTTGGGCATTCACTTGGTGGTGGTACTGCTGCGCTGTTGACATATATTTTACGAGAACAAAAAGAATTATCCTTGATGACTTGTGTCACATTTGCCCTAGGTATGTACTGATCAAGCCTGTTGCTTATGTTTGCTTTCTATTTCTACTGATAGCTTTGTTTTTAGTTGCTTTGCAAAGTCTTTATAAAATTTTATAACTAGATTTACCTATAAAGGATTAAGAAGGTTATGGGGACAAAGGATTATCAATGTGTGCACCTGCCTTTTTTCCTCATTTTGTGGCATCTTACTTGATGATTATCTTCAGTGAAGTCAGAATGATGTGGATTTCCAAATTAAAAATGACTTTATCCCCTAGTTTGCAGCTTTTGTTTCGATTGTATGTTCCTTCTATCAGTTAGGTTTCAGATGGCAGTGGAAATTGTGAATTATTTCTATAGAGAAACAGACTCTGATAGATATGATGGCTAATTTATCTAATTATCAAGTGAACACTCAAGGATGAAGAAGATGCTCTTTAACATTAAGAATACAAGATATGACATAACTAAGGACACCGGATAAAGTTTATTTGCATGGCATATAAGCCCGAGAAACTTAATCCGGAAACTAGATCATGAATATGACAGTTGCTTTTAAACCATAAGCTGGAAACTTAATCTGGAGGTTCAAGAAAATGAAAACCAAATAATCACATAATGTTATCAACCATGTGCTGATTGCCTGATCAGATATTTCTTCCATATGTCTAACAGTTAACCAACGAATGTCTCTCCCTCTTATTGTCCTTTGTTTCCTTTTTTTTTTTTTTTTTGCTGGGCATCAAATTAATTATATAAGTCTGCACCATTTAGCTACGAAATTTCACATTTACATTAGCTAGATCACAAAAGATTGTGACTTCCATGCACAAGAGTCATCAATTGTAACAGTTTGCTTAAACTGCATATATTCCAGTAGGTGTAGTTCAAGAAAAGTTCTCTGATGGAGCTTCCAAGGCAAATATTTATAGACCTGGATTTTATGAAAGTCAACTGAAACTGAACCGCTCGTCCAAGTACCTTTTGCATGCCAATATCCTGCCTACTCTAATAGTTAAAACACATTAGAAAGTAGTCCATGTAAAAGAACTAAAAAAGCATATATATAAGCTTACCTTCTTGAAATGAAGGTCTACCTTATCCAGGCTGCTTGTAAAAGCTGCTTTATACAGTAGTAAACATCAGATTCTTGACTTCAGAGCTTAGAATGTGTGAAAATAATGTCATAACAAATATATATATATATATATATATATATATATATTATACACCTTCTATTGTACAGATAAAAAGTGAAAGCCAAGCAAATGGTACTACTAAAGTGATTCTTTCCTAGAGGACTCTATAGTCCATACAACAACCAAGCATTAGTACTGAATTATTTGATTTCAAGTTCTTCCCTTTTTATGTTCTTCAGGAAGTCTATCTCTAATTTATAATAGTTTTTAAAATTCAGTTTTTAATTTTATATTATAAGGTTTAATTTGAAATCTCTTCTGAAATATGTTAGTAAAAATAATTACTTTTCACATTTTTACATCCCTATAGTAGGCCCTTAGTTGATTAGACTCTAACACCAACCTCCTTGTGGTTTTCTAAAATGACACTTCCCCTATACAGTTTATGAAAGGAAACTTCATTCATTGAGGTTTGTATAAATGCAACATGTAACTTTCCATTAACATAATATTTCATTTTTAAAAAGATTCCTATAAATTATACTTACTTCTAAAAACTACTCCAAAAACTATTCCAAAGAATCCAAACATAAAAACTATATGGTCAGCTTTTCTTCTTGACCCACAACACTGAATAACAACTATACTGGGAAATTTGATAACTAATTGAACTTGGGTTAACCATTTTTTATTTACCAACATGGGGCATCCTTTTGTTGCTACTTGCTAGATATGATTGTTAACAATAAGACAGAAAATTACTATTAAAAAAAATTAACTTAGTTAATTATAAAACTTATTTGGAAGAAGATGAAATCTTACTTAGTTCTAACCTTGCTGGCTGCATTGCAGTCTTTGGCCTCTTTAGATGTATGCAAATATAACCATAATGGCTGGCCATTTTGCCTCCTACTTTTGCGAGTTCCACATGTAGTCTGGGACGACCTAACAAACCATGGGGATTGTGAAACAAATTGTTATAATTTATATGATGTTGTTCCACATGTGATTTTTCACCTTGTTTAACACTTCTATTATTATTATTATTATTATTATTATTATTATTATTTATTTATTTATTTATTTATTTATTTTTATGTTAAACCTGCTTGAATTTGATGAACCCTTGCTGACACTAATATGTGTCATGGAAATTTTGTGGATTGCAAGTTGGGGAAGAACGTTTTTCCATTGATTTAGACTAGAACAACCAAGTGTGGTATGAACTATTTTCCTTTTCGAAACTTGCCCACTTTTCTGAGCTCACTATAGCTTAATGGCTTAATTGTTTATATTATTTTATTTTCTTCTATTTTTAGGCACTTATTCATGGGTTAATGGTTTTTCTAACTTGAAGAAGTTTTGTTAAACAAATTTGCAGCCTGAAGAATCAGAGATATTCTCGAGCCTACATAGACTTCAAGAGGCCGGTAGATGTTTTCGACTTTGCAGAGTTTTTTGTTGGACATGTTTTTGTTAATGAGAAGGGTAACTAATAATGACATGCATTATTCTTTACATTAGAAGTTTACAAACAGATGTGTTTTATGTTGTTGAAGTGGTTTGATTCAGTGAATATCATTGTATGAATTAATTAAAGTTAATATCATTGTATGAATCTCAAGTGCTTAGTATAAGGTTTAAGTTGAATATGCTCCTTCACAGAAGGCTCCAAAGTCAACTACTTAGAAGGATGGTCGTGAAAGGGACCATATACAAATGTATTTGTTCAGTTTGCATTCACATTTACTTAGAATACCATTGTACTAGATTTTGTTATTAATACCTGCCTTTTTCTTTTATGAAAAAGTATATCCTGATTATCTAGAGTTCCTCAAAATTATTGCAAAGCCGGCTGAGCATCTACCTAGTGCAGAAATACAGTTGGAATGAAAAGAAGCAGAGCAAGCTGGTTTGTAATTATTTTTAATGACTTTTCATATGTGTGTGTATATATATTAGTTAGATAATCTCATATTGGAATATAGATGTGTATAAATTATAACTTTGTTGCACCCAAGCTCCCTTTATTTATTAATTTTTAGGCCACCATGGTGCCTATTGTATGTAATGATTTGAGTTTCCTATTTTGATGCCACCCTGTTGCCACATAAGGTTGTGTCCAAATGTTGTGGAGTAAATATGTGTGTTTGGTCATAACGAAAAGTGGACACAACTTATTATTTGTGTTTAAGAGACATATTTTTTCCTATAGATTTATTAGTTTCTCCATACTTATTTCTAGGTGCTGCAAAAGAAGCTCCTATTGTTACGCCACTTATGGAATATGTTAGTCAGAAACGAGCCATTGTGAGTGGAGTCCAGGTAATGTGTTATATATTTTCGTATCTTCTCTTCATTACCTTGACTGTCTATCTTAAAGAAAAATGTTCTTTTATTGCAGTTTAGTTCAACAGAGTTGTTTGCTGCTGATTTTGTGATGTAATTAGATTATTATTGTTGTTCTTTTTGCTTGGCTGCCTTCTTTGGGTTTTTGTTCTTTTTCTTCTCTTTTATATTTCATTGATCATTGTACTCTACACCATGATTGATGGTCTCTAGTATAAGTCCTGTATACGTTGTGTTTTTTTCTTTTCAATGAATTACGTTATTTATCAAAAAAAGAAAAAAAATTATGAAATAGAACACTGGATTGTTATGCAATCTCCTTGTATCTCATCATTCATACTGTGCTTATACTTCCTGTGTATGGGTTAGTGCTTATTCCATTTTGTTTTCTAAATAAATTTAGAGTTATTGTTTGCTTGGTAATGTCAAGGCTCTGAAAATCAATGAATAATATCAAAAGAAAGGAATATTGAGATTGACAGTCAGTGTAGTCACCACCACTTGGAAGGTTTAAAAAAAAAAAAAAAAATTACATGTGCGTGTGGAAAGGAATACAAGGTGGGTGTGGACTGCTTGAACATTGGAGAACTGTGAAGGCTAAGAAAAGAAATAGACCACTAGAATATGTGACTTGCTGTATAGGTAATTCTGTAAACGGAAAATAATTTGATTCTCTACTAATATTGCAAGTTGATTGTGATAACCTGTTATTGTCGTTGAAGGGTGAGTTTAAGAGGCTGTTTGGCCACCATTTTTTGATCACTCAATTTCCGTCACTCATCACTCTAAATACCAAGGATGTTTGGCACCATCACTCACTTTCCATCACTTAATATTTTTCACACTATTTGTGGGTCCCATACCTGTCACTGGCGCAACTTTTTTTTTTTTTTTTTCCACTAGCAGCTTCTTTTTTTTTTTCCCCTCCTAGGTTGGCTGTTCGGTCTGGGTTTTGTTTTGTTTTGTTTTTTTTTTTTTTTGTTTTTTGTTTTTTTTTTTTTTTCACTAAGTTTGGTGAGTCTAGGTACTAAAGAAAAAAAAGAAAAAAAAAAAAGAAGAAAGAAACCTAGACCGAACAGCCAATCCAGGAGGAAAAAAAAAAGAAGGAAAAAAAAAAAAAAAAAGAAAGAAGAAGAAACCAGACCGAATAGCCATCCCAGAGAAGAAAGAAAAAAAAAAAAGTCTAAGGTCAAAAGTTACGACTGAGTACTGTTTGTGGGTCCCCTATGTATGTTTAATTACAATATTGCCATTGAGTTATGAGTTATGGAAACTGAAAACAGTCAAAATGTGTTTTCAATTTCCATAACTCATAACTCAAAAAACAGAGAATTGAGTGATGGAAACAGAGTTATGGAAACAGAGTTATCGTTTGCCAAACAACCTTTTTGCTATGGGTCGCATCATTTTTGAGTTATGAGTTATGGAAACTGAGAATTGAGTTATAGAAATTGTGAATCCAAACGGCCCCTAAGTAGTTTGAGTAGGTTTTTTTTTTTTTTTTGGGGGGGGGGGGGGTGTTGGGTAGTTTGAAAGGTTGATGATTTTATAGTTGCGTTTGTAGATAGGCATTTGTGATTTGCCAAAAAAAATATATATATATATATCTATATATATATATATATATTTATATATAGCTGCATTTTAAAAAAGCGACTATAGCCAAATTAAAAAAAATAAAAAAACCATTTAGTCTCGTTTTCAAAATGAGGCTATAGGCTGAGGATCTATAGTCGTGTTTTAAAAATGATCTATAGCCAATTCAAACAAATAAATAAAAACCCTATAGCCGCATTTTTAAAATGTGGCTGTAGGTTGAGGATCTAGAGTTGTGTTTAATAAACACAACTAATGTACACCCTATAGCTGCGGTTTAGAAACGCGGCTGAAATAAGACCTATAGACCTATAGTTACAGGTTTAGGCAACTGTTAAAAATGCAGCTATAAAAAACGCGGTCATAGACCAAATTGACTTATAGCCATGTTTTTAGGAGCTATAGCTATAGCCCACTTTTTTTGTAGTGAGTAAGGTCTTGAATTCAAAACTTGTTGGCTGTTTAACTCACCAATATTAATAAAAAGGAGTTGATGCTTAGATTCCAACCCTATCAATTTTCATTAAATAATCCCTAACACAGGCATTTAATAACTACTACTACTGAACATGGATCACACATTGGGACCATCATTTAATTACTACTACTAATGAATATAGATCACACATTGGGATTTAAATCAACAGCCCATCATTTGCAAAACCAAACCTAAAATCTAATAAGTCCCATAAAATCCTACATTAATCAAAGCCCAAAATAGCTAACATATCATAGGCCCATAAACTTAACTCTTGGTTGAGTTTTCATCACAAACATTGTTGAATATTGACTAACACAACCAATATGATTCTCATCATTTGGAGCTAAAACAACCCGCATCATATCCAAAACCAATTCCAAAGCCTCCTACCAACTGCCACAAGATCCTAAATTGATAAAAACCTTAATTTGGATAACGGTTCATAATCAAATAAGCCTAACATAGCCGATCTAATCTCCACCACTTAAATTACTATGACTAATCCACACAGATCACACATTCTGTACCCAAATCAACCATCCATCATTTCTAAAACCAATCCCAAACTCTCCTACAACTGCCACGACATCCTACATTGATCAAAACCCTAAAAATGGCTAACATTTCATAGTCAAATAATTCTAACACAAAAATGTGATCCCCACCATCTAATCACAACTGTTATTACACATAAATCACACAATTTGGATAAAAATCAAACCC
This sequence comes from Quercus tomentella, assembly GCA_028535165.1. Lineage (NCBI taxonomy): Eukaryota > Viridiplantae > Streptophyta > Magnoliopsida > Fagales > Fagaceae > Quercus > Quercus tomentella. The sequence continues at coordinate 75,007,911 of JAPQVY010000068.1, read as the reverse complement.
CAATCATTCACAGAACCAACTCTTGAGTCTCCCAACAACTGCCACAAGATCCAACACTGATTAAAACCCCAAAGTGGATAACATTTCACAGCAAATGTGACACATTGATCACAAAATTTGAACCCAAATCAACCACCCATCAATTCCAAAACCAATCCCAAGCTTATCCAAAAAGAAAACCATTCTTAAATTTGACCATTGAAAGTTTCCTTTCATGTTTATGAGGTGTACACTCATTTTTATTGTCACTTTGCTTGGACTATCTTTTGAATGGTTGGCCATTTAAGATTTAACCATTTTTTCCTTTAACAGTTTGTGTGGAGTCACCTTTCTTCGTTGTATTGATATCATCAGTATCTAGAAAAATTATCATTATATAATTGTCAGGGATGTTTTTGCGACAAGGGCCAAAAATGTGAGAATGACCTAAATCTCCCCTTTGGTTCTTTAAAAGTGATTATTTGTGGAGAATCAAACCCAAAATTTCAAATGTATAATGAACAAAGGCTAATGGTGCTTTAACAAGAGAGAAATCAAAATGCCAATAACAAAAATGTTGAAAAATGCATAGAAACACAACAGGTTCGAAACTTTGACCCATAGTCAGTGAGAAGAGGAAATTGAGAGAGGTTGTGAGGAAGAGAGGAAAGGTTCTCCTGTACCCATATTTCCATCCCTAAGCTTTAGAATTGTGAGAATGTTGGTTGATTGAATGAGTTTTTGCTCTAAAGTTTCAGCTATATAGGTAAAACGTGATTCGTTCATTTGAGCTGAAGAGAGAGTTTTGTATTGAGTTTGGGGTGTTGCTAATGACTGGTTTTTTGGTAGTAGCAAAGGCTTTTATCCAACATGATACTAATTTGATGTCTTGGCTTGGGTTGCTTTTGTTTAGGGAAGAGTTTGGCATGCATTTAACATGATTTGGGAAATAAAGGGGGTTTGCTCTAATTGGCTGCCTTTTGTTAGCCATTTCAGATTATTGGAATACTCACCTAAGTGAGGGCTAGCAGCTGGATTTGGCCAATAAGAGTCAACTATATTTTAAAGGAAAAAATGGCTTAGGGAAGGAACTTTGGGTTACAAATAGCCAGAGCATAAAAACTCTTTTGGGGTGAAAATTTCGAGTACAAGACCTCGTCCATGAGCCTGAGGTGCTACCATTGTCCCTTACCCACTTGGTAACCACACTTCCTCAATTTTCCCAATAAATCGTATGGGATTGGGCTATACTTTAAATATATATATATATATATATATATATATATATATATATATATATATATATATATATATATATATATATATATATAATATATTAATTGAGCTCACAAGGAAGTCGGGCTTGGTTGAATCAGGCTTATACAAAATGTGTCGCGAAAATGGATATTAACAATAACTACAATAATATTTCATTTCACAATTTACAACAATATCAAGTAAATCTACCTCCATTTCCTTTAGTTCAAGTTAATTTAAATAAATAAAATTTCAAGGCAAAAGAAGGTGAAAAAAACAAATCAACTTAGGCAGACCAAGTTTTCAATATTACTAGTGGGATTCAACTTTATTTCACTCATTAATGAGTATTGTTTAAAAAAATATAATGAAAAGAACACGGCATCTAGAAGTTGGATATTTGACATATGGTCTTACATGAAAGTTATGCTACATGGTAGAAATTGCGTAATGGTTGAAAAGTCACCCCCCACTCCAGGATGGGGTGGGAGTTAAAGAAAAAGAAGCCAGAAAGTCGATAACATTGATATTGATGACGAAAATCTATGCGGTTTATGTGAAAAATGATCGTTAAGTGGAATGATAGTCCTTTGTTCCACTATGAGTATTCAATTTTATGCACCAACAAATGTAATATACTATGGGTTTTATTTCTGTCCACTTTGATTACTTTATTAGAAAACGTGGCGTGTAGTAATTTGCAATAAATGAAAGATAAAGTGGAACATGGAACTTTTATTTCGTCCAATGAACCTAGCACATCTCATCACTTGTCTTTGGCAAATATTGATCTTGTAGGGTTTGGCTTACTATCACTAAGGGAATTATGCCATTAATTTTTCACCATCATGAGTCTTAGGTTTTGGATAAATGTCCTCCACATGAATTTCTGGATGTGTATTCTTGACCTAACAAGCATATTGCTTAATTATTGTATCAAGTATCAACAACACTAACTCAATTGGAAGAAGAGAATGTAGGGAATAATGATCCCATATTTTGAAAAAAACATCCCACAGACACTTATATTTATGGAGTGATCTTCACGCTAAGGATGCGTGGTGGTGACCATCTTTTAAAATGGTTCCCATTTAATTATTATTCTGTTTTCCAGTTTGTGTGGAGTCATCATTCCTTCATTGCTATGATATCACCAGCATAAAAATTATCATTATATAACAATAATAATTTTTCTTTAAATCTTCCTCCACTTCCTTTAGTTCAAGTTAGTGTAAATATATAAAAGTTCAAGGCAAAAGAAGGTGAAAAAAAGAATCAACTATTAGGCAGACAAAGTTTTCAATATTACTAGTGGGATTCAACTTTATTTGGCTCATCAATGATTGTTTTTGAAAAAATATTATAAAAAGAACACGGCATCTAGAAGTTGGACATTTGACATATGGTTTTACATGGAAATTATGCCACATGGTAGAAAATGTGTAGAGGTTAACAACTCACCTCCCACCCCAGGATTGGAGTGGGGGTGGGAGTGGGGGTGAAGGCAAAAGAAGTCAAAAAGTTTTTTTTTTTTTTTTTGAAACAAGTCAGAAAGTTGATGACATTGATACTGATGAAGAAAATTTGTGGTTTATACGAAAATTGATAGTCCTTTGTTCCACTATGAATATTTAATTTTATGTTCCACTAATTGTAATACTATGGGTCTTATTTCTTTCCACTTTGATTAATTTATTAGAAAAAGTGGCATGTGGCAAATTGCAATAAGAGCATAGCAATAATAAATGCTATATTTTAACTTAAGATATATAAATATAGATTTGAGAGGATATTATCGCATTGTATTAGTTTAATGTGTTTTATATATTATTACATTTATAAAGTGTAGATTCCATTAAATAGTAAGTCTTTGTATACATCTTACACGTCATAAAAAGTTATATAGAAAAAAAGCCACCTACAAAAGATCGTTTGAAACCATTTGTTCTTTGGGTGACTTGGTTATGCTCAACCATCACCACTTACCAATTAGGTGGTGTTTCATTTGTGTAAAATGCTAGATTCCATGGAATTACATACATGGAATGTTATGGTTGGTTATTGAACATATGGGGTTCTGCTCTACCTACCCTGAAATGGTAATTATACCGCAATCGAGTTTTTTTTTGAAGGGTGCAATCATGTTAGTAAGGCCACTAAACAGTAACTCATCTATTTATTATATATTAATAGCAGAGAGAAAATTAATTAGGTTTTAAATTAAATTTTAATTTTTGTCTAATTTTGCACCATATGTCTCATTTAAGTTTTTTTTTTTTTTTTTTAAATTTTTTGTTTTAGGTGAGTTAATAAGGTGCAAAAGACAAAAAGTCTAATATAAATAAATCATAAAAAACTCAATAAAAAAGAAAAAAGAAAAAAAAAAGCATAAACTTATGTGTATATCCAAAAGAGATTAAAAAAATAAAATAAAAGAGAGAGTAATTTGAATATATATATGTGTGTAATTGTATTTTTTTTAATTATACTGTATATGTGTACACAGATTATATTCTAGTGTCCATAAAAGAAGAATTGAACAGCACATACATGAAATTTTAATCAACCTTGGGCATTACTTTTTTGCTAAACGTGCGGAATGTTAGAACAAAGCGATATACACTATGCTCATGGAAAAAGGCGTTTCTTCAAACAAAAAGTATTGAACTGTGAGATGTCCATTGGCCAATAAGTCACTGAACAAATAAAATAAAACAAAAAGTAGTCAACAAATCAAAGTCTTGAACTGCGATTCCTACGCAGTTTCGTGAAACACGAGGATTGGTCTTTGGCATTTGGTTTAAGTCATCCAGTCAAAAGTCTTCATTAAAATTAATCCATTGGCAAATAAGTTGAACAAATAAAAGAAAACAAAAAGTAGTCAACAAATCAAAGCCTTGAACTGCAATTCCTACGCAGTTTCATGAAACACGAGTATTGGTCTTTGGCATTTGGTTTAAGTCATCCAGTCAAAAGTCTTCATTAAAATTAATCCATTGGCAAATAAGTTGAACAAATAAAAGAAAACAAAAAGTAGTCAACAAATCAAAGTCTTGAACTGCAATTCCTACGCAGTTTCATGAATCATGAGTATTGGTCTTTGGCATTTGGTTTAAGTCATCCAGTCAAAAGTCTTCATTAAAATTAAAAGGGTAACTGCACTCTTGAGAGAGAAATAACACTCCACCCTAAATTTGAAGGGGAAAAATATTTTTCTCTATTGATATTCAATTGACTGAATTTTATTAAATTAATATTAAAAATATTGTGTATTACCATGCCATTTGCTTTAGGGAAGGTTTCTAAAATTATCTTATTTTCAAAATTTTGAATAAGCATTTTTGATATACTCTCATTTTCTAACATTCTAATAAGGTTCATTGCTTGTTAGAATTGAGTTGTTAAATGATTAAAATTTTCATATTTTAATAAATTAAACTTTTGAGATAATTTAACATTGCTTAATTATTGTATCAACTACACTATAATGGAAAATTCTTCATCAAAAACCAACCTTTAGCGTGAAAATTTTGAATCAAATGTTAATTCCACGGTCATATCATAGGCCACTAAATGGTATTTCACAGGCACATCAGAAGAATTTAAAAGCACAAGTCAACAAGTCAAGGTCTTTATTAAAATAATATAATAATAAGGAAAATGAAAAAGGGTTTGAAGAGTCACTATATATTATGACGCGCTAATTACCATATACTCACACTTCAGCTTTTCTTCCTTCAAACTTCTCTTCCTTCGTTACAATGGCCGGCTCTTTTGCAACTCTTCATGTGCTTTTCTTAGTATGGTTCCTTCCCGCTACCTTCAGTTTAAGCTTCTTCTTCTTCAAAGCAGAGTCAATCTCAAATGTCTCTTGCAATGAAAAAGACAAGCAAGCCCTTCTAACCCTCAAACGTGGTCTCACTGATCATGGACATGTCCTCTCATCCTGGTCTGACCATAAAGATTGCTGTATATGGGACGGAGTTTTCTGCGACAAGAAAACTGGCCAAGTCTCTGAGCTCCACCTCAATGATTTGAGGTTAGGCGGTGAGATTAGTAGTTCGTTGCTCCAATTAGAACATTTGTATTACTTGGATTTGAGTGGCAATGACTTTAATTGTACTCCGATCCCAACTTTCCTTGGTTCAATGTACAGTCTCACACATCTTGACCTCCGTTGGGCTAACTTCTGTGGACTCATTCCTCATCAGCTTGGGAACCTTTCAAGCCTTCACTATCTGTCTCTTGGATTTAATTCTAACCTCTATGTAGATAACCTTCGTTGGATGTCTGGTCTCTCTGCCATTCAATACCTTGACCTGAACTCAGCTGACCTTCATAGAGAAGTTGATTGGTTTCAAATAATGAGTAAGTTCCCATCTCTTCTGAAGCTATACTTGTATAATTGTGAACTTGATAGCCTGAATCCATCTTTTGGATTTGTCAATTTCACGTCTCTTCAAGTCATTTATCTTTCTGGAAATCATTTCAATCATGAGATACCTAATTGGTTCTCTAATCTCAGTACAAGCCTCTTAAGGCTTAACCTGTACAACAGTTCTTTCAAAGGCAGTATACCGCCTAGCATTTTCAATTTAGAGAAATTAGAATATCTTGATCTCGGACTTAATTCTTTAAATGGTCCTATACCTTCTTCCATTGGGAATTTATCTCATTTAAGTGAATTATACCTCGACCAAAATCAGTTGAATGGCACCATTCCAAAGAGTCTTGGGCTTCTCTCTAAGTTAGAGGAGTTGTTTGTCGGAAAAAATTCTTTAACAGGTACCGTAAATGAAGGGCATTTCAGAAAACTCTCAAAATTAAAGCGTCTCTATATGTCTGAAGCAAATTTATTCTTTAATGTCAATACCAATTGGGTTCCCCCCTTCCAACTTGGCTATGCCTCCATGAACTCAATCAAGATAGGTCCTAATTTTCCTTCATGGCTACAATCACAAAGATCCCTCAGTTTTTTAGATATGTCCATGTCAGGAATTTCAGGCAAAGCTCCGGGTTGGTTCTGGAATTGGACTTCAAACATTACATTTATCAATCTCTCTAACAACCGCATAGAATGTGATGTATCAGACATTTTTCTGGGTTCTATTGTCCGAGTGCTCAATATAGCTAACAACTCATTTTATGGACCCATTTCTACTTTCTTATGCCAAAAGAAAATTAGAAAGAATAAATTAGAGGTTTTAGATGCATCAAACAATCTCTTATCAGGAGAACTTTCTCACTGCTGGAAGTATTGGCAGTCTTTGATCCATTTAAACTTAGGGGGCAATAATCTAGTAGGTAGAATTCCCTACTCCATGGGGGCTTTAGTTAACCTCCAATCATTGCGTTTACAGAACAATAGCATCTATGGATATATTCCTTCATCGTTGAAAAAGTGCTCAAATCTGAGGCTCATTGATATGGGTGATAATCATTTGTCCATCATACCACTATGGATTGGAGAAATGAAAAATCTTTTAATTCTCCGTCTAAGATCAAGTGAATTCAAGGGTTATATACCTCTACAAATATGCCAACTTTCTTCTCTTAGAGTATTGGATCTTGCCAATAATAGCCTATCAGGATCCATACCAAACTGCTTGAAAAATATTAGCGCCATGGCATTCCCAGATTCCTATGATATTTCAACTTTTTCTATGCCTTTTCTGTTTTCGTACATAAATGAAAGCTATGTTGAGAATGTTCAGCTGGTTCCCAAAGGGAAAGAAATGGAATACAATGAGAACCTTAAATTAGTTAGGCTCATAGACCTTTCAAGTAACAACTTGTCCGGATCAATCCCTATTGAAATTTCAGATCTTTCCAAATTGCGTTTTTTGAATTTGTCTCGAAATCATTTGATGGGAAAGATACCAAAAAAAATTGGGAGTATGAAAGAGTTAGAGTCAGTTGATCTCTCACGAAATCATTTATCAGGTGAAATTCCTCCAAGCATGTCTAATTTGACATTTCTTAGTCTCTTGGACTTGTCATATAACAACCTCTCAGGTAGAATTCCTTCAAGCACCCAGCTTCAATCATTTGAAGCCCTTAGGTACATTGGAAATCCTCAGTTATGTGGTGATCCTCTTCCAAAAAGCTGCACAATTGAGGAACAGTCTTTGAATAAATCACCAATTGGCAGTGTTGAAGATGATTCTAAAAACTCCAGCTTCTACATTGGTATGGGAGTTGGATTTGCAACTGGCTTTTGGGCAATTTGTGGAGCTCTCTTCTTTAATAGGACTTGGAGGCATGCTTATTTTAGATTTGCCGATGAAATAAAAGATTGGATTTATGTGACTACAATGATAAAGATGAATTTACTGGAAAAGCTAAGAGTCTGCCTTAGTAAGTGAGGCATCGTTATCTAGCCAAGAGGTATTGCTTCAAGTTATATGTCCTTAATATTGTTTCTTTCATGTTAATGTTGTAGTCAGCTACTTTGAATATACAATTTATTTCATAGCTAAATGTGATAGTCATTTGGATTTTATTTCACAAATATGACATAACTTTGGCCTTGGTTTATAACATAACAGTTTTACTAATAATACTGTTCCCTATTTCAAAAATGGGTTTCTCATTTTGGAACCAACAAACTCTACTCAATTGAGCCAAATCTATGACTTTTATTGAATTGAGTTAGGTTTTTGATAAAAATATTAGTCATAAATATTAAAACTTTCTTTCATTTATGCTATGCTTTTCTTTTTTTCTTTTTTGTGCATTTGTATGACCCTTTTGCTCTTTTGCAAAAAATATTCACAGGCTGTGAAAACTCTTGCAATCCAAGACAATTACAATTTGAAGCAGACATAAATAAATTGTTTCTATATACCAGGTCAGTGTAACTGTGACATTGTTGTCTGAATTATCTTGTTTGTTAGCTCTGCATATGAACTATATGCGGCTATCAATGTAACTAAGACCATTTAAAGAATAATTATTTCTCCATTAGCATAAATTCATAGTTCAGGTCACTGAACAAAAAATAGTGCTTCTTGGACTCATTGATTTATTTCACAATGACTTTTCTATTCCACAAATTCCAAGAGCTCCCCCCCCCCCTCTCTCTCTCTCTCTTGTTTTTGTTTTATAGTTTTACTATCTCAATTGAGCCAAATCTATGACTATTAATGAAGTGAGTTGGGTTTTTGATAACAATATTAGTCATAAAGATTAAAACTATCTTTCATTTATGCTATGTTTGCAAACATTGCATAAATGAAAGATAGTTTTTATAGGGTTCTAAAAACCTAACAGTTCTTAGATCTGCTTGTGAGGATGACTGATCCCATTTGTATCCTGCTCCAGTTTGATTAATGAAATTGAAGATTATCCAAAAAAAAAAAAAAGGTGGTGTAGAGTACCTTTTTTTTCTTTTTCAAATACAATGCGTAGCATGATTTCTCTCCTCATGTTGTAAGCTTTAATTCCATAGGAAGATTTACTAATAGAATATCAAAGAGGTGGGCTTAACATGAATTCTTATAATTTCGACATGGCGTTATTAGAATTGAAGTTATGAGTGATGCCTAGATATTCATGCTGCTAACCTAATACTCACATCACTATATTATTGAATATTGAAATTCATTGTTTATTCTTCAGGAGGTGACACTGGTTCATGCTCTTTTTACAAAAGAAAACTTCTTGATCTTATTTCATTCTGATTTTATCATAAAATACTCATGAACAAAATGAAACAGACTATGACTCCTGTATAGGATGTGTAAGAAGTAAGAACTATTTATCTATATAGTGCTATAGTCACTTAAAGAAAAAAAAAAAAATTGTTTATCTTTTTCCTTATTTTGACTAAATTAAATAGATTGACTAAGTGTTTCTTATGTACTTGTTTATCATAATTGTTTTGCTTGTAATGTAAGCTTGTTTTGGTATTTAATTAAAAAAAATACACTATAGTCGCAAATATATGATTAATAATGTTGTCAACCGAGTAAACTCAAAAGTTTATGACATGGTCACTTTCGCATATTTGAGGGATAAATAATTTCCTATAAAAAAAAAATTTATTAGCGTGAAAGATATATTAACTCTACCTTTTTATTTTCTAGTCCCTTAAAACTTAAAAGTCAAATGAACATTCAAAATGTGACATGGTTAGTCTTGCATATTTGAGTGTTTAATAACCTATTAGGCTGAAATATAGAGACAGACTTACGCAAGCCATTGATGAAATATTCAGAACAGAGAGAGAGAGAGAGAGAGAGAGAGAGAGAGAGAGAGAGAGAGAGAGAGAGAGAGAGAGAGAGAGATATGTTGCAGATTATAGAAGCCACTTTTTGAGTTTTTGGTAACGAGCTATATGAGTGTTTTATTTATTTATTTCGCGGTGGTGATGGTGATGGTGATGGTGTTTTTTTATTTATTTATTTTTATTTTTATTTTTTTTGGGGTAAAGTAATTAATCTGTATTAAATTTTTAAATATGAAATTTGAAGTGTATTAATTTTTTTATTAAAATATTTGAAATTTACCGAAAGATGTAATTGTATTAAATTTTTAATTGAATTATATTTTAAAATATTAAGTATGAATTTTGTTTATTATATTTTTCTTTTTTCAACAGCTTATGGAGATATTTGTTGTACCAATTGTTTTGTTACTTGATAAATTTTGCAGGGGAGTTGTTAATTTTTTTCAAATCTTAAGCGAGGACTATTTTTTTCACTTAGGTTTGGGGTTGCGTGTCGTTCTCTCAAACCTTAAGGGAGGGGAGTGCAACCACTCCATAATTTTTTTTTTTTTTTTTTACTTTTATGTTAAATATATTACAAAATAAGCTAAAAATTAATTTATTTAAAAATTTAAAAATTTATATTATTAATAAAAAATAACATCGAGAAAAATTAAATTTTGTTTTTAACAATTCCTAAAGACACAAGTCTTTTTTTTTTGGATAACTGCTCACAAGTCTTAAACAATGTGTTCAGAAGGGTTTTTCTATTTTTTTTTTTTTCTTCAATTTTTAGTTTAAATTATAAACTGGACTTTCTATATTTTACCCAAAAATTAGTTCAATTTTTTAGCCTTAGATTAATTAAGTCCTACGCCTTTCATTTTATTTTTTTTTAATGTAGCCATTTCGTTTAGAGAAATGGTATGTTTACAACATTTTCACAATAAATCTTAAGTGGTAGGTTGTTATTAGTTGTTATGGGTGGACAAAAAAATAATTTCAATTTTGAACTCAAATTAGAACAAATAACAATGTAACATCTGTAATTTTTTGTGAAATTATTATGAAAAATATTGTAGATATAACACTTCTCTTTTGTTTACTTCCTTTAAAGTGGTTGTCATTAAGTATCCCAAAACAACATGATTTTGGTATTTTGAATTTCTAAAACAATGTCATTTTAGAATACTTAATGGCACAATGCCATGGAATTTGATGGAAGGAAAGTTATAAAAATGAAATAAATAAATCAAAAGTTGCAAGATTGAATTGAACTATTGTTGAGGACTCTTTTTTCGGCCCACATGGCATTACTTCATTGGCAACCCATGCCACATCAACATGTTATTGATTTTTTTGGGTAAATCTATTTAAAAGCCAAAATAAGCTTACATCTCATGGATTGGGCTCACATGGCCTGCGAGATCCTTATTTTAAGAGGCAGATTCATGGTCCACATTTCTTTTTCATCAATTGGGATCATAACTCATGATATCATTAACATCAACATATGGTTCGGGTTTAAGTAATGAATCAAAGCTCACGGCCTATATTACCTCTCTTATACTCATGGCAAGCGGCTTCTTCAACAAGAGCTCATATTTACACAAAATAACAACAAAACCCGAGGTACGTCATCTCATCTTCGGCTTATGATCTAAGCTTATAAGTCTCTTTGGGGAAACTTTGGGAGTCGTGGTTTGGAGGGCCAAGATGTATGTTCAATAAAGCTCCAGCGGTTTAAAGTTGATAAAAGAGACATGTTGCTTGGCGTGTCTTCTCCAACTCCATGAACTCTGACAAGTCTGTGTGTAGTGGGTAACATATGGTAAGCATCTCTTATCACATAGCACTTAAAATGATAAAATTCCCCATTGCTCTTTTCCTAAAACTTAGTATTCATCATATGACAAATACTCAATATCTCCAGCTATTTAACTGCTGAGAAAATAACTGTTCATTCAATCCCCAGTTGTTGCTATACAAATTTAGAAACTTTATTATATTACTCTACATAAACTATATTACTTCTTTCAACTAAAATCTAACTCAAACACATGGCCTAATCTGATTGGCTGTCTTTTATCTCGAAATGTATACAAAATATTCATGATATCTCTAATACCCAGCTGTTGTCTGTTGAGGTACAAATTTTCGGGCCTTAATTTCATTAGTCCACTCACAAAAATACCCACATAAGCCCACACATTATTTTAAACTCATAAATATCACCCATGACAAAACTCTTCATTTTGTAGGAATAAACAAACCCAAGGAGTTTAACTATAAAGCCTAGCTGAGTCAGGCCAGCCCACACACAAATCCCAGCAGCTGGAGGTCACGTGAACTGACCAGCCAAATTTCAGCAATAACTGAACGGCTGGAGCCCCTTCCCACTAGGTCCCAACTTGTCTAATCAGACCAGAAGAGGACACATGTCCATCAGGGGTTGCACCCTTCCTTCACAAGCTGAAACTCCATCATCTCTCATGTGGCATAAAGTTGAAACTGATGTGATAGAAAGCTGTGAAGCTTCAACCAGCTGTCCCTTCTTTCTTCTTCAACACAGTTGGTCAAAAATCATGAGCAGCCATGATTAGACCACTAAAGCTCCTGAAACAACATAAAATTAGCTCATTTTCATACTAAAAATGTGTATTCTCTGGTTCATGAACTAAGCACTTGAACCCCAAATGGGGAAACTTAGGGAAATGTGATTTGGAGGGCACCAAGGGGATCCCAGCAGAGTTCCCAGCAAGGGCTCCAAGGTTGACACTTGGCTTGGGGTGACACAACCCGCCCTAGGGAGCTCTAATTCTAGCAGCAGCATAACCAAGATCATTAGCGTAAAAGCATGCTCTAATCCCATCAGCCAAGGCTAATCAGCATTCAATGCCAAGCCAGAAATCCAGCTGTTATTACCCAAAACAGCAAGAACCTTCTAAAGTTGAGCTTACTACTCTTAGCTAAAAATCCTAAGAACGATTCTCTAAGGATTTTCTGAAGATTGAGAAAGATTTAGCAAAGATTATTTGCAAATCACCCCCTAAAAACCCATCTATAAATGGAACTCTCCATTAATGCTTCAACAACACACTAGAACATACTAAGCTACACCCAAGACTTTTCCTAAACCTCTCTGTCTAAGCCTTCTCTAAGCACTGAAAAAGACTGGGTTCTTAGTTTTCCAAGCTTAGAAACTAAGTTCCCCAACTCATAGCTCTATTCATAAACACTCGGTTGTCCCCAGCAGAAAGTCCCAGCAGTCTTACTATACACTCCCACTCACTACTCATACTACTTACAAATGACTCTGACTACTCATACTACCTGAAATATCCCTCACTACTTATTATATTCATGAGCATGTCTTGGCACCATAATGATCTTGCTGTGTTAGCTGGGATCTCTCTCTCTCTCCCTTCATCTCACACTAAGTTTTTCTCATTATTCGCTATAATGGAACCCATGATATTCACTTATTCCTTTGTTATTAATGGTTATGATGTAACTATTACTATAGAAATTTTCCCCCATTTTATTGTACTGGAAGACTCTTCCTCAAAGCTAACGGATGACGAGTTTGAAAATATGGATACTTCTCTTGATCTGTGAAATAGCTAACAGTTGAAGTTTTTGTCTATTTTGTCTTACTTTACCACTGGGTTGTTTTCTGCAGAAACATTTTACTGTTGGGCTATTTTCTACAGAAACACTTTACTGCTAGGTTATTCCTTACAGTATGTTTTTTAACCGTGATGACGTATCTGCTGTAGGGATTGTTCATGGGCTATTCTTGTCAGTTCCAATCTAGTCCCAAGGCATAAAATACAGTGAATTTCTTGGACCTTCATCAATAGCCTTTGGGCCAAGCTTCGAGCCCTTCGTCGAGTTTCGGTTTAGACCCCCTGACCCAACATAAATCTCATTTGTCGGAAAGGAAACATTTTTGCCCCCAACATTTTGGCAACTCCGCTAGGGTGTCTACTGAAGCCAAGAGTTCACCATGCCTCCTAGGTTGCGGAACAGCCAAAAAGAGGGGACTAGAAACACTAGTCTCCCAGCAGCACAAAGCCATCACAGTCAAGTTCCACAAGGAGAACAAGCTAACCAACATGAGGTCAACCAAGAAGATTCTGACCACCAATTCTCTTTCCTCTCGGAGATGTTGCAAGGAATGCAGCAAGCTCAGTTCGAATTTACTGAATCTTTAAGGATCTTGAGAGAGACTCAAGGGCCAACACCCCAACCGTTACATGAAGAACCAGATCCTAGAACACAGCAGGAGAAAGGATCAGCTGCTGGGAATCCCCAATCTGGTGAGCAAAATGCCTCTCTTCCTCAGTTTGTTACATTATTTGATCTCACTACTTTGCTAGAAAGGGAAAGGCTTAGCCAGCCAAAGGAACCAAGACACTGTGTGTGTAGGCCACCTTACCCAGCTGAGTTGCTAAGCAAGCCATACCCGGAGAAATATGAAACTCTCACCTTCTCTCTGTATGATGGGAGGAAAGGGAATGCAATCGAGTATGTCAACAAGTTTCTTGACTCTATAGGTCCTTTTGCTAGAAATGTTGATCTTTGCTTAAGGGAATTCTCGAAATCTCTTATCAATCGTGCTTATACATGGTACTCCACTCTACAGCTAGGTTCCATTGTTACATGGGATGACATGGTTGAAAGTTTCTACTCCAAGTATTTTCATCGGGAGGAAAAGGTTACCATCCTCACTCTTCACAATACCAAGCAAAAGTCCTCTAAAGGACTCCTTGATTTCATCTAGCGGTTCCGAGATGCTGCTCTTGATTGTTATGGGCGGTTCAAAGAACAAAAGCTAGTTGAGATTTGCATTGATAACATGTCTTATGAGTACCGTGCTCATTTGGAGAATCTTGATATTATTAAGTTTGCCCAGCTGCTCCAGAAGGCTCGCAAGACAGCCATATTAGTCAAGCCTTCCATAGTTGAAAAACCTAAGTCAGAAAAGAAAAATGCTCCTCAAGCTCTTGCAATCTCCATCAATGAACCAATAGTTGGAGAGAAGCGGAAAAGGGAAGAGAAGGAAGAGTACCCTCCCATACACCGATGAAGAAAGGAATGTTGTCATTGACAAATGGGTGGCTGATGGAGTGCTTAGGCCCTTCAAGCCTATCCGAGAGCCTACTCTAGAAGATATGCGAAAACCCCTTTATTGTCGATATCATTGATATGTGGGTCATGGAACTAGAGATTGTAGAGCAATCTAGAGAACATTTCACAAGAAAATTTCAGATGGCACTTTAAACCTCACTTGTGAGCAAGAGGTCCAGCGGAACCCACTACCTCAGCATCACAAAGGGAAAGCCACAGCCGCTGTATTTTTTCATAATGGGGCTGATGAGAATGAGTCTGCCAGTGATACAAGCATGCCTCCAGCAGCTATCTCCGCTCTTCAAAGAAGCCCTACCTTTCGAACTTTGCTCAATCAGTTGGGGCTCAAAGAGGAGTCAAGAAGATCAGCAACCAAAGCTCTCGTATCCATCGTTGCCAACTCTGGAACACACTGCCTCACAGCTGAAGCTCATGCCAGCAGTACCTTCTTAGAGACTACTAATGTCATTACCTTCACCGACGAGGATATGGAGGTACAACACCCTGATCATAGTAAACCATTATATATTGCTGCTCAGATTAATGATGTTCACATAAGAAGAGCACTAGTCGACACTGGTGCATTACTTAATCTTATTCCAACCAACACACTCAAAGCAGTTAGGATCCCACTCAGCAGAATAGCTAGGGCTCCTATTGAATTTTTTGGCTTTGCTAGAATTCATGAATGCACTATTAGGAGTATACAGTTAGTTCTTAAAGTAGGGCCCATTGTTGCTCTCACTAGATTTCATGTTATCGATTCGCCTGTTTCTTATCATGCTATACTTGGGAGGCCATGGCTCCACAAACACAAGCTTGTGCCATCTACTTACCACCAATGTGTCAGGAAGATTCAATGGTAAGCCTATACGCATCCCTGCTAATCCTACACCATTTGATCTATTCGAAGCACACTACTCTGAGGCTACTTTCTATGATGAGCTTACCCTAAATGGGGAAGATTCTACTACAAGGCCCGTTGGGATCCCTTTACCCAGTTGGTAAGACATTGAGAATAATCCTGAAATAGACATGAGGTATTTCCTTGATCAAAGGAAAAAGAAAAGAGAACGTGGGGAAACCTCCAGCGGTGCCTCACAGCCACGTTGTGTACAAGTCTAGCTGCCGGATGGTTGTTTGGGGTATCGTTTATGATGGTACGTGGGGCCTAACTGTCTCAAACAGAAGGGTCCCGGACTACACTGACATGCTGTTATACTCATGAAATAGAAACCCCAACAGTAGAAGAAAATCTGCTTAGCAGTCTGGTAGAACTGTCTGAAGAGCCCCCAACGGTAACCAATTTTTCACCTGATGTGGAGTTGGAAACCATTAATCTCAGTGATGATCCTAATGTCCAACGACCAACTTCAATGAATGCGACCTTGCCACCACTGGAAAAGGCTCAGCTAATTTCACTATTAAAGGAGTATATTGATGTCTTCGCTTGGGAGTACCATGAGATGCCCGGTTTGGATCCTAACCTAGTAGCACATGATCTTAACGTGGAACCAGGGGAAAAGCCAGTAGTACAGCCCATGCGGACCTTCCATCCTGATGTTGAAGCTCAAATTATCTAAGAAATCCAGAAACTTCTCACAACTAGGTTTATTAAGCCTATCATGCATCCAAGGTGGCTTTCAAACATAGTACTAGTCAAAAAGAAAAATGGGCAAATACGATGTTGTGTTGACTTTCGTGATCTTAATAAAGCATGTCCCAAAGATGAATTTCCACTTCCCAACATGGACATGCTCATTGATTCAGCTGCTGGACATGCTATGTTTTCATTCATGGATGGCTTTAGCGGCTATAATCAGATCAGAATGTCATCCAAAGATACAGCCAAAACAGCCTTTCAAACTCCTATTGGTAATTTTTATTACACCGTCTTGCCCTTTAGTCTCAAAAATGCTGGAGCCACATATCAAAGGGCTATGACAACAATCTTTCATGACATGATGCATAAAGAGATTGAGGATTATGTGGATGACATTGTGGTGAAGTCAAAGACAAGAGGAGATCATCTTACTATCTTACAAAAGGTCTTTGAAAGATGTCATCTCTACAAGCTTCGCATGAATCCGCTCAAATGTGCCTTTGGAGTTACAGCTGGGAAATTTCTGGGATTTCTTGTCCACCAAAGAGGCATAAATGTTGATCCTAACAAAGTGCAAGCCATTACCACTATGAAGCCACTTGTAACACTCATACAACTCAAAAGTTTCCTTGGTAAACTCTCATACATCCGGTGGTTTATTCCAGGTCTCGCTGCCCTCACACCGCTGCTGAAGAAAGGAAAACCCTTCTGCTGGGATTCTAGATGCCAGTAGACATTCCTCCAGTTGTAGCAACTCATGACTAGGCTACCAACCGTATGTGCACCTATACTAAGGAAACCACTCAAGCTGTATTTGGCAACCAACAACAAAGCAATAGGGGCACTCATAGCCCAAGATGATCAAGAAGGGGTTGAGCTACCGGTCTATTATGTTAGCAGAAAGTTAAAGGATGCTGAAACTCGCTATCCAAGGGCTGAAAAGGCTTGTCTTGCTCTGATATATGCTGCCCAACAACTGCGTCATTATCTACTAGCTCACACAGTACAGCTCTTAACAAAATCTCATCCAATCCATTCACTCTTGAGGCGACCAGTTCTTTCTGGAAGGCTAGCACAATGGGTCTTGCAATTATCTGAGTTTGAGTTCATAGCAATCACCCCAACAGTTGTAAGGGGTCAAGCTATTGCTGATTTATTGTCAAATTTTCCTGGTGAGGACAGTTGGGACATTACTGATGATGTACCTGGAGAGTTGTTAGCAGTTGCACTAATGGAAACAGCTGGGGCTATTTGGACTCTACACTTTGATGGATCCTCTACCACTTCTGAAGGAGGGGTTGGAATAGTCCTATCCAAAAATACCGGAGAAACAGTGGGTATGCCATTCAAGATTGATTTTCCATGCACTACTAATATGGCTGAATATGAAGCATATCTTATGGGCCTAGTAGTAGCTTGTGAAATGGGTATCAAACATCTTCGAGTAATCGGAGATTCAAATCTGGTTGTTTGTCAAGCTAGAGGAGATTTTGCACTCAAGGAACTATCTTTAGCTCCATATAGAGCTATGGCGCAAAGGTTGGAGGACTCTTTTGAAGAATTCAATATTGAACACTCCCTAAGGTCCGACAATCGCTTTGCCGATGCTCTAGCCACATTGGGGTCAAAAATCAGATTTGAAGGTGCAAGTTACTATTGTGAAAAGGCCAATCCCAGTAGTGCAAATGCTGAAGGAAGAGTTCTCTGATCAACTGCTGGGACAGATAGATTGGCGCTTTTCCATTAAAGAAACACTATTATCACCGGATGAGAAGGATCATTTGAAGATACTCAAAGATTATGCTCTAATGGCAGGGGAATTATACAAAAAACTTCCTGGAGGAGTTCTAGCTAGATGCTTGAGCCCTGGTGAGTCCACTAAGCGATTAAAAGAAGTTTATGAAAAATCTTGTGGCCCCAGCAGTTCTGTCAGTCTCTATAGACGCCTGCAGCAGTTAGGTTATTATTGGCCAGAAATGAGCAAACAAGCTGCCACTGTCCAAGAGCAATGCACCAATTGCCAAAACATGTTTGATTGGATGGAATCATGTGCAGTCCTTACCACCAGCGATTGGTGTGTACCCTTCCTTGAGTATCTTATATAACGCATCTTGCCCGACGATCATGAAGAGGCCTACCGCTTGAAATGGGTGGTTACTCATTATTTTGAGGAAGGAGGTATTCTTTTCAGGAAATGATTCAATGGGGAGCCTTTGAGGTGCTTAGGGACCCTCGAAGCACAATCGGTTATGCAAGAGGTACATGCGGGAGAGTGTGGTGACCATTAAGGCAAAAGGCGACTTCTCTAACAGCTGCTCAATCTTGGGTATTTTTGGCCCACAATGAAACAAGATGTAGCTAAATGTGTGAAGACATGCCATACTTGACAAGTCCATGGGAATCTCATACATACTCACCCCACCAACCTCCAAAACATGATGACTCCTTGGCCATTCCATACTTGGGGGCTCGATTTAATAGGCCCAATCAACCCACCATCCAAGGGTCATATTTGGATACTAGTGGCCACCGAATACTTTACAAAGTGGGTTGAGGCCATTTCCCTAAAGAAGATTACGGGCCTAGCTGTTGCCAATTTGATCTGAGAGCACATAATCTGCAGGTTTGGTATTCCTCACAAGATTGTTACTGATAATGGCACTCCTTTTGTCAACAAAGATGTTAGAAAATTGCTAAACCATCGCCACATCAAGCACTGCAAGTCCACTCCTTATTATCCACAAGGCAATGGTTAAGCGGAAGCTACCAATTGAGTGCTATTGAGAATTCTCAACAAGATGGTGCATGAATACGAGGGTGGCTAGACAGAACACTTGCTAGAAACCTTGTGGGCATATCGAAGCTCAAGCAAAACAGCCACCGGACTGTCACCATTATCTTTTGTATATGGTACTGAGGCTATATCTCCTGTTGAGCTATTGGTTCCTACTCCAAGGGTTGTTCATGGACAAGAAATAGACATAGATGTTGCCACTTGTGCAGAAATCAGAACCACAGACCTTGAAACCTTGGAAGAAATGCGAAATCTTGCCTACAACTGCACCCAGCAGTATCAGCAGCAGATGGTCAATGCTTACAACAAGGCCATGAAATCCAGGGTTTTTGTCAAGGGACAAATGGTTTTAAAGGCAACTGATCATATCAAGAGGAATCTCTCAACACCCTCTAAGTTTGCCCCGAGTTGGGAAGGGCCTTATCTTATAAGGGAAGCCAGTGCCGGCGGTTATTATCGTCTAGCTACAACAATAGGTGAAAGTCTCACGGAACCTATCAATGGCAAATGGCTTAAGTTGTACTATGCTTAACTCAACTTTCAAGTATGTACCAAGTAACTCTCTTTTGTATGGTTTTGAATTACTACTATCTGAATAAGGATTAAGCATTGCCTTTTGTCCCAAAAATGGTTTCCTTATATTTACAAGTACTCTAATATTATTTTCCATACATAAACATGCTTACTCTAAGCTGTGAATAAAGTTACGGCCCTAACAGCTGGGCATCTTGAACCAAAAATAGTCATGAACACGATAAGCACTTTCAAAATTTATGTATATGATTTCCATGACTATATTTTAGCTTGAATATAGTATTCTTTGATAAATGAAGTATTTTTCAAAAAATAAATTCATGTACTTGTGCATAAACAAAAACACTGCTTGCACATCTGGGGAAATATCAAACTACCACGTAAAGTTCATATGGCTGGTGCACCTTTGCATAAAACACATCCTACATAGTCAAATATACCCAAATACATGACATGTTTCATCACATCACAATTTAGAAACAAACAATTCAAAATACCAAACTACTAGTAATCCTAAAAGAAAAGCTAGTCAAATAAGCCATCGCCAAAGGTTTTTGCTGAGGAAGAAGCACCTCCAACTGACAATGACTACATAATCTGATCTCTCTGCTTCGACAAAAGTGCAAGCTCAGCTTTCTTTGCAGCAATTTCTCTATCAATATCAGCTATCTTCACTATGAACTCATCATCTTTGGTAATGCAAACCTCGGCAGTAGCCTGAATCTTGTCAAGAATGAATTGCACTCTGAATTTCATCAATAGCAAGTCTTTAAGAGCATTCTTCCACTCAAGTGCTCTCTCTAAGTTTGAACTCTCAAGCTTAGTACGCTGCATGTCTAGTAGCACTGCAACCAGCAATTCAAGACCAGACCTCCTCAATGGTGCACCTAATTTACATCCAGCCATGAAGTGTGGATGTTTCTTCATGATTGCTGCGAGCAGTGGTTGACTTTCCACAAGAACTTCAGACCGCTGGAATGTCATAGTGTCACCTGAAAGAAGATGAAAATCAGCTGCAACCTTTCGTTCTCTCCATCCTCTGCAAACTCTTCCAAGAACTCGTCGAGGCTCATTACCTTAGGGGCAGTACCAGAAGACTCAACCCATGGCTCTACAAGAAAAAGAAGCATAATTATGTCTCCGGCAGTAACAGAAAAGCATTCACACAGCCAAGTATTATTGCACAGAAATTATTAAACAAAAATGGCTCAAAGATATGTACTTGGAATTTCTTTACTATGGTAGGCAGTAGAATAAGCAGCATGTCCTTGGCTAGGCGCACTAGTTGTAGCTTCTCCAGCAGTAATAATAACATTGGGGTCCTTGCTAGCAGACTCCTTACTGGATTCCCCAGCAGCAGTATCAGCAACTGGGCTCTCACCAGCCATCTTTACATCCCGATCAGTTGGACCTAGAGAACAAAGGATGTCAGGAGGGGAAACGGGGGAAGAAACTGAAGCCAAGAACAGTAGTTTACCAAAGTCAGCAACTCTATACACAAAATCATGCACCTCAGATTGTATCTCTTCATCATCACTAGACTGTTGCAGCCATGAAAACACACAATCAACACCATGAAGGCAAAGAAGAAAAGAAAAAGAAAGGTAGAATAGAAAGGTTGTAAGAAGATAAGGGCTTTGAAAGGATACCTCCTCCGAAGTTTCAAGAATCTGTACCCTGCTAGCACTGGTTTTCTTTCTATAGTGCTTCATGGGTGATGATGAGCTAGCAAGAACATCAGCTGGGGCATTGGACTTAGCAACCTGAGTAGCACTAGAACTGGACTGAGCAACCATTGGGGGCTTGGGGCTGCCAGCCTTAGGTTTTCCAACACCTACTTTTTGTTGCCTCACCTTCTTGGGCTTGTCTTCAGAGGAAGGTGATTTCCCACGAGGTCTTTTAGGGGCACTAGTGGTTGGATTGGACTCGGGGGCTTTTGCAATGATATTTCTCTTACTCCATTCCATGGGAACATCACCCCCATGGACTACCCAGCCGTTCAGATCAGCTTTCCATTCAGCAAAGCCCAAGTTTTGTCTAGTGGCCCAGGCTGAAGCTGCTCTTGTGTTTGGGATGAGTCGGGCATTTGAAGGAGGCTCTCTCAAAGGAGGACCTATCACCACTTCATCAACTTCTCAGCTTTTTACATAATCATCAAAAGTACTCATTACCTTCTTCCAAAACAATTTCATACTCGGGGTTGCATACCCCTCACGATGTCTACTCGGAACAAAAATTCTCTCTACTTTATTAGCCCAATACTCTAGGGCTGTACCATACACTAATGGCAACATTGCCTTACTCAAGGCGTAAACCGTGGTGTTAATGTCTGGAACATCTTGGTCGAAACTGAATTGCCTCATAACTCTATGCGGGTTGTACTGTGTTAAACCAAATCCATCACCTCTTAGGTATGGAATAAATGAGGGCAATGTGATAAGCAGGAGATTGGGGATTTTCTCATTCTCATTCAGCCCAAACTCCTAGGATCTAGGTTTGGCACGTGGAAATGGATTCGGGCATAGAAACCCAGTTGCAACATAAGAATAGGGCTTCTAAGTATAATGGCTTCCATCATCTAGCAGTGTAATAGATGGGAGGTTCCATACTTTCAGCCCCATCCATTTCATTAGAAGTGGAAGACCATCCTCAAACCCAAGAAATTGAAACTCACCGTCAGGACCAGCAGGTCCGATCACCTAATTGCTTGCGTTTACATCACTGACATCCTTACCAACATTCTCGTAATCCTTCGAATGCTTCCACATGAAAGTCTGCAGCAACACTACATTGATACTAGATTCTATAATATGGTAAGGAGAGCCCTCAAGCTTGTCATTGCACAACCTATCTAACTTAGAATACAAGGTGCCTAAACACAAGGTACCTAAAGGCAATGATGCGCCTCTACACAACACTACAGCTAAGGGAAAAGTAAAGGGCTTCACAAATTGAACTGGAGCAATATTGAAAACACACTTACTCATCCATAGAGCCAAGAATGCAACTTGTCTAACATCTACATTCTTAGAATCTCTGAACTCTGAAATCCAAAAGGAGAACCTGGCTCTATTACCTCCCCATGAAGCGGAGGTGCCTCCAAATGTCTCCAACAATTTCCCAGCAATCTCAGATTCTACATTAGACAACTCCAGCTCTAAAGGATTGACATCTCCCATGCTGGACAGCAGGCATATTCTTTCCACATCTTCGAGTGTGACTGTGGTCTCACCCTAGGGGAAGAAAAAGTATGGGTATTGGTGTGCCAATGACGCATCATGAACCGAAGTGCCCTCACATCCCTATACATGTTCCATCCATGGGAAAGAACCACGGCTTTAAAAATTTGAGCATCCCTCAAAATTTGACAGAATCCCTCATCAATAACTTCTTGTTCCACCCAATCTGACCAACCACTTTTCGTGCCACAAGGACACAAAAACTGAATCGGGGTTGGCAGAAGCTCTTTCCGTTGGAATTGCAGATCAAGAATACCAGAAGCAGCTGGGACCCAAGCTGCCTCATGGTTGGGTGCTTCACCTCTTAAAATCCATCTCCTTGGTGCCCCGGGTGGGCTGACTTCAGGGGCCCCAACGACTGGGAACAGGGAGGAGGTACAGTACCAGGGGTCTTGTAACGGCAGCGAGGATTCCCCTGGCCCAACCTCCGCGTCAACACCTCCAGCCACCGTTCCAACCACACTCTCAGCCACGCCCCCAGCCGTAGCCTCTCTTTCTGGCACAGTCACCCCAGCAGTGCTGACGTCACCAGAACCTAGCAATTCTTCTCCTTCAGCCATGACTTACAGAACCAGAGATATTATTTCTCAAAGAAAAGAGCAGAAGAATAACCACGATCACCACGGGAAGCAAAGAAAATTGTGGGTCTTTCTCTCACTTGGCTGAAATCAACAAGAAAAAAAAAATAATGTAGCTTCTCACCAAACCCTGGCTGCCGCCCTCTGTCTCTCTCACTCTTGGTTGAAGACAATGGAAAGGAATAAGAAAAGGCTCTATTTCTCCCTGTTTGGCCGAAAATCTTAGTCACTCTCTCTCTCTGCCTTGGTTGAAGCTAGTGTTACTCTCTCACCCTTGGCCGAAAATAGGAAAAGGAAGAAGAAAAGATGCTCTCTTTGCCTTTCTCTCTCTGCATTTCGGTCTAAACAAAAAATAAAAGAAGAAACAGCCAAGGCCAGCCCTTTACTGGTAAACGCAAAGGGTGCAAATGACAAGACTTGGGGAAGAGGCCAGCATTTAATGCAATAAACTTGGGGAGTAACTAAAGACCCATTATGTGCTGAACATGGGAAAGTGCTGGACGTGGGAAAGTTGTAGAAGCCCACTATTTACAACTGCCACCAAAATTTCAAACTTGCACGTGTGACTAAGTAGAAACTGCTCACACGTGACTCGAGGGGCTAAATGTTGAGGTACAAATTTTCGGGCCTTAATTTCATTAGCCCACTCACAAAAATACTCACATAAGCCCACACATTATTCTAAACCCATGAATATCACCCATGGAAAGACTCTTCATTTTGTACGAATAAACAAGCCCAAAGGAGCTTAACTACAAAGCCTAGCTGAGTTAGGCCAGCCCACACACAAATCCTAGCAACTGGAGGTCACGTGAACTGACCAGCCAAATTTCAGCAACAACTGAACAACTGGAGCCCCTTCCCATCAGGTCCTAACTTGTCTAATCAGACCAGAAGAGGACACATGTCCATTAGGGGTTGAACCTTTCCTTCACAAGCTGAAACTCCATCTGACAGAAAGCTGGGAAGCTTTAGCCAGTTGTCCCTTCTTTCTTCTCCAACACAGCCGGTCAAAACTCAAGAGCAGCCATGATCAGACCACTAAAGCTCCTGAAACAACATAAAATCAGCTCATTTTCATACTAAAATTGTGTATTCTCTGGTTCATGAACCAAGCACTTGAATCCCAAATAGGGAAACTTAGGGAAATGTGGTTTGGAAGGCACTAAGCGGATCCCAGCAGAGTTCCCAGCAAGGGCTCCAAGGTTGACACTTGGCTTGGGGTGACACAACCTGCCCTAGGGAGCTCTGATTCTAGTAGCAGCATAACCAAGATCATTAGCCTAAAAGCATGCTCTAATCCCATCAGCCAAGGCTAATCAGCATTCAATGCCAAGCCAGAAACCCAGTTGTTATTACCCAAAATAATAAGAACCTTCTAAAGTTGAGCTTACTACTCTTAGCTAAAAATCCTAAGAATGATTCTCTAAGGATTTTCTGAAGATTGTGAAAGATTTAGCAAAGATTATTTGCTAATCACCCTTTAAAAACCCATCTATAAATGGAACTCTCCATTAATGCTTCAACAACACACTAGAACATACTAAGCTACACACCAAGACTTTTCCTAAACCTCTCTGTCTAAGCCTTCTCTAAGCTCTGAAAAAGACTGAGTTCCTAGTTTTCCAAGCTTAGAAACTAAGTTGCCCAACTCATAGCTCTATTCATAAACACTTGGCTATCCCCTGTAGAAAGTCCCAGCAGTCTTACTATACACTCCCACTCACTACTCATACTATTTACAAATGACTCTCACTACTCTTACTACCTAAAATATCCCTCATTACTCACTATATTCATGAGCATGTCTTGGCACCATAATGATCTTGCTATGGTAGCTGGGATCTCTCTCTCTCCCTTCATCTCACACTAAGTTTTTCTCATTATTTGCTATAATGAAACCTATGATATTCACTTATTCCTTTGTTATTAATGGTTATGATGTAACTGTTACTATAGAATTTCCCCCCTATATTATTGTACTAGAAGAATCTTCCTCAAAGATAACGGATGACGAGTCTGAAAATATGGATACTTCTCTTGATCTGTGATATAGCTCACAGCTGAAGTTTTATTCTGTTCTGTCTTACTTTACCGCTGGGCTGTTTTCTGTAGAAACATTTTACCGCTGGGCTATTTTCTACAGAAACACTTTACTCTTGGGTTATTCCTTACAGTATGTTTTTTAACCGTGATGACATGTCTGCTGTAGGGATTGTTCATGGGCCATTCTTGTCAGTTCCAATCTAGGCCCAAGGCATAAAATATAGTGAATTCCTTGGACCTTCACCAATAGCCTTTGGGCCGTGCATTGAGCCCATCGTCGAGTTTCGGTTTAGACCCCCCGACCCAACATAAATCTCATTTGTCAGAAAGGAAACTTTTTTGCCCCCAACATTGTCTACCATAATCAAACCATATATTCCTTTGCCAGTTACTAGAGCAGAGCATTAAATACTTTTCTTACTCACCAAGATTAAGTCACAACATAATGAGAGCTTGACTAAATCTCTAAAGCTTCATTAACTTTCAACCAATCATTCTATTACTTACTAGAAATGTGTTGTAATGGAACCATGCACCAAAAATACAAAAACCCGAAAAAGGAAACATTTCCAACTGAACCCCAACAGTGTGCTCAGCATTTGGCACCTGGCTGGAACTGATATCATCAGCCTTTTAATGCTCAAATCCCATCAACCTGACATCTAACCTCATCTGCTTCTACCCCAAGCAACAGCTGTCTTATGACAGCTATCTCATGATAGTTGTCACAGCTTTTCCTGATAATTGGGATAGCCTTTTCAGAACAGCTATAACAGCCTTTTCAGAACAGCTGTGACAGCTGACCCAGCAGCCTGAGCATTACTGATTTTTTCACATTTGGCTAAAACCAAAACCAACTAAAGAAACTATCTTTCTCTTGCTAAAATACTTTCATTTTCTGCTACTTTTTCCCCAACAACTCTTACCTAAAATAGCAAGAATATCTTAGAGCTAAACATACCATTTTCGGCCAAATCTTAAGATGGATTCTCCGAAAATTCATTACTATTTGGGACAGATTTTGGCCTATATTCTTTACTAAAATACCCCCTTAAACTCAGCTCTAAAGAGGACACCCCATCAACACCTCAAGGGGGGGGGGGGTGACACCAAGAGAGAAGACCTCTCTCATAAACTTCTCTCTCTCTCTAATTATCTTCTTAAGCTCTTAATGGAGTGCTGAGCTTCAGAGTTTTTAGTTTCCAAATGAGGAACTAAACTCTTCAGCCGTTATCTCATAATTGCCTTCATAAGCCCTCATCCATCCTCCAGCAGAAAATCCCAGTAGTAAATCCCAGCAACATTGCTAAACATACCATAGCACTATTACCCCTCTTATAATCATCCTCTCATTCTCTATATTCAGAAAATACACCTATCTTACTGCTCCTATCTCCAAATACCTAAACACATCTCCATACTCTTCTCTTACAAAATCTTTCCTCTTGGAAAGCAATCTCTACAACTTCTCTAGCAGTTATAATCTCATATTTTTACTATCTTTGACCTCCATATCTCTCATACTTCCATATATCATACATATTACAAATACTACATCCCACAAAACATCTATATCTTTTACCATCTCCACACTTCTCAAGAGATATTAAACACTCATACTAAAAGCCCTTCTCATGGAAGGCATGAACTCCTACTACTAAAGCCCTTTTCCTAGAAGGCACCAATATCTCATATCAAAGCCCTTCTCCTAGAAGGCACAATTCTATCTTACATAAAGCCCTTCTCTTAAAAGGCACCAATACTCCATACAAAAGCCTTTCTCATGGAAGGCAACACTATTCATAACTTCACAACAATTAAAAGAGCATTGTTAAGGGAGAACTCATTTAAGTGCATGATAAGAGGAGCAAGTTTAACCAACTTCTACACATAGCTGGGCATACTCTCTCTCCCTCCAATTGCACCCATTTTTCCCCTTCAATATTGAAGTTATCATGGCAAATTGCCTCTCTACCGCTGGAGTCATTCTACTGGGATACTATCAGCTCACAGATGCTGTACAGCTGGGGCTACAAACCATCAAAGATAAGTGACTCTGCTTCCTTATCTTTAAATTTACGTCATTGAATACATGATTACTTCACATTTAAATACATATTACTTTGTTTCAACTATTATTACAACTATTAACCAAGGTTTAAACTCATTTAAATGCATGATAAGAGGGGCAAGCTTAACTAGCCTCTACTACTGGCAATCTGCTGGAATCCTATCAGCTCACTGATGCTACACAGCTAGAGTTATAAACTATACAAAGATAAGTGACTTTGCTTCCATATCTTTAAATTTACATCATTAGGTACATGATTATTTTACCTTTAAATACACATTACTTTATTTCAACTGCTATTACAACTACTAATTAAAGTTATTACATCAAACACATATTATATATTTATTCGACCATTATCGTGATTCTTAGACTTTGGCTTTAATGGTTTTGTAGGCTTAAAAATATGCCGGTAGCCATTGGACCACGTGGCCCAACGTTGAGTTCCGAATGCAACTCCCCAAACAGAACCCGGGCCTAGTAAGGTCATCCCTTCAACGGACCACACGTGCCTGGACAATCGAAAAGGCCCCTGAACAACTATAAATAAAGTTAAATGGTGAAAATTTTAATTTAGTTTTTTTTTGTCAATAAAAAAATCAATAATTTCAATATATTCTTTCATATTCCAGTTTTAGATCTTCAAGATTTCAACACAAAAAATGCAAAAACTAATATAAATTGTATTATAAAATATTTACAAATTGATAAAAAAAAAATATGATTAGTGGATTTAAAAAACATAATTACTGAATGACTGATTTATTTTTTATAATTAGTGATACATTAGTTTGTAAAAATTATATGGTAAAATTTGTAGTATCTTTAATGCTATTCTTTCAACTTTTTCAAAAAAATCATTTTCTTGAATGTAAATTTCTTTTAATATCAAATCTCAAGGATAAAAAAAAAAAAAGGGTTAGTTGCTAAAGAATAATTATTATAAAGAATCTTGCTTGTATAAAAAAGGATAAAAGAAAATTATTGATGTCTTGAATAATTGCTAAAGAATAGTACTCTTACAGAAAGGATGCCATAAGTTCCAATTCTTTGGATATATAAATAACATTGTGTCACATTTCAAATAAGTTGGTTTAATTACAAATCTAGCTCATCTTCTAACTACATTTATGCATGTTTCACTACCTTGATTGTTTCCTTTATTCCCTTCTTCCCTATGTGCATGGTTTACATGCCATTTCCTAAACTTCCTCAAATCATCTTTCTTTCTTTTTTATTTTATTTTTTATTTATTTTAATTTTTAAAATCAATAATGTGGCTCACACTTAACTAATTTTTGTATTCTTTAAATTAATTAAGATTAAACAGACACAATGCTCCCCTAATTTCTTTTTTAAGGAAAATTATGGCCAAGAAGTTGACAAGAACCTCTTTGTAAATATATTATTCTTCTTTCATCTCGATAATTAAGATGAAAAAATGAAACATTTTCCCACAGCTTAGGATCAGAAAGAAGATTATTTAAGTCAATACGAATTTTCTTAGAAAATGAATTTTTCATTACAAGTGATTTTATTATAAGAAATTTGTTTGTAGTGCTAGCAAAAGAATAAAGAGTAAACTATAAGTTCATTCAGTATATTCAACTTAGGTATTCAACTTTTACATTAATCATGTTTTACAAAGTATTCAAGTATTACTTTGGTGCATATGCGTGTGTAAAAAATGTATCAAATAAATTCAACAAATTCAGCTAAAGACTATAGTAAACACTAAATAGACTTCTGAAAGTTCAAATAGTGTAAAAACACCCTTGAATGTTTAGACCCCCAATTTACAAATTAACCAATTCAAGCTTTATGTCAAACAACTAGTGTGCGGAAAATGAACAAAAGCTATAAAACAGAATTGGTAAACAATCTAAGCCAAATTAAAATCACAACCCACAGTAGATAATAAAAGGCAAAGATAAAAGGGAAGGAAGATGCAAACACAAAGACAACACGTGATGTGTTATCGAAGAGGAAACCGAAGCCCTCGGCGTAAAACCTCTCCGCCGCCCTCCAAGCAATAAACAATCCACTAGAAAATGTAGTTGGGATACATGGATAGTAATAGACCCTCCAAGCCTAATCTACCCAGTGCACCTAAGCCCTCCAAGCTTCTGTGAGAGACCGCACCCCCGGCCCGTTTTTATGAAATTGTGGGGCCAAACCCACGTGAATGGGTGGAGTCGTGTTATTGCCTCTCAAAATGGAGGTTCGACTAGTTATATTTTTCCCTTTAGATCAAGGGTTTTACAATGGAGTCGCCACTTATTTAATTATTGGAAAAATAAGAAAACCATGAATGAAAAATTCCTCATTTTATTAATCTGTAATTTAATTTACATTGATCATAGGAAAATTACATGGCTTTGGTCCTAGATACAATCTAAGATAAAAGTACATGGCTTTGTTTCCTATTTACAATCTAAAAATAGAAAATTACATGGATAAGCATTTGATCTACTAACTCTTGATTTAAGCTCGGAGGCTATGTTACAAGGTGGGAAGGTGTTAGGCACCCGCGTTGCCCGGTGAAACCGGTCTTCTAGACTATGGTGGCCAACATTCATATCATATCATCCAATATGTCAATCAATTTGTATGTTGAATTTAATGTGTGTGCGTGTGATAAACCCATATTCAATTTATTAAGCATGGCATTTGGATTGAAAAATAAACTCTAGTGAGTGTGTGTGGATAGTGATAGCCTAGATTCAAGGATTTGAAAGAATTAGTAAACAAACATGTTTTTCATATTTTTGATGTGGATTTAAGATTAAATCTAGTAATATGCATGAACATGTGATGAACAACTAAGAACATGTGAAGAACACATAAGAACATTCAAACATATTCAAGGGAATTATCATGCTTTAATCTTAAATTCTCATCATGGCAATATAAACATATAAACAAACAGTTAGAGAATGAGGTTATACCTTCATGCAAGATCCATATAATGGAGGAGGGGATTCTTGATGGAGGTCCTAAGGGTGGAGGAAAAGAAGAGCTAGGAGAGGGAGAGTGAGTCTCAGGAAGACCAAGATATGACAAGACTACTCAACTTCACTAGAACTCAAGAGAAGAGAAGAGAGGGGGATTTTTTTTTTTTTTTGTCTTGGAATGAAGGAGAGGGGGGTTTATATAGTAGTGGTAGAGGAAATATGAATGGAAGGTCATTTAATGAGAGTTGACAAGGAATTATGAACCTAGACCTCATTTTAGCCTTTAGGGAAATCTGGTGCATTAAATGGAAAGATTGGTGGGAGTGAGGAGCAAGCCAAAATTCGGTTTTCCCGTAGCTGCTGTCACAGCCTATAGAGCCAACTTTGAAAAATCATATCTGCCTCAATTCTGATCGGAATTGTCTCATTCTTGTGCTCAAATTGAAGCCCCGGATGTCTAGTTTCTGGGAAAAATAGTCTCATTCACAGATTCAAAATATTCTGAGAGATATCAATGAAATGGTAAGCAGAGGTCATTTGTTAAAAAATGGTTTCAGCACAATTAACATTAATAGGTCCCCAAATTAGCTCCCAATTAACATTAAATGGCTCCAATCACTCCCATTTCAGACTTAATCGGCTCTAAATTTACTCTAATTAAAAGATAATTGCACAAATTACTCATTGAATAATTAATGTTTAACTATCTAGTTAATTAGGTGTATGCAACTCTACCATAAAATGTAGTCCTAACCAATCAAATTATGACACATCATCGATCTCAAATTGATTATATTTATAACCAATTGAAATCAATTGTTCATAATCACATATAGTCAGACTTAATTTGTAATAGTGCATCTCAGCCATTAAAACTTGATTTGATGATAACTTTCAATCTAATGGTCCAATTAGGGCTTATGACTAGTCGATTTGATCGTTACAACATCAAGATCATTTTGATGAAATGAGATTAAGGATCTAATGACCAGAATCAAGATGCATATTTCCAATATGAAATTACCCTATTACCCTTCACGTGAGGTTAAATACGGGTTGCAAAATAGGGTGTCAACAGCTTCTTGCTCCAACGAGGTTACGCCTAACCTTTTTCTTTTCTAGCTTCCCGGATTCCGCTACTTGACCATAGCATCAACCAATGTAAATTGGTTCCTTCCTAACTGCTTCCCAGAACACCAAACAGCCCTCTCATAGTGATGGAAATGGTGAGAACAAGGTTTTGGTAAAATGCCTCTTAAGGATATGACAATGGAGAGGAAGAGAGTTGAGGAATTTGAAGAGACTCTTATGTATAGATTGTAGATAAATCAATCTTGTTTTACTCTAGGGTTTCTCTCTCAAAATTCTCTCTGGAAGCTCTCTTTCATTTATGGGTATAAGGGGTATTTATACTAGGGTGAGAAGAGAATGTGAAACGTCAAGTTTTTCAAAACAGGGGTGGCTCGCGGCTTGGCCTCGCGACTTGACTAAGTCGCGAGATCCAGTCGCGAGATAACCGTATGGCCAGTTGTCCTGTTTTGTCCTGTAGTGCTCTAGCTAGCATGACTGTTCACCTTCTGGCATGCTTGGCACGTGTGCTGCATCTGGCGGCTTGCAGCCACGAGTCACCCGCGAGATCAAGCCGCGAGTCTCTGTTTTCTTGCACACTCTTGAGCATTCAACACTTTATCTCACTCACTACCCTTACAACAAAACCCACCTAAATACAGGGTTACTAAATGCTGAAATACAAGCAAATTTGGCACGGAATAAAGCCAATAAGTTGGTTGATTAAATTCAACCTTACAAATTCTATTTTGAAAATGTGTGTTTTTTAGAAAAAAAAAAAAAAGATTTTAAAATATGCCTTTTGAAAAGAAAATTTGAAAAATCACAATTGTACATTTGACTTGGGCTTTTGGGATAATTTGCATTTGTTTGGGCAATTTCTGAGAAATGCTATGTCCACAAAATTTTCATAATACTTTTATAACAAATCCTAAATGGTAATTTGTTATTGATTCTAACTGGAACCTACCAATGAAATTATCTTTTTGGTTCACTATTAATAGCCAGTAACAACCTGTCACTTAGGATTTATTTATGAAATTATTGCGAACATAACATTTCTCACAATTTTTTGGTTCAATCTTCAACGGACCAAACTTTTGGAGTGATCAAATTTTATTTTTAATGGGCTCAAATTTTTATTTAGGGTGTTCAAGTTTTTTTTAGAGTGGTTTAGAATTTTTTCTAGGGTAGTGAACAACAACACATTAATTTAAAATTTAATTTTTTTAAGTTATATATAAAAATAATTTTAAGTCAAAGTGGTCATGTGGCCACCCTAATTAACAAGTATAGTCACCTTTGACAGTGGAAAATATTGCATAATGGATTAATGGTCAACAAGTCCCCAAAAAAACAGAAGATTCAAATTCTAGATGATTCTAAAATTGATGAACAATCTCTACGCGGTTACTTGAAAGATGGTTGACAAATGAACCTAACGCAACATCTCATCACTTGTGTGTGGTGAGCATTGATCTTTGGAGGTTTTGCTTAAAGCCTTATTATCACTAATTTAATCATGTTATTAAGAGCATAAACACATGATATTTTACTCCATCATGAACCTTAGAATTCAAAAAAATGTACTCAACATGAATTAATGGTCTTAGATAAAAACTAATGGTCAACAAGTCACCCAACCAAAAAACAAAAGATGTCAATAAGTCAAATTCTTGATAATTTTGATATTGATAAAAAATCTCTACACAGTTACATGAGAGATGGTCGTCAAATGAACCTAACACTACATCCCATCACTTGTGTGTGGTGAGCATTGATCTTTGGGAGTTGGGCTTAAAGCCAATATTGTCACTAATTTAATCATGCCATTAAGAGCACATTCACATGATATTATACTCAATCATAAGGCTTAAGTTCATGAATTTTTGGCCTTACATGAAATTATGTCACATGGTGGAAAATATTGCATAATGGATTAATGGTCAACAAGTCATCCAATTTAAAAACAAATATGTCAATAAGTCAAATTCTTAATGATTTTGATATTGATGAAAAATTGCTACATGATTACGTGAAAGATGATCGTTGAATGAACCTAACACTACATCTTATCACTTGTGTGTGGTGAGCATTGATCTCTAGGGGTTTGGCTTAAAGCATATATTATCACTAATTTAATCATGTCATTAAGAGCATGTTCATGGTATTCTACTCAATCATGAGCCTTTAGTTCTTGACAAATTTCCTCAACATGAATTTATGGCCTTAGATCAAAATCATGCCACATAGTGTGATTTAGGACACGATTTAATATTTCATTGTTGTAATTATTTAACTTTAGTATTTTTATGTAATTTTTGTTATTTTAGGTTTAGGTGATTTATTTCCTTGTTTTAGGTGATTTAATGTTTTTTTTTTTTTTTTTTTTTTTTTTTTTTTTTTTTTTATAGTCAAATTAGGGTTTTATATGTTTTTGTAGCCGCCTTAGGATTTGCTAGCCGCCTTAGGGTTTTTAACCACCCTAAGTTTTCTTTTTACTATTTAAACTCATTGTAGCCTCCAAAGACAATTTATTTTTGACACTATTTTTCAATAAACATAGACTTTTGTCAAATTCTTTCTCTGGTAGATTCCAGTTTATCTCCTTGTGGATTTAGGGAAAACTCTCTTGGATTTGAGGTTTACTACCAAAAACTAATAATTCAGTTTTTGTTCCATCAAGAAAGCATCGTGTGTGCTTTCTTCAAGCTTTTGCGACATCACAGTGGATTATATTGCTTAATGGATTAATGGTCAATAAGTCACTCAACCAAAAAACAAAAGATATCAATAAGTCAAATAATTAATGATTCTAATATTGATGAAAAATCTCTATGTGGTTACATGAAAGACCAGCACTACATCTCATCAGTTGTGTGTGGTGAGCATTGACCGATGGGGTTTTGGCTTAAAGCCTATATTATCACTAATTTAATTGTGTCATGTTATTCAGAGCACATACACATGATATTCTACTTAATGATGAGCCTTAAGTTCCAAAAAAATTTCCTCAACATGAATTTCTAGCCATACATGAAAATTATGTCACATGGTGGAAAAATATTGCATAATGGCTTAATGGTCAACAAGTCACCCAACCAAAAAAAAAAAAAAAAAAAAAATCAATAACTCAAATTCTTGATGATTATGATATTGATGGAAAATCTCTATGTTGTTATGTGAAAGACAGATATCAAATGAACCTAACACCAAATCTCATCACTTGTGTGGTTAGTATTGATCCTTGGGGGCACTGCCACAATTTGAAGTGCCCAAATTTGGCTGATGAGTAGATCTAAAATAAAAATTACCACAGTATTCTCTCCAATTAATATCCAACGGCTAAATTTAAATACATCTTACTATTTATATTTACTAGTAATAAATTGAGCAGAGGAATCTATCTTGAAACAGTAATGAGCCTGCAATGCAATCATGTCCTTAACGCCCCTAAACATATATGCATATGCATAACAGAGGAATATAAGAACACATGCACGAGATTTAACTTGATCATGGGCATTACTTTTGTGCAAAATAATATGTGAAAACGAAAGAAGAGACCAAAGTGCGGATGGTTAGTAGTTAGAACAAAACCAT
Organism: Quercus tomentella; assembly: GCA_028535165.1. Taxonomy (NCBI): domain Eukaryota; kingdom Viridiplantae; phylum Streptophyta; class Magnoliopsida; order Fagales; family Fagaceae; genus Quercus; species Quercus tomentella. The sequence goes on along the minus strand of JAPQVY010000068.1, from coordinate 74,972,843 downwards.
ATCAGATCAAGGGAAAAAAGCCAATCTTGGTACAATTATCAAACAATTTACAGGCAAACATAGGTATAATTGGCAAACAAGTCTCCGAACGGACAAAAGTATTCAACAATTCGAAGTTTGGATACAACTATCACTCCAGGGTTACGCGAGAGACGGGCATTGGTCTTTGTCATTTGGCTTTAAGTCAACAAGTCAAAGTCTTCATATAAAATAATAATAATAATAATAATAATAATAATAATAATAATAATAATAATAATAATAATAAAGTGACTTTTTAAGAATCACTTATCACAAGCTCTATAAATCTCCAATTGCATCACCACCACCACTCACACTCAGCTTCTTTTCCTTCAAATTTCTCTTTCAACCCTTTCTCTTATCTAAATTCAGGAAAAAAAAAAAAAAAAAATTCTCTTCTCTTCCACTGTTCTTGCTCTATCATGGTTTGCCTCTTTTGCAATTCATGTGCTTTTCTTACCATGGTTCTTTGTCATAACCTGCAGTTTATGTTTTTTCAAAGCAGATTCAAATGTTTCTTGTGTGAAAAAGAGAAAAACACACTTCTAGGCTTCTAACGAGGTTTAACTGATCCTTATAAACTGAGCTTAGTCTCATATATCCTGGTCTGACCAAGAAGATTGTTGCAGGTGGGACAGAATTCACTGTGACAACAAAACTACTCAAAGTCACAGAGCTTTCAGTAAAATATGTAGGCGGTAAGATTAATCCTTCATTGGTTGAATTAGAATTTTTGAATTACTTGGACTTGAGTGAGAATTTCTTTAATTGTACTTCTATTCCAAGTTTCCATGGATCAATGGTAAGTTTGACACATCTTGACCTCCATGATGCCCAATTTTGTGGACACATTCGTCATCAGCTTGGGAACCTTTCAAGCCTTCTCTATCTAAATTTTAAAGAAAATAATGGCCTTTATGTTGATAACCTTCATTGGATGTTTCATCTCTCTTCCATGCAACACCTTGATCTAAGCCACACCGACCTTCATAGAGAAGTTGATTGGCTTCAAATTGTAAGTTCACTCTCATCTCTTTTGGAGCTAATCTTAAACAATTGTCAACTTGATAGTTTGACTCCATCAGTTGGATTTGTCAATTCCACGTCTCTTCGGGTCCTTGATCTTTCTGAAAATCTTTTCAATCAAGAGATACCTAATTGGTTCTCTAATCGTAGTACAAGTCTCTTAGAATATCTCGATCTTAGGAATAATTCTTTGAGCGGAAAAATTCCAGATTTGCTAGGGCAGCTTAAGCATCTAACGGATCTCGATCTTAGCGATAATTCCTTAAGTGGTCCTATTCCTTCATCCCTTGGGAATTTATCTCAAATGCAAGCCTTACTCCTTGGTGTAAATAAATTAAATGGCACCGTTCCAAAGAGTCTTGGACTTCTCTCAAATCTATTTGCGGTATCTATTTCACATAATTTCTTCACAGGCAGTCTAGATGAAGCACATTTCTCCAAATTAGGGAAATTAAAAGAACTGGAAATCTCTTATACACCTTTGTTCTTTAACGTGAATTCCAATTGGGTTCCTCCTTTTCAACTTGAATATGTTTCCTTGATCTCCTGCAAGATAGGTCCCAACAATTATATATATTTACTTTAAGCATGCTACAAAGTACTATTATATTTGAAATGTAATCAAACTTTAAAGGAAAATTAAACAATTGTATACAATTATTGCAAAATATGTAGATGAACAAAAAATATATAATAAATGAATGCTTCTCTATACAAATCCTGATAGACAAATATATCATTTTTTTTTATTTAATAAATATATTCCTTATACTCTATAATCTAGAATATTAGATAATACTCATATTCTACATGAGCACAAAGTAGTTAAAATATAAGAGTTAAAGGAGGAAAAATATCAAGCGAATACAATTTTTCTAAAAAATATAAAGGAAAAACTCATAACAAACATTAGGGATAATAATTTAATGATTAGCTATTTTTAGAGATAATTTTTTACTAAATTCATCCAAATAAGTTATAAATACCCTTTCTCTCGCAAACTTAAAAAAATTGCTATTCAAAAGCAGCATTAAATAAAGACAACTACTAAAATGGTTTTCACATCAATATCTAGAAATTCCTAAGAAAATAATATTCTCATGATAATGCCATTGCATTCTTTGTTGACCCTTTGAAAAGATATTGTGTGATTTCACTTAACAGTTGTCATAAACAATGGTGTGGTTTGTCTTTATACACAATGGCAAAACGGAATCTTTTGTCCACAATTGCTAATCTCCACTTGAAAATATTATCTGCAAAATAAGAGAATTCATAACTAAAAAATAATTCATTTAGAAGGAAATAAAAGGAATCAATATCTATTTTCTCCTGTTAATGGAGACTTGCAATTCGTATGCACTATCCACTTCCCTCCCTTTACCACCCATCCAAAACGATGGTTCCTAAAACAGGGATGTTTTTATTATTGTTTGTATTCAAATCATAATTGTCATAACCCAATCAATTGAGAAACTTTGGAAAATCAGCTTTCTCATGTCAATCAATACATTTATGTAACTAAAATTCATTGTGATATGCAATAGAAGTAGTAGCTACAAACACTAATCTAAATCCTTATCCTTATCCCCCATAATTTATCCTCAAAAGTAACCACATACCACTTTGACTCCAGAAAAAATTATGAAAAGATCAGGGTAAAAGTTCTAAAATTTTAAACCTCCCACTCATATCAAACGGATGCTCAGATCAATGACCACTACAATTTTGAATCTTACCCATTATAAATAACCTAAAATTTACACATGCAAAAATGCTGCTTTATTATTGGGGCGGGGGGGGGGGGGGGGGGGGGGAATTAGAGTCAAAGATTATCTGCATAGATAGGACTGTGTCTCAAACCCAAAATCAAACTTCAACCTTAATTATTTCAACAGCATACCAAGTATGTTTTAAATGTAAGTTTGCATTTGACAGAATTCAAATAGCTAAAGACATTCATAAAACTAACATCTTGTTATATTACAAGTGTTTCCAGTTACATTTCTTTAATAATATGCAATCATAATTAAGTTTATGACAATTCCATGTTGTGTTTAACTATTTGGTCTAGCAAGATGAGTGGGATTTTTTGGTCTAACAATTCATTATGAAACAAACTCCGTAGAACTGAAGCCAAAATTTGCGTAAAAAAAGTCATCCCGATTTCCCATAAACCTAAAGTAGAGGAAATGGATTTGAAATTCAAATATTGTTCTACTTGTAGAATCCTCACTCTACTTTAATGGTAAAATGAAACTCACAAATTTTTCCCTAAGTGCAAGCATAAAATCATACCTAGATATGCAAAATTTTTCCATCTCGATCAATGGATCATATATTTTTTTTTGTAGAAGATGCAGTGGATCATTTAAAACTGATATGCTTCACCTAATACTGCAACATAAAAAATAATGAATGAACTTGCATAAATATAAGGGGAAATTACACTTTACCACCCTAAACTATGGACTAGATTACACTTTGCACCCTAAACTATCCGACTGCACACTTTGCACCCTAAACTATCACACTTATCATGCTTTGCACCCTAGTGTTATTTTCGCTGTTATATTTAACAGAATCTTGCTGCATGTGACAAACACGTTTCTTGCTTAGGTGGAACAAAGTTAAAAGACTGAAATAACCTTCCTCAAAATTAATTAAAACAAAACCCAAATTTTTTATTATTTGTTTGGTTTCCTGCCGGTTCATTTGCATTCTCCCTCTCTCTAAAAGAACACAAAATCTCAAAGTTTCTCTCGTATCTTCCTTGGCCATTGACAAAGTTTAAATCTTCTATTACAGGTTAGCAAAATCAAATTGCATTCAGTTTATGAGATTGTTGTTCTAAAATTTCAATTTCGCTTCATGTCTGCCTCTTTTAAATCGGTGATTTATTTTATGTGTGATGTTGCTTTAGGTTCGGATTGATATATATATATATATATATATGGTTTTGTGTTAAATTTCGTATGATTGAGCATCTGTCTAATTGGATTTATAGAAGGTTTTTGTGTTTGAACCTCACACTCTCTCACTCTCTCGCTGGTTTTGTGTTACTGATGAGTGTTGGAACTAGTAGTTAGGGATTTTACTATTTGGTAGCTTTTTGAATTTTTAAATTATGGATGGGTGTGTTTTTTTTTTTTTTTTTTTTTTTTTTTTTTTTTTTTTTTTTTTTTTTTTTACACTGTTATAGAATATTATTATGTGTTTGTATTGACTTAGGTGGTGTCTTCAATTGGTCCGTACACTGTATAGAATAATTTTTGTCCCACTTGTAATATTGAAAGCATGTTTTTGACTAGAATATTTTAATGCAGAAAAAAATACAGCCAAAACATGGAAGAAGGTGATTTAATATTTGAGATTCACCACGGGGAAAGGTTCAAGAATTTGAATGGGTTAATTTATGTTTGTGGTGACATATCAATTCATGATGAGGGATATGATAGGGACTGTATGTCTTTTATTGAGGTTGAGAGTATTTTGAAGTCATATGGATATAAAAGGGGGGATTTAGTTTATTACAAACAAGTTGGCATGAATTCGGATGAAGGGCTTGTGCAGATAAAAACAAATCCAGATGTGTTGAAGATGGTTGACTGTCATAAAGGTGTAGAAAGTGTGGTATTATACACCGTTAGTCATCAAGAGATTGATAGTGATTGCATACCATTTACTTATAACCTACCTGAGAGTGTTATTGTTGGTGGTAGCAAAAGGAAGGGAAAAGAGAAGTGTGTTGCTAATGCTGCTGGTTTTAATAGACCAAAATTGCAAATTAAGGGTGGAAAAAACAAGTCTACTGGTAGCAATAGGAAGGGGAAGGAGAAGGTGTGTGATGATGTTGTCCTCCTAGGGTATGATGCCGATGGTGACCTTGATGTGGATTAGCATGAAAATATAGCTGAAGATGAATATGACAGCTTGAATGGGGATAACTGTAACACCAACAAAAATCTTGAATTTAATGAAATTGATATGGCCTGTCCAGAACTTGTGAAAGGTTTGAAGTTTGGTGACGTTGCCACTTTTAGAGTTGCTGTCAGAGAGGCCAACTGGATTAAAGGCAAAGATTTACGTTTGGTGAAGAACAATATAGACAAGGTGATTGTGAGATGTAAAGCTGAAGGGTGCAAATATAGTGTTTATGATTCTCAAGTAACAGATGAAATGACCTTCCAAATTAAGACATTGAACCCCACTCACACTTGCACTAGGGCATACAAAAATTCAACATGTACACCAAGGTGGATTTCTAAGAGGTATATGCAGAAGTTTAGATATGATTTAAACTGCGCTACCGCTGGATTGCAGAAAGAGATCAAGGATAAGTTTTATGTTGATGTGGGTAGGATGCAGTGTATAGAGCAAAGAAAAGTGCTGAAACAGTAATTGATGGTGATGATAATGAACAATATAATAGAATTTGGGACTATTGTGAGACATTAAAGGCTACAAATGTGGGTACCACTACATTGATGTTGGTGGATAGGCCTACTCTTGATGTGGCAGGTACATTTCAAAGGTTATACATTTGTCTCCAAGCTACAAAGGAAGGGTTCAAGGCTGGATGTAGACCCTTAATCGGGCTAGATGGATGTTTCTTGAAGGGTAACCAAAAAGGACAAATCTTAAGTGCTGTGGGAAGAGATGCCAATGATAACATGTACCCCATTGCTATGGCTATTGTAGAAACTGAGAGCAAGGACAGTTGGTCTTGGTTCCTTGATTACTTGTTGAAGGATCTTGGCCCAGTTGAACAACATGGATGGGCATTTATTTCAGATAGACAAAAGGTATGGGCAATTTTCATTATTTTCATTTATTAAATTTGGCCTTTATATATTTTGTTATTTTTATTAAAGTATTTGTCTTTTGTATGTAGGGCTTGATCCAAAGCTTTGACGTGGTATGAGGCATTTGTATGCCAATTATAAAGATAAAGGCCACAAGGGGAAAGCACTTAAGGACAAGTTGTGGGCTGTAGCTACAGCATATACAGAGCATGAGTTTCTTGAACAAATGGGTGAGCTTAAAAAATTGTGCCCAAAAGCTTATGAGTATTTGGATAATGTAGATCCATCCATGTGGTCTAGGTCATATTTCACAGACTATTCAAAGAGTGATTTGCTGGTTAATAATCTATCAGAGAGTTTCAACTCATACGTATTAGATGCTAGATGCTAGGGACAAGCCTATAGTAACCATGATTGAAAAGATTAGGAGAAAGCTGATGAGGAGGTTCCAATTGAAGAGGGAAGGGATGTCTAAATTGATAGGGAAAATATGTACCAAAATTCAAGTGAAGTTGGACAATGAAGGTTTGAAGTCTTCTGATTATGTGTCAATATATGCTGGAAATGGTTTATTTGAGGTTGAGTGTAGACATCAAAGGTTTGTTGTGAACTTGAGCAAGAGGACTTGCGGTTGTAGGAAGTGGGATCTTACTGGCATCCCATGTCAGCATGCCATATCTGCCATACTATTTGATGGAAGTGTACCTGAAGATTATGTGCATCCTTATTCCACAATTGAGACATACATGAAGGCATATGAACCAATAATTTACCCTATGGCTAGCATGGAATAGTGGAGAAGGACATCAATAGATCCTTTGGAACCACCCAAGGATAAGATACAACACGGTAGACCCAAAATAAAGAGAAAGCAACATCCTTCAGAACCCAAAAACCCATATAAGCTAAGCAAGGCTGGTACCATCATCAAGTGCTCCAAGTGTAAGGAGGTGGGACATAATAGCAGAACATGTCCATCAAAAAAAGACAAGGTTAGTTTTGTGTACTCTATGTTATGTTTGCCATCATTAATTCTTGATACTTATATATTGTTTTGTGTTATAATGTAGGGTATAGTGTCTACCAATGCTAAGAAGACACCTACAACAAACAAGAAGCAATCAGTTGCAGGTGCAAGGGCTATTGCTGCAAGTGTTGTAGATTCAAGGGCTAGAGGTGTAAGGATTGTTGCTGCAAGTGATGTAGATTCAAGGGCTGGAGGTTCAAGGACTGTTGTTGCAAGTTCCACTGGTGTAAGAACTTCAACGGCATCATTAACAATATATGGTGGTGGTGGTGCTAACAGTGAGCGTGTGGTGGTGCTAACTTTAGAAAAAGCCATTCAAGGGATGTAGGCTAAAAAGAAGAAAAAACCTTGGGTTTGAGAAAAAATTATCAGTTTGTGTTGGGTTGTGCAAGCTTTTTGTATTAGGCATTAACATGTAAACCTTACATTTTTTTTTTGTCATTGTCAATTTGTGAACAATGATTTTTACTAGGCATTAACAATTTTATGTTCTACGTTGTAAGGTTGAATTTAATCAACCATCTTGTTGGCTTTATTCTGTGCCAAATTTGCTTGTATTTCAGCGATTAGTAACCTTGTATTTAGGTGGGTTTGTTGTAAGGGTAGTGAGTGAGATAGGGTGTTGAAATGCTCAAGAGTGTGCAAGAAAATAGAGACTCGCGGTTGGATATCGCGGGTGACTCGTGGCTGCAAGCCGCCAGAAGATGCACACGTGCCAAGCATGCCAGAAGTTGAAGCGTCATGCTAGCTGGAGCACTACAGGACAAAATAGGACAACTAGCTGTTCTGTTATCTCGCGGCTGGATCTCGCGACTCAGTCAAGCCATGAGCTAGCTCTGTTTTGAAAAACCTGACTCTTCACATTCCATTTTCTCCCCAGTATAAATACCCCTCATACCCACGAAAGAATGAGAGCTTCTAGAGAGAATTTTGAGAGAGAAACCCTAGAGTGAAACAAGATTGATTCATCCACAATCTTCATATAAGAGACTCTTCAAATTCCTCAACTCTCTTCCTTTTCCATTGTTAAACCCTTGAGAGGTCTTTTACCAAAACCTTTTCTCACCATATCCATTACTGTGAGAGGGCTGTTTGGTGTTCTGGGAAGCAGTTAGGAAGGAACCATTCCACATTGGTTGATGCTATGGTCAAGTAGCGGAATCTGGGAAGTTAGAAAAGAAATAGGTTCGGTGCAACCTCGTTGGAGCAAGAAGCTTGGAGGGCTTAGGTACACTGGGTAGATTAGGCTTGGAGGGTCTATTGCTGTTCATGTATCCCAACTACATTTTCTAATGGATTACTTACCGCTTGGAGGGCCGCGAAGAGGTTTTACGCCGAGGGCTTCGGTTTCCTCTTCGATAACACATCGTGTGTTGTCCTTGTGTTTGCATCTTCCTTCCCTTAATCTTTGCCTTTTATTTTCTGCTGTGGATGTGTTTTTAATTGGCTTAGATTCTTTACCAATTCTGTTTATAGTTTGTGTTCATTTTTCGCACATTTGTTGTTTTTCATAAAGCTTGAATTGGTTATTTTGTAATTGGGGGTCTAAACGTTCAAGGATGTTTTATACACTATTTGAACTTTCATACGTAATCCATACATTTGGATTATTTTTTGTGTCATTGTCATCTGTGAACAATTAGTAAAGCTATTAATGTCAAAGCACTTTATTTTGTCATCATCATGTGGAACTCATACAATATAGCATCAAGGTGGTTTAGTACTTGGAACCCTGTGAGTTCAAAAATATTTTGCTTTCCAACAATGATTTGCAAGGTATTTTTACACTCGTTAAGGACCTGGTATTATATCATACAATTTAGCAAGGTAAACTCTCATATATTTGATTTGCAATTTGTGGAATTCAAAGCATTTCTGTGTTGTGATCCATATGTGATATGTCTTCTCTTAGCTGGTCAAGTAAATGTCTAAAACCATGTTAAAGAATGCCATGGATAGGTAGAACTTAGCTGAGAGAGGACTTATGGGGACATAATGCCATAACAATCTCTTAACCTTTTTATTTTAATTTAATTAAAATAGCAGTAACTGTATTAAGGAACTAGACTACTAGTTCTTGTTGTACAAATGTTTGAAGAAGTCAAAACCCTACTCTAGCCAGACATGAAACTCATTTACTTTACCAACCCAGCCTGCCAATTGAGTTGCTACTCTATTACATTTTGTTACAAGCATAGTTAACAGACCCTCCCATTACAGCAAATTTAATTTTTTATTATTATGTTATTTTATATTATTTATTTGGTGGTGGTGGCCTTGGTGGGGGAGAATTATGGTAAAGCAATCATGGGTATTGAAATAGTGTTTCTCATTTCATTTCCAGTTTAAGAAGAAGAATTTGATGAATTCATAAAAAATAATCATCAAAATCGTTCCAAGGAGAGAACGATAAAAAGAAAAAAAAATCAGTCAAGAATTACATCCGGGCTTTTTGAACTTTGTGTTTCTCAAAATCACATTTGTGCATTTTGATTTTGCTAACTTGTAATAGAAGATTTGAACTTTGTCAATGGCCAGGGAAGATATGAGAGAAACTCTGAGATTTTTGTGTTTTTTAGAGACAGTGCAAATGAAGCTGCATGGAATTTAGAGAAGAGGATGGCCCTATGTGAGATAGAGGGGGATGTGGAAAAATTTGGGTTTTGTTTTTATTGATTTTGAGGAAGGGTGTTTCAGTCTTTTAACTTTATTCCACCTAAGCAAGAAGCATGTGCTTGTCATATGCAACAAGATTCTGTTAAATATAACAGCAAAAATAACACTGGGGTGCAAAGCGTGATAAGTGTGATAGTTTAAGGTGCAAAGTGTGCAATCGGATAGTTTAGGATGCAAAGTGTAATCTAGTGCATAGTTTAGGGTGGTAAAGTGTAATTTCCCCTAAATATAAAGAATAAAAGGCATGGTTTATCTAACGGAAAAAGTATTGAGAAGGGGTAAAAAAAGATTTTTTTTTTCTAATTCATTTAAAATGAGGTATGTGCGTAAGAAAATCAAGGAAGAGAGATTATCTTTTGCCAACTATAATAATTTCACACAGCAATAGATGACAGATGACAAAGTAAAACACCTTGCATCAAACAACTGAACTTATATGCCTACTTTAAATGTAGTCTAAATTTTAAAGCAAATTTAGTATAATTTACGTCAAGGGCCATTCTTCTCTCAAAGAATACACGAAATTAAAACCCATAAGAAGAATATAAAAATACAAAACTTTATATCCAATTAAACTGAAAATGTTCAAATAATACGAAATTAAAGCCTAGAAGAAAAATATCAAAATTCTAGGGAATGCCACCATAGGTTTTTCTTTGCCTTTTGGTTTCTTAAACTGCTTCAACATTAATGTTGGCAATGGAAAAGAATACTGAATACACCAAATTATGCAATTCCACAAAAACCAATTCTAAATAGTATAGAAGAAGATTAAGAAAGAAAATCTCAAGCACATAGGTAAAGAGAAACTGCATAAACTTTAATAAATAAATATATATATATATATATATATATATTTAAAAGAGAGGAAAGAAACAATGGTAATTTATGAATCGCATACTTACTTGGTTATGAACTCTTATTGCAGAAAAGAATCAGTAAAACCGAAAGAACAAGCAAAAAAAAGTCAATTTTACAATATAGAAGAATACAGTAAGGAGATGTATCTGGGTTTGATTGAATTGTAGGGTCTTACCCGTAGTGGTTCCACTGTCTAACAGTGGCTGTAGGCTGGTGGAGACAACCCTCTATTCTGTCTCTCCATGCTTTACAAAACCCATACCCTAATAACAACTTAGGTGGTAGTATTTGAACTTCTAGGGTGCTTCCTTGACTCCAACCAAAAAAAGAATAGAGAGGAAATAGGGTTAGGAATCAAAATCCCAAAATTAACAGCAAACATAATTATGGACAATAGGAAAAGAAATTAGTCATAGATTAATTAAAAATTACCAATAGAGAATGGTCAGATACTAAGGTCAGGTTGGAGATGGCAGACATGGTCCCCTTGTAGGGTATTACTGTGTTGGGTCTGCATATGAGAGATTGACAGTGGAAAGAACGACGGAGAGAGGGGACAAGTTATGCGCAGCATATGAATAAATGCAAATCATGAAAGGTTGGTTTTAAAATTAAAATGTAAAAAAACACTATATAATAAAAATGGAAAATACTATTGCACGATTGTGCATGTGAGATGAACTAATAACCATTGCTCTAATCAAAATACAACCAAAACTACAAATAAATAACTAAACATTCACACTGGAGCTTTGAAAATATTTGGCTACATAGTTGTTTGAATCTTTGAGAGAGATTAAGAACGTTATCATTAAAGAGGTTTTTTTTTTTTTTTTGATAAGTGTTCCCTGAAGTTTGCCCTATGTGCGCAATTGGTCTCTTAAGTTTGAAGCAAGCATAATTGGTCCCTCAAGTTTTAAAACTCAATTGTATTAGTCCTTTTACCAACTGTAGTTAGTGGTGTTACATCTTTAAAGAAGTTTTTTTATAAGCCAAACATTAAAAAGGATCAACTAAGCCTCAAATATCAAATAAAAGGGAACAATGAGAGACATAGATATCAAAAACTCAGTGATCAATAAACTGTGAATTTTTCAAAAACTCTTCTCATAAAATAAAGAGGAAAAAGTTACTTTCCCACCAACAATGAAAACCCAACAGGAACTCAATATGCCACCAAAAAAAAAAAAAAAACTTTATAGCTATCAATGATGAAACAAAATAATAACAGAGCAAAACCACAACAACATTATGGGTATGTTTGGTTAGGGTGAAAACAGGAAGGATGGAAAATAGAGAGAGGAAAATAGGGTGAAAAATGGCATTTTCCACTATTTGGTTGAGAAGAGAAAATAAGAAAGATAGAAAATAGGGGGGAAAATTTTCCATTCGGGCCTACCTTTTTTTATCCTCCTAATTTAGGAGGAAAATGAGGAGGGAAAAGTGCTGAAAGATGCACTTTACACAAATACCCTCAATTTATTCATCTCACCGTGACCTAATGACTTTTGCTTCATCCTTATCACTTTACCATCACAACACAACAACATCCAGGTTCTCTTCTCTCTTCTCTCTCCTTTTTTTTTTTTTTTTTTTTGCTTGTTTAATCAACACAGCAATGTGACCTAATTATAAAAGGATTTTAGAGATACCTGATAATGTAATATTTTAACTTGCACTGTGCTATCTGCTATGGATGTATGAAATTAATATCATTTCATGTTCAACATGATTGCTTTGACCACAAAGTGGAAGAATGTATATATATATATATATATAGTGTGTTGATAAATTTAGTTTGAAACAGGTAAAGAATTTATAAATATTTATTGAATAGTGAGTTTTGTTGCCCAGGTGAAGAAAATTTAAATATTGGTTGAATGGTGTGTTGCCCAAGTAAAGAAAGTTTGCCCAGTTGCTGACCACGTTGAATGGTTAGATAAAGTTTTTTTTTAATGAGTGTAAATTTGCCCAGTTGCTGACCACGTTGAATGGTTAGTCTAACGTTTTTTAGTGCAAGTTGATTTTAATTAGGAACATGTTACAGATTTATATGTACACTATTGTAATTTTTACATTATAATAAAAAAAAATAATAAAAATTTATATGTATGATGTGGTAAATTTTATATTATTTAATGAATACAAATAAATCTATTTCTTACATATTATGTAACAAGGGTATAATAGTCAATTTATATAAACTACATTTTCCATCCTCCCCTTTTTCTCTCCAACCAAACAAAAAAGTTTTCCACCCTTCCACTTTTCCACCCCTCCAACCAAACACACAAGAGGGAAAACCAAATCTTTTCTATCCTCCCACTTTTCCACTCCTCCAACCAAACGGACCCTAAAACATTTTGTATTGCTTGCCTAATACATTAGGCATTCAGGATAGTCAGCTTCATTTGCATCCTTCCTCGTATGCAGAAATTCCCATTCTCACAAGTGGGCAAATATGGCCTTAGTTTCTTCAACAACTGGTGTTGTTGTAGATGAACTTTCTGAACCAATCTGCAGAGCATTAATAACCACACTTGAATCACCTAAAAATATTCCTCCAAATTCTTGCTTCCAAGGAAAATTGGGTAAAATTTTAACTAAACCATTACCCCACCATAATTCACAAAAACAAAAACTCAATTAAAATTTGAAGGGAAGGGAAAGTTTCATGTTCCTAGCATATATCTTCTTGTCTGCCTCTTGCTTTGCACATCCTTCTCAAAACGCACTCTAACTTAAAAAACCTAAGCCATCCCAATCAAAACCAAAATATTACCCATTGAAAACTTGTAAAAGACAAACTTCGCACACATACATACACATATACATAGAGAAGGAGAGAGACTTTGTAGTCAGAACTGAAAGGAGTGGTGTATAGGTCTGAAATAGGTGGACAACTTAGGTGCAAAATATCGCTAATTTTGTTGGGATTTTGTTTGCAAGAAGAGAAGTTACAGAGGAGGTAGACTACAATAGGTTTGAGGAAAAGAAAAAAGAGAACAAAGACTTGCGAGAGGTAAAGAAGAAGGGTTTATCGGGAGGAAGAAAATTACAAAACCTGAACCTAAAATTAATTACATTATTAATGTAGAGACCTAAATTAATTGAGAATAACCTAGAGAGATGTCGAGGCCAGGTTAGAGATCGAGAACAATGGCAACCATGTTTGTCTCTTTTCCTCCATATTTTTCTTAATTGATTCTCTGAAAATTCTGCAAACTACCACATGACTATTGTTTCTTCTTACAAAAACCATAATCTCATCATATTTTGTGACGTTTTCCTTTTACTAAGGCATATTCAGAAACAATAAAAACTTATAAAGGGAGAAGGAAATGAAGATTCAGGTTCAAACAAATCTGACTATGGTTGCGGGGTATATCTAAGGCATAGGAAGATCGCTATTTCATGCAATTCATGCAAATTTGACCATTAGAAAAAACTTACCATTATAATAGTGCATTCTTCTACATCCTTCTGCTTTTCTAGTTACATCAATAGAGTCAATCTCTATTTCATGCAATTCAGCCTCAACATTGCAAGTAAAGGTGTTGCCCATCCTTAGAAGATATTTCTGCAGGAGCATGGGAATCGATTAAGATAGACGTTTCAATTGCACACATCCACACACACTAACGTATTTGCATATTTGTAAATGTGATTTGCAGACATATAAATGTTCAACTTGTAGTATATTTATAACTATTATGCATTTTAATCTTTCTGAACAAAATATAAAAGCAAGTGATGGTTCAATATTAGTGGTTTGAAAGTATATTTACATTTTTGGTGGGCTAACAATAAAAAAGTGGATAAAGGAAATCACAAGTCACATACCGATCTCTAGCATGCCAATATAGGCTCCAGAAGCAAAGCTTCTTGAATGGCAAATTGTCCACTTTGTAAATTGCAATGGATCAAATGCTGGCTTTGCAAACTAACCCACAATTCAACCAATCTGTAAAAACAACTATAATACAAAACTCACAACCCAAATCCAATAACCCAAATTTTGATTTTTAGGGACCGTGAGAAGTGCTTTAGCAGTGAAGAGAGACAGATCTAAATTCGACAAAAGAAAGAGCGGGGAGGAAGTGTTTTATCGACTATAAATTATATTAACAAACAAATGCAATCTAATTTACAATTTTTTTGGGTGCATATCACACTCTTAAATCCAAATTGACTTTAGAAATCAATAATACTCAAACTAAAAGTCAATTGACAACAGTTAATAAATTAAATTTGAAACTAAAACTGAAACAAAAACTAAACTGAACAAAAGTTAAAACAATTTACAAATATCTAATGCGTTGAACCTGTTGTGTTGTTCTGGCCTTGCAATTGCCATTATTTTTTTTTTTTTCCCAAACAGAGGGCAATGCGTCGAATAATTGAATTATCAAAAACCACTCTACCTCATTTATCTCTGCTAATTATTCAAAATAAAAGCACCCCCAACGTGACCCTAAATCAAAATCAAGCCAATTGAAATGCCAAAAGCATAAATCATATTTAACTGGCAAGTAAAAAAAAAAAAAAAAAAACCAAAATTGGAAACATTACCGGTAAAGCTTTTGGAGAAAGACCGGTTTGATCACGGTAAACATGTTCTTGATGTCGAATTGTAAGGTAGCGACTTCGAAAAGATGGTAGCAGGACGCTATACAATGGGAGGAAGCAGGCCTAATGGTGAACTACAGTCCGATAAGCAAAGAGGAAAGCTTTTTGTGAGAAGTCGACCTGATTTTTAGGGACCTAAGAAGACATGGATGCACCAGTTCAACAAAAATGAGCTAGATAGTGCTATGATTAGCAGACTTGATCACTTTCAAAATATTGGGCGAGTCAACATGATTACAAAACTTGTGTAAAAAACCATACTGACCAATCAAAATTTTCATTAGACTTCTAATACTTGTTTGAGCAAGAAAATAAACACATAAGGAGGAAAACCAAGGTTTAAACCCTACTATCATTGGCGTTCTCAACCAAAATTCCAAAAAAAGAAACAATACTCAAGGCAATTTCATACCCTTAAACACTTCTACCTTCAGCATAACATTGATTTTTTTTTTTTTTTTTTATGCTACTAAGCATGGTGCTCAAAAACTTTCAAAAACTACAACATGGACGTACAAATGAACTGCAAGCAGTAGGAAGGGGCAGTCCCAAATTTAAAAATAGTTGATTTCTAAGGACCATGCTATCAACAACTTATCAAGGAAAACTCATAACAAAATGAATTGCATGGTTAACATTGGGAATAAGGCCCAAATCTAACACTAACCCTAGTCCCATAGGCCATAAATTCAATCATGCAGGCCATACTCTATAATTATTGAATCAGCACATATAGCTGATTATGTACATACTTTCAGATCAATCCTGTGATGCCCCAATTTGATTGATTGTGTGATGTGTGTGGGTGTGTGATGAGTCCCACATTGGGTATTTACTAGGTAGATTTGGGCTTTATTAACAACTACAAGGAGCCTCAATTGTGACTAGTCCTTTTGAGGTATAGCGCAGATGTGGCTAGCGCTTTTCCTTGGGTCGTTACAAATCCTCATGTGTCACAATTATACAAATATAAATAACCATATATCTTAGGCTACAAACTTAAGTGGACCTCGAGGCAACTCGTACAAAACTTGAACTTAAGGCCATTCTTAGGACCTAGCAGTTGCATCCACTGAAAAAATGCCTATGTTGGGTTATGTTGGATAAGTTTGATTGGATCAATTTCAAGCTTAGCTTTTGTTCCAATTAAACACTAACAATCTATTATTAACCCAATAAGTAAGCATTTCATGCACATACTAATTTAATTTCAAAAAAATTTCTAGAGAATTACTACAATAAGTAAACCATTTAGCAAAATATTCCAGATAATATAATCTTTTTGAGGCATTTTATCAAACACACATCATGCATTATTGTTGCAACCACTGCTGCATATAATCCTATCAAAGAACTACCCATAAATACATTAAAATCAAAACCCAGCAACTAAATCCTTTGATAGACTAAGTTCTCCAAACTCTTTAACAATACCCAAACTCTAATCAAAAGTGAATTAGCCAAGTAAAAACTATAAGGTAGCTTATCAAAATCATAACTCAACCCACTTCATGATTATTAAAAAATAAAAAATAAAAATAAAAAAACCCAATCTTGGAGCGCCTGACCTGTCCTTGTCACCAGAGCATAGTCGGGAATGGAGGAGCATACTCGAATTGGTGAGAGACGTTTGTAGGTCTGCGTTTGATAGTAATATATCAAAAATTACTATAAAAAATAGTCGGGAATGGTTTGGTTTGGCTGAACACCCTTTCCAAATAACAGTAAGATTCTAACAATTTCGTTAGTTGCCCGGTTTTGAAAGAATGTGTGAAACTAGCATCTCGAGTTTTTAAAACTCCAAATTTAATTAGAACTCGAGTACATCTAGAAATGTCATCAACAATTGTAAGGAAGTACTTGTAACCATCAATAGTAGGAATAGAAAAAGGGACCCCACAAATCACAATGCACCAATTCAAAAGGTTGATCAGAAACATGAACACTAGCAGAAAATGGCAATCTTTTTTGCTTTGCTATTGGACAAATGTCACAATCAGCTATCTTATTACACTATACAAAAGGCATAATCTTATTTACAAGTTCAAGTTTACCACTTGAAGGGTGCCCTAGTCTAGCATGCCAGAAATCAGAATGAGAAGCAACAAAATTACAATAAGTAGAAGCTGGAGTAGAAGACAAATCCTGGTATTTGTTATCCAGCATATACAATCCATTTTGTTCTCTACCCAGACCAATCGTGTTCCAATGAGCAAGATCCTGAATAAAGAAAAATGATCCAAGAAAAATATGGCAATAGCATTGTGACTTGTTCAATTTACTGACAGAAATGAGGTTAAAAGTGAAGGAAGGACAACACAACACATCAGTAAGAATTAAAGTGTCATTGATATGCACTGTTCCTATGTGAGTCACTAAGACCTTTTCACCATTGGGTAAATAGACATAGGAATTAGAAACACAAGTAAAGGAACTAAAAATAGATTCAGAATGGACCATGTGATCAATAGCATCCGTACCAATGATCCAATCTGTTTCAATGTAAGCTGATTTGTTTACTCTTTTGGCTGAGAAAACAGTTGAATGTGGGATTGGATTTGGAATGGTAAATGAGGAAAGACTAAAACTTTTACCTGAAAAGTTGTTGATGTAATTGGAAGTAGATGCACTCAATGCCAAAGGCTGAGAAGTGCTAGTTCCTCCAGTATTCAAGCAAGCCGATTGCTGTGAAGTTGACTAAGCAATTTCACCAACTGACTGTGAGTTCAGAAAGGCTAGAAGCTGTTCACATTGGGATTTAGAGATTGGATACTGTGGAGTTGAGATCACAAATTCCTCAACAAACTGATTAGGATTGGTAGTTCCAAAACCTGCTACCTGATTGCAAGAAACTTGATTGGCCATGGACTTGTTCTTGAATTTGAACCCTGGAGAAAATCCATGTAACTTGTAACATTTATCCACTGTATGCCTTGTCTTCCCACAATGAGTACAAATAGGTCCTTCCCGTTTGGAATTTCCCTTGCTATTGTGGCTGTGCTTGAAACCAGAACCAGCATTAGGGTACAATGCTATGGCTTCAATAGGATGTGCTATGGTAGAACCAGTGAATTCTCCATTCTTGAAACTCCTTTGCTTTTCTTCTTGCAATATCAAGGAAAGAACTCGATTGATATCAGGTAGAGGTTCATACAACAAGATTTGACCTCTGATAGCTAAATAGGAGTCATTCAGTCCCATCAGGAATCGCATCACTTGATCATGATCATGTAGATCTGAAGTGGTTCTTTGAGCTCCACAATTGCAAGGACATTTACACATAGGCATAGTTTGATTGTTAGCTAATTCATCAACCAAGGCTTTGAACTTTGTGTAGTAATCTTCCACAGTTAATTGCCCCCGAACTAGATAAGCTAATTCCTTCTGAAGCTCAAAAATCCTAGGGCCACTTTTCTGAGAAAACCTGTGGCGAAGATCCAGCCAAATTGTTCTAGCATTGTCAGTGTACATAATGCTAGAAGCAATGTTTGGTGAGATTGAATTAATAATCCAACTGAGCATTGTCATATTACATCGAGTCCACAAAATGAATTGTGGTGAATCTGGACTTGGCTCTGTTATGGTGCCATCAACAAAGCTAGTCTTGTGCCTAGAAGTGAGTGCGATAATCATTGATCTCGCCCATGGAAAGTAATTTCTACCTCCAATCAACTTTTGAGAAACGAGTTGAAAAGTATTGTTATCATTGCTGTTGAGATAGAATGGATTTACAGAATCACCATTTGTAGTTGTACCATTCGCAACTGTGGCAGTTTGATTTTGCTTGAGGATTGATTGTTTGAAGTTTCTTTAGCGGTCGCCATTATTGGAGCTTCAAACCTTGAAGAAGATTAGATGAATTCTTAGAGAATCCAAACAAGAATTAACCAAAACAAAAAAAAATGAATAGATTTGATCCTGATTAAAGCTCTGATACCATGTTAAAATTAGAAACAAAAAACAGAGTGTGTAAACCAAGCAAAATTATCAAAGAAACTATGGGAAACTTCAAGAGCCAGAGAGAGAAATTTTCTGAGTAAGAGAGAAAATTCTATTGCTCAAATTGTGATTACAAGAAGTTAATGAATTACAATGTAGAACTTTATATTTATACTACAGATCACTACTCTACCAGAAGATAAAAGAGTGGGAAATCTAATAACTACCTCTAACCACCTATAACAACTTCCTAAATTACACGCCTCCAATAACATTTAGCCATCTGTCCACTAATAGCTCCACAGACACTCCCATGTGCATCTCACGTGCTTAACTTACCCTTTTAATGCTACAAGTTGTTTTCTCAGTAAGACACCAATACTACTGTCGTTTAAACCCTTTTTCTTCTCTGGCTCTTTAGTCTTCCTCACATGAGCCTTTCTTTCTTTACTCATTACTACTTTAGGTTTACTCCTTTGACCAATAGTTTTAACAAAGGGTCCATTTGAATACAGCTTATTTTGCTGAAAACTGAAAACACTGTAGCAAAATAATTTTTAAATGTGTGAATAGTGCCGTGGGACCCATTTTTAATATTTTTTTTCCTGAATAAAGTGGTTGTGGGTCCCGTGAACAGTGCATGAATAGTGCACTTTGTCTCCTGAAACAGTGAAACACGTGCATAAAAAAAGAAAAAGAAAAGGAAAACGAATTTATTTTGTTTTATTGTAGCGTGGGACCTAGCGTTAATAAAACGCAAACGCTGAACGTGAGGAGAAAATGCAAATCCAAACACTCACTAAATATATAAGACATCTTCAAGGAGCTTTTAAATTTAATTGCTATTTTTTGAATGCCTATTGTTTGCCTGTGTAACTTCTATAAGGTCTTTCTTGAAATAATGTTTTCATGTTTGTTGATAGGTAGTTCTATACCGGTTGTTAGCTTTCTTGAAAACTTCAATGTTGCAAATGAGCATCTCCTCCCTCTTTTGCAATTTTACAATTTCCCAATTTTGTTGATAAACATGCTTATGTTTGAAGTAGTAACTGTTATAGAGTAGATACTATGGACAAATTGATTAGAGCAATTTTACCATAGCAATGAGTTCTACCTCAAATAACGCTTCCTCCTCCATAATAATGGGATCAAGGGTAAGGTCTTTAATTCAAAACTTGTTGGCTGTGTAACTTATACAAATATCAATAAAAGGGAGTTGATGCTTAGAGATTCCAACCCTATCAATTTTCTTAAAAAAAAAAAAAAAAAAAAAAAAAAAAAAAAAAAACCCTAGTCAATTGCTATAACTTGTGTCAGATCTATTTGTCAACCAAAGTCTCAAAAATTTAGAATCTGTTCCATAAATACCGCTTTATTATTGTGCAATTTCTAATTTTGTTCTAAAACTATGTGGCTCTACAGTTGGAATCCTTTCTAATCTAATTAGCCTTGCGGCACCTTTAATCATAGGACGACGAACCCTTTCTCTCCGTTGTATTTTCGTTGTCCACAACATCTCATTTTGCTGTATTTGTTTTTATAACTTGATTAATTTTATTTTATTTTCACCAATTTCCATTTCATATTCAAACTATAGTTGTTATCATGGTTTTTCATCAAATTGTCAACAATTAACGATTTTTTACTTATGCCGCTATTTACATAGCTAAGCAATGCCATTTTTAGCCTATATGTAAAAAACAAATGAAGTTAGCATTCATTTTAATTTTTATGACTATGCTTATGAATTTGTGAAGAGAATAAAAGAGAAAGAATTATATGTACAGCAAATATTATTTTGACCATAATTGCATTATTTGGGTTTTCTATACCTAACTTATGTTTAGGTACAGAAGAAGTCTCTGTTAATTATTCAAAATTCCAACCATTTGGTTCTCATTTACTTAAGAGCTTGTGAATGTGTTACGTGTGTGGTAGTTCTCCCATTTAAGTACTAATTACTAATGATTGTTCAGCACAGTTGTTCCTATAATAAGACCATTGAATTGTTCTGAACTCTCTAAAAGGACCTCAATGTTACAAGCTTGATGATATCAAGCCATCTCAAATACTCAACAAGGAAGCCAGTCAAGGTTTATATTTAGATGGTGAAGCTGATGTTGGTACTGTCATAGCCTTCTAGCCTGGTGTAATATACTTTCCAGCGTACTATCATTACATTCCTGGATAGGCAAGAGTTAATTCACAGAACACATATCTGATCACAAGGTATGCAAGGTGTTGAGAAAGGCTCAGGTAGATTTTGGAAGCTGCTCGATACTCCTTTGGTAGGTACACAATCAGGAATTAGTTCTGATGTTTTGGAGTGGGGAAACTTATTAGCTTTGCTCATTTTGCTAACTACCATGCAAAATATGGTCCCCATTGTCATGATTTGCCTTTATGATTTCCCATTGACTAAGAAGGATATGAGAGCCTATATTCCCAATGTATTGTTTGGAAAAGCTGAAGAAGTAAAGATGAAAAGATTTGGCAGCTTTTGGTGGGCCTAATATTTCTATCCTTAAGACTCTTGTTCTGGTGGCTACTAGGGCACTTCATAATGAACAAGTATTGCTAAACTTCAGGTTGAGCAACTCAGAGCAACAACTAGCATGGTATACTCTAGTGGATGAAGAAGAGGAGCAAAGGAGATGGAGGTGAGTGAAGGTTGGTTAGCATAATTGCATTGTGCACCTTCTTACATCAATGTACTTTTTCTGTCTTTCTTAGTTAGCAATCATATTTTTCATTCAACTGTTTTGAAACTGCAATTGCCAATCTCTGTAAATTACAGAGTTATAGCCTCTAGATGAAGAACAACTACTGTATGCTCAAGTTTTATTCATATACAGAGAGTTAGGAGGAACACAGTTCTTTATGCACGAGTTTTCTTCACATACAGAGTTTGGATTAGCAACTAATCCGAGGATTTGGTTGTGGTTTCTTTTCTTTGCAATTTAATTTTATGAAATAACTAGTCGCGGACCTGCGCGTTGCACGTGATAATTTCTTTTATGGTGATTGGATGTTTTGGTCATGGAATTTATTTTTTATTATTAGAGATTAGTATTTGAAATAGAAAGATGAAATTTTATTGTTGAATTAATTTTTTGGAACATAATGTCTACCATACTCGGTTTGCTAATTTGTTCATTTCTAAGTCAATTGAGCACATTTTGCATGTTACATGTAATTCTTCATTTCCATAAGGGTAAGGGCAGTCACGATCCCAATCACCCACTCCATTTTTCTTGCATGCTTGGTTTTTTGGGATGCAAAATGTGTTTGTTCCAACAGTTGTATGTCGAAGGATTTGTCGATAGTTTTGCAGCAATTGTTTCCCATCTTGTTGGTCTAGAATTGATAATAGTAGCTGGATTCCTTCCTCATTTGATTCACATAAGAGTGCAATTGTGAGTCCATATTTTGCATTTTTGTCCCCTTCTTTGTTGGCTTGAAGAAGGATTTCTTTTCTTGCTTTAGTTTTACCTTGCACAAAATATATGTGAGCTCCGACCCAAAATAGTGCTTGTTTGTTTCCAGCCCTAAAGCATCGATGAATGAGCTTTTCTTCATCTTTTCGAAGGAATAAAGGATTTTGAAGCAGTCCAGTTAGATTGATGTGGTGAAGAACTTTTGTTTTTTTGGTTAGTCGATTGAATCGCTTGGAGCTGTTTTTTAAAACAAAGAACACATATTAAGAAATTAATGTGCTAAAAAAATACATATTTTAATACTATATTATAAAATTGAGAAACATTTATTTTCCTTTAAACACACTTTTCATGCCTACAATTTGGTTCAAGTTCAATTTATTTTGTATCCCCATATTTAAAAAGTTAAATTTCATTCCAGAAAAATTATGACTTCTAAAATTTGTATATGTAATAATAGAAATTTAGGAAAAAAACAAAAATACCAACTAAGTTAAATTACCATCTGAAAAAGTATAGTATGCTCATACCATTATGACAAAGCAACTACTTCCTAATTAGAAGAAATGTGAAACTTCATTTAGGCAAATCATGAAGTAATTAAGAAAGTATTACCCTGTCACCTGTGAGTTGATTTTCTATTCTTTAAATCAGAGTAGAGAAGGGGAGAAGTTTATTCATTTTCTTGACTGTTTGAATAAGGAGAATAGCAAGCAACAAAAGTTCACTTACAACCGTTGGATATCTATTGATGAGCAAGTATTGAATTTTGGCAGAAGTAACTGAAAGAGAGGCATCCAAACGAACAAAGATAGGGAAAAGAAATCTCTACAGAACAGGACAAAAGACACTAACATATGTATCCTATCCTAATAATCTGTATATGCTAAATAGCACAACCTATAATGTTCCTATGACAATATCTATATAGTAGGGACCCAAAAAATGTATTATTAAATACATGTAAATAGCTGCAAATTGATTAATATCCACATCAGATACTTAAGACAAAGTCATTAATTTTGGTGTTTGTCAATTTGTTTTTTAGATTTATATCTTGTCCCATGATATGGTGTAATAACGTAAACATGTGGCTACTTGAAGACAGACCTTGAAGTAGCGTGTGAGTGATGTTCATTAGTGTAGGAGTCGTTTGAATTGTTCAATCTTCATCCTCTTCAACCTTTTTTTTTTTTTTTTTTTAAATTAAAGATATATTTGCCACCCTTTTTTAATAGATTCATATAAATTATGTTTAAACAGGATGACGTAATATAGATTTTTTTTTTTTAATAATAATTTTAGTTGATAACAATAAAATATTTGTATGATTTTAATTGGAAGAATATTAGAATATTATGGAGAAGAGATGATAGGTTCATTACATTTTTAAAAATGGGAAATTGTCATAAATAATTGAAGTATTTGGTTGTGGGAGGCAAATGATTTGAAAGCTTCATGTTTGATTCGGACTGGGATGGCGTAAGTTTTGAAATAAATGTAAAGGTAATATACTTTTATGAAATGATTTATTAGATAATTGAAAACAGAGGATGTAAAAGGGTCTTTGCAATAAAAATTTGTAAATTATGTTTAAAGGTAAAATAAAATATTGTTTTTGGCTGTTAAGTTACAACACTATTGAGCAACATAAAGAGGTCCTTTTATTTTTCTAACGACATTCAGTTATAAAATTTGATATTAAAAATTACTAATGAATCAATTATGGAAAGCAGTATATGTGTGGTAATGGGTAAGATTTTGGCACAGTAGTTGGTGGTAGTATATTTAGGTTCCTCAATCAAAAGAAATCCACCTAAATGAATTAGATTTTTTAAAAAAAAATACAACATTGTTTGTATTTTAACACATTTTTTATAAATAAAAAAAATTAAAAGATGAGAGGAAAAAAGATATATATTTTAATAGAATTGGAGGATGTGGTTTAATTTAGATGTTAAATTAAAAGATGATGTTTTGATTATCAAATAATGAAGTTTGTAATTAAACTTAAATGAGTATATGTCATGAAATAGAAGTAGCTATAGTTGCTGGCTGGTATTGATTTTATCAGTGCTAATGCTTAATTGGATAACAATTTGATTTTCCAAAAAACTTTTATTATTAATGAAGGAAAGTATTTGATTTGATTTTTTTGACACAATATGAAGAAATAATACAACTCCGAAATAAGTTCATATAGGCAGGAAAATATAAAATTCCAATATCATTTGCGTCTTTGAAGCTTCTTCTTCTTTGATGACTTTTGTTTTGTAGCTTTTCAATGACTGATCAAATCTTGAAGGAACATGTTACCGTCATTTGGTTCCGCATCTTCAACATTAGAGGCAAAACTCATTAATGGGATGGCATCATCATTGTCTTCTTGTTTTGATCACTTGCATCATTATTTGCGTTTATTAATGGTTTTCTATCAAGAACTTGAAGTGTGTTTTTGTCTGAAGTTTGATTTGCTTTTTTCTTGATTTCATAATTCTCCAATGTTTCCTACACCAAAGTATGTTTACTAAATTATATTGTAGATATCATTTTTTGAATGAATTTGCAAATAAATATAGCAGTAGAAAGCTTACTGTTTTGGTATCAGCATTATTTGTGGGTGGATCACTTGGATAATTATTTGTGTGTGGGGATGGTTTTGTATCAATAACTTCAAATGTTTTGTTGTCAGAAGTCTATTCTGGACTTTTCTTGATTTCATCCTTTTGCGGTGGTTCCTAAAACATAGTCTGTGGATTAAAACACAATGTTTGATTTTGCAAATAATGTTAAGTTTGTAATTGTTGACAGCTTACTGTTGTGCTATGATCAAGTTTCATTGCCATTTGATCATTTGAAATGTTGTCAAACAACTTTTCAATTGTATATAATTCCCAAGAAAAGTATAAAAATTAAAAGACACAGAGAAAGTACTAAGGAAACCCAATGATGGAAATAGAAACCATAAATACATGTGACCAAATCTAATAGTGGAGAAGTTCTTGAGTAAATGTAGCTTATTTGATTGGAGTAACATAAAGAGTAATCATTCAATTATCACTGGCTTGGGCATGAACATTTTTACAAATGCCTCTGTTTGAACAATATGCAATAGTAGTCTAAAAATTGTCAAATTTAAAAGTTACATATCCCCTATCGAGATACTGCAAATAAAAAATTGCCTGCAATTTAGGTCTTCCTTCAAATTTCATTAAAAAATTGCCATTAAAAATATATCATTCTCACATGAAATAGATCTATAAAATTAATTAAAAATATTTTTTCATAAATTAATTACATACTTTAAACTTCAAATATTAAATGGGAAAGACGTATTGAAAATATGTAGAAGACGTATTGCTCAAAAAAGAACTAAAGACGTAATTTATATCATGTTTGAACTAAAGAACTAATTTGCACTGCTTTTTTTAAAAAAAAAATTTATTTTTTTTATAACTAATTTAAACTAAAGAACAAATTTTTTAACTAATTTGAACTAAAGAACTAATTTTTTTAACTAATTGGAACTAAAGAACTAATTTTTTGAAGTATGTAATTAACTAATTAACTAAATAAGAGCAAAACATTTTACAATATGTCTTTGAAGTTAATTACATATTTAATGGTTAGTTGAAACTTGCAAATAAGAACCACCCAAATTAATAGGATGCAGAAAATGTTTCCTATAATGTTTTGCTCTTCTTGAAAGACATATTTTAATGGGATGCATCAACTTTCCAGACGTATTTCAAGTTAATTACATATTTAATGGGAAGTTGAAACTGATACATCTTAGTTGGGGAGAGAGATTTAGGCCTTATAAATCTCGACTAAAAAACAAAATCTTAGCACAAAATAAAACACTTGCACATTGACTTAAAATTGAAACCATGAATATCAAACCATGTCTGAACCAAAGACCATGATAAACACAATTATGCAGAAAAATTACCGCAAAAAATGAAACACCAGGAAAACAATTTGCTTTGATTCTAAAACACAATCCATGTTATACAATCATGATATTGAAGTACACTCTGATATCAATTGTTGAAAAACAGCAGAAGCAAATAGAATTAGAAATCCAGCAATCAAAAAACTCAAAATGAACAGACACAAAAGAGGTAGAGATCTAATTAAAAAACCCAGTAGTAAAAAATTCAACACCCTAAAAAAGATGCAGTAAACAATCAGCCACAACAAAGCAGCCTTATAAATCTCAATTAAAAAAGAAGATCTTAGCACAAAATAAAAACACTTGCACAAGTGACTTAAAATTAAAACCATGAATATCAAAACAAGTTTAAACCAAAGACCACAATAAACACAATTATGCAGAAAAATTATTGTAGAAAATTGAAATACTAGGAAAACAATTTGCTTTGATTCTAAAACCCAATCCATGTTATACAATCATGATATTGAAGTAGACAGTGGAAGCAAACACCACAACACTATGCTAAGAAATCAGAGTCACACTAAGTAGATGGAATCACATAGAATTATAACAAAATCTAATAAGGGAAACAGATACCATAAAGCAAAATAATGGGGAAAAAAAGAACTGAGATGTAGAGATACTTCAACCAAAGCAGGCAAGTTCTGTCAATATTTATACATCATGTGGAAAGGAAGATAGGAAGGAGGGAAATTAGACAAGCAGTCGTTACTGCGAAATGGTAGAGCAGGAAGGTGGGTAGCTTTCAAACTCTCTGTTTTCTCACGCAATTCCTGAAGGTTTCAACTTTTTTTTCTTTTTTCCTTTAAGCTTCCGTCCACATTACAATTTTTAAACTCTCTGTCTCCTCACGTTTCTATTTGGTCATGCAAAACCCTAAAGGCTTCAACTTTTTTTTTTTTTTCCTTTAAGCTAAACTGAAAAGGCTTTGGGTTTGGCTTATAGTGGAAGTAAATAAATAAGAGGTGGGCTGGATTAATTATACAGATTTATTATAGGGTGATAGAGGAAGTAATAAATAAGTAGTGGGCTGGATTTATTATAGGGTGATAATGGAAGTAAATAAATAAGTAGCGGGCTGCATTTATAGGGCTGAAATTTGTAAAAATCATTTTAAAATTGTAGGAAAAATTATATATTTTTTTAAAATGACGTGGTAGCTGATGTGGCGCAACGTAAGAGCAGCAACATTAAACGCTATGCTTCAGCTTTTAGTAATATATAGATATAGATTAAGATGGAAAGATATCACTAAACAAATGATGACATATTCAGACGTGATATTATGCTTGTTGCTACGTTTGAGGTGGGAACCAGCTATTTGATTGCTATCTTAATTATGAATTATGATTTGATTCCCCTTATTTCATGTAATTGGGAACCCTATTTATAGGCCTCAGAGTAAACATTATAGTTAGGCTAAAATATAATGTTGGTTCCAAATGTTTACACCTTGAGTGCTTTAGGTGCTTTTGAGTCCTCAAAAGTTTAAAAATGTAGCTCCATTGGTTCTTCAGTTTAGTTCTGCTAATTTTCTTGTGTATGTGGTTATGGAGGAATGAGATGACATTATTTTAATGACGCACAATATCTTTAACACTCCCCCCTCAAACTCATGGCAGAGGCTTAATGATGCCTTGAGTTTGGAATATGAGCTAGTGAAGATCCCTTGAAGATGCCTTAAATGACCGGATTGGATGGATCAATGATGAATTGGGCACAATGTGTATTAATGAATTTGAGAGTGAGTTAGTGAATTTCACATATACAATAACCAGGGATGGACCAAGGGGGGGCTCGAGCCCCCCCCCCCCCCCCCCCCCCGGCCCTAAGAAAAAAAAAAAGGAAAAAAAAAAATTGGGCCCCTTAGCCCAAAGAAAAAAAGAGAATTTTTTTTTATTAGTTATATATATATATATATATATATATATATATATATATATATATATTTTATTTCTAGCACTGCACTTCCCTCTTCCAAAAACTTAGAGCTCCTCCCTTTTGATTAGCTTAGCCCAATTAGCAACTATCAAACTCAAAAACTTAACAAAAATAAAACTTTAAAATAAAAAATAAAAAATCCTAATTAGCCCAATATTAGAGTACTAGCATCATGTGTTCTAAATGATAAATATTTAATATTTAGAACACCAAATACCAAAAATACTACTATATGAGACATTTCAAATGCTATATTAAAGTAGCAAAATTAAGTTTTGGTTTGTAATATATATATATATATATATATATATATATATATATATATATATATATATATATATATATTGCAACAGTTGATGCTCTTAAGAAAAAAATATTATTTTGTATTATTTTGTCTTTGTTGGTAGATGATTACATCTTAATGTATTAAGAAACAATGATTTTTTGTATTTATCTTGGTTGATATTTTGTTAGTACTATATGGATACTGATAGTTTTTAGATCGCTTAAAAACACAATTGGATTAACCTAGGTAATTAGCCAAGTTGTTACTTAGTCCAATTTAACAAAACTAGGTTATCACAATCAAAACAATCATATCATGCAAAGCAGCGGAAAGATAAATGACACAAAGATATGATCACCCAGGAAACCAAACCGATAAAAACCTGGGGAGGATTTAACCTAGATATCCTCAAGGTAAACTTGAATCCACTATCTTGAAAGAATCGAAGTTCATACAATAAGACTTACAAGCCCCCACGCTTGACTTCTTATTGCTACCCACCAGTAGAATTTACTGACACGACCACGTGCAAGTTCCGAATCTACGGACTCCTTCTTTCTTGGATTCACCACCAGATACAAGCACACCCGTTTATGTTTCTTTAAGCTTTAATGGCAGCAACTGAGTTGATCATCAAGGTGTAGATAAAATATCCTCCTTGAAAAACCCTAAGTTTGTGTAAAGGAAAGCTCATCTAGATCTCACAAGAGATTTACATAAATAGCAATATGAGCAACACTAAAATGTGGCTAGGGTTTGCCTTTTATACTTAGGACAAATTAGAAAACCCTAAACGTTTTAAACAAATTAGGGCTAAGTTAGAAATCTGTAGAAAAACGCATTCTACCCGAGATTCGATCGATTGAGCCTAAGCTTCGATCGATCGAGCTAGGCCGAAATGCACAATAACTTCTGCATCAGCTCGATTCCAGCTTTACATAAAAGATACAACTTTGAGCAAGACTAAACACTTCTAAACATATTGTTTTGATCATGGTTTGCCAACAATGCACATTAGAGTTCTAAATACATAAAACCTAAGTCTTTAGAACCTAACAAACTCCCCCTTTGGCAATCCGTGGCAAAACACAACTAAAAGCTCAAAGTTTACAAAGAAAAGCCCTTTACACAACAAATGCTCATAAAACAAACTCAATCCTAACTACTTTCCATCAGTTGCAAGTGTAGACAGCAGCTTAATTGAATCAACCTGTATATTTCCTGAAACACTAAACAAAACGCATAACCGCATGTGTGGAAAATACAAGTAAACAAATTAAATTCTTGATTTCAAACAACACATAATAAAGACATATATCAATGAATAACTCATAAATATAAATCAATAAACAGTTGAAAACAAGAAACATATAAAGCAATAAAAGTAACTCCCCCAAACATGCATATCCCAACAAAAATATGGCAAGAGCTAAAAAGATAAAATACAATGTGAAGCACCTAGATAAAATCTAAACTCCACAAGCTCCAACCAACAAAAATACTTTCCCCCTGAAGACAAAAACTATACAATCTCAAATATGTACTCCCCCTTTTTGTGACGGAATGCCAAAGGGCAATCAAAATCCATCATCAAAAGGGAGGTGGCGGTGAAGATCGTCTAAACTGTGCCAACTCGGCGCGCAAAGCATGGATCACATCGAGCAGGTCCACCAAAATCTGTCCATGAGCCGCCTAAACGATCAAGACATGATCCAACGTACGTCGAATGTCTGAATCATCCGAAGTAGTCGGTGGAGGAACATCAGCATCAGCAGCAGCAGCACCGGACGTCTCAGCAGCATCAGCACCTGTAGAAGAAGGAGGAGGGGGAACAGCACTAGATGACACACCTCTAGGACGCGAAGGAGCAACTCTCAAGTGAGCAGCCTTCTGCCGAAGAAAGGTGGCATCTATGGGAGCAACAACATGAACAGGCTCACCGGAAGGAAAACCATCTAGACCCAGAAATAGCAGAATCCTATGAATGAAAATAGGATGAATAAGCGCATGCCCTACAGCAGAACTCCTATGAATCTCGTTCAAAGAATGAAGGAACAGATGAGAGAAACTGATAGACACACCATAAACAAACGCATAAAAAAACACACATCGCTCTATAGGGATGGTGTGGAGATGAGAAATAGGCCACAAAGAATGACACGCTATCCTAAAAAAAAGATAGGCATCTCGGTAAGCTCAGCAGACGTGATTCGAGGATCAGAACCCTACTGGATAGAAGACCCAGTGATGTATGATATGACAACATCTAAGGGTGGAGACTCATCATAGGGATAGTTAGGCTCCCGAACAACTGGAACACCAAAAGCTTCAACCACTACCTGAGGAGTAATGGTGAACTCAAAACCTCGTATCCAACTCCTAAAAAGAGTGTTGGAATCATAGACGTGGCAAGAGAGATTCGAGAAGAACTCTCTAATCAGGGCGGTAGGGGTGGATGATCTATCTCTAAGAGGGACAACCAACCTCTAGACTCAAAATTAGCCCTAATGGCTGGATCAATCTCATCTAAAATCACAGCACGCTCAGACTAAATCTTACGCTTACTGTTCAGTTTCTCAAAGGTCTCTCTGCTTTTATCATTCCTAAACACCTCACTCCTAGAGGGAGACTCAGAGGAAGTGGAGGTGGTCCTATGGGCTCTAGTTTTCCTAGGCATAGTGCTAGGATAAGGACCAAGACACAAAGAAAAAAAAACAGAAAACCAAAGGCAGACTGCAAGTTAGCATAAAAAAAATATAGAACAAAAATATATATGATGCATGAACAAATTAAATGTAGTGATGCATGACCTAATGCAATGCAATTAAGTTCAAAATTAGTTCAAGTTCACAAATTTGGCTTAAGCATAGAGTTTCTAACAAAAACCCCAAAATTTTGAAAAACCACTTGATCAATTTGTAATAAATTGACGAATTGATCATCATACAAGATAGATTTTAGAAAATAATGACCAATTACATCAATACAACAAACCAATTTCATTAATTGAACCAATTTGAACAAAAAGCCCCAATACGAATTCAAAACAAGCCCTAGAATTTTTTATTTTCAAAAACCACAAAATTGATCAAATTAAACCACAAGGATCATGATTATAACATCCTAGAACAAAAACCCAATGTTCAATTTCACAAAATATGGTTTGTATCATCAAAAACCCCAAAATATGCTAAGTCCGAAAATAACCCTTCAATGCATGAAAAAATGCATGTAAAACAGAAAATAAATGAAAAAGAGAGGGTAATATGGACATACCGGCTTAGGGAGAGAGAATCCTTGCAAGAAAAATGGAGGAAAACGACAAAAAATCTCAGTGGAGCCTTGCCTAGTCGGAGAGAGAGAAAAAGGTTTGAAAAAGTTTTGAAAAAGTGATTTGAACAAGTCAAATCTGAGTTTTTAAAAAACCTGATTCACGAGTTTCGATTGATCGAAAAAACAGTTT
This sequence comes from Quercus tomentella, assembly GCA_028535165.1. Taxonomy (NCBI): domain Eukaryota; kingdom Viridiplantae; phylum Streptophyta; class Magnoliopsida; order Fagales; family Fagaceae; genus Quercus; species Quercus tomentella. Next base: position 74,940,774 of record JAPQVY010000068.1, on the reverse strand, counting down.
CGATTGATCGAAAAAACAGTTTCGATCGATCAAAACAGACAGAGGCTCGTTAAAAAAATTTTAAAAAAATTTCGATTGATCGAAAAATAGAATGGATCAATCGAAACTGGCAGAGGCTCACTAAATTTGAGGAAAAATACAGTTTTTGAAAGAAAAAAAATTAGGAACAACTCAAAGCATTGAAATTGAGGGACAAAATGCATGAGTATGTGATGATATGATTTTCAGAAACAAGAATTGAAGCCAAAATTTCCCAAAATTAAAATTTCTTGCATTCTCCATAAATTTTCAAGCATCAAATCAATTTTGCACAAAATTCAAAGTATTTGCAAAACTTGGTTGGTCAGACCATAAACACACACAATAACATGTACACTGTTTAGCAAAGAGTAACTTGTGTAGTGTGTGCAACTAGCAAAAGCTTGAGATATATGTGAGGTAATATGTGAATAGCAATCAATCACAAAGTCTACAAAATTCATCACATAGAATTTAAAAGAGACTATCACCTAAAGAGTTACATCATATAACTCTCACATCTCCTAGATCATAAGCTTGCAATCATGTAAGTTTCTTGAATTTTGCCTTATAATATACACACCAATTTTAATTTATTCAGAAACTTATTAAAAAACCAGGATAATGTACACACCAATTTTAATTATGTCATTTTTGGCATCAAGCCTAATAGTACACACCAATTTTAAGTATTAGCAATTAAACCGAGGCTACACATTATGTTCTTTTTGTGCATGTACTACACTTTCTCGAGCACAAAATCTTACGATATGCACTAAGGTGTTCATGATTGGCTAGTGAACAGTGCTGAGATGGTTATTTATGCCTTTCTCTAAAAGTTCAAGTCCGACAGTCAAAAACATTTGACTTTAAGATCAAGACAAAGTGATTAAAACTATAAACATCTTTCCCACACAACATGCACTACAAAGCTTCAATTAGTAAAGTGCAATAAGTAAGCTCATCAAAGCTAAACAAGGTACAAAAGACATGTTATGTGAAAATAAATTGACCAACCTTGTTCTCAAAAACCAAGAAAATAGTACAAAACACAATTTGCTTCCTTTTTCTTCCCTTTTTCCCCTGTTTTTTTTAAAAAAATTTATTTATTAAAAAAAATACCTAGAATGAAATGCATGAATGTTATGCAATGCAAATCCTAAAAACAAAAGAACACAAAACCAAAAAAAACGGTCACAAAGGGCAGAGCAATGAAGCACAAGGACCATGTCAGAAAGACTTAATTAGTTCGAGTCTTTTGCATCCAAAACCTTTTAGATGTACCATGAGCATTGGAGTTCTTATTAACATGGGAATGATTACCAACTCAAGGATTGGAATAAATGTTTAAAGTCTTTACCAATTCACCAATGAGTACCATAGGATCTTGTGCTTAAGGCACAGGTACTTTTGGTTTGTTTGCTCTCTTTGCAGCTTGCAGCTTGTAACAATTTGGACGAATGTTTCTAGACTTTCCACAAAAAAATGACAAACCCATGTAGGTTTATCATGTGACTTGTCCTTAGACAGGGTAGGCTTCTTAGGTTTAGACTCTTTCAGATCAACCCTAATCTTCCTAGATGAAACTTCTATGGGTTTGACAACCTCACTCACAGGGGGTTTGACAGTTTCACTCACAATCTCACTCACAGAAGGTTCAGAAGAAGATGAAGGGACAAAGTTTGTGGAATGGGGAGCAGACACAGAGATGCTTTCAACATAACCTAATCCAGATTTGTTAGAAGGAGACTTTTGAGCACTCAGCATTTGATCAAGTTTAGAACTAGCAGATCTAGCAACAGATAAATCAAGTCCCAAAGATTTAACTTTATCAAGCAATAGCATATTCTCAATTTTCACATTGTTCAAAAGTTCACTAGCATCAAACAGTTTTACAAGCAAATTCTTCTTATCAAGCTCAAGAGATTCAATTTTCTTTAGGCCAAGTTCAACATTCATAGCATCCTTTGCAGCAACTTTGCAAAGTTTATTGTAGGCCTCTTGAAGATTTGCATCCTCAGAGAGTTCCCCATCAGAAGGGTTCTCTTCAGCAGATATGCTCTCATTTACTACAGCAGTAGCAGTGAAAGCAATGAAGTTTCCATCCTCGTCACAATCAGACTCATCATCAGAAACTTCACCATCACTAAGGGTTACAGCCATAGCCTTACCCTTAGACTTCAAATAGATAGGACATTCAGATTTCATGTGACCATACCCTTGACATCTAAAACACTGAGGACCCATAGAATTATTAGAAGATTGACCTACTTTTTCTCTAGGTTTATCATTATTGTTAACCTTAGTGGGATCATTCTTCCTAAAGTTTCTAGGTTCAGCAGTGTTCGTGCCTCTTGTCTTTCTGTTACTATTCCTGAGAAAGTTTCTAAAGTTCTTGGCAAGGTAAGCAATCTCTGTAGTACAGAGCTCATCATCAAATCCACCAACCTCAACATCATCAACTGACTTAAGAGCCATTGATTTGGATTTACTAGTTTTTGGTAGGTCCAACTCATAAGATTGAAGAGATCCTACAAGTTCATCAATAGGGATGGAGTCCACATCCTTGCTCTCAGTAATGGCAGTCACCTTGGGGCTAAAGTCTTCAGTTAAAGATCTAAGAATCTTCCTAACAATTTTAGGTTGATCATAGATTTCACCCAAGTTAAAAGCAGAATTAACAATATCATTCAATTTAGTATAGAATTCATCAAAAGATTCATCAGCAGACATCCTAATGCTTTCAAATTTTGAAGTCAATTGCTGCAATTTATTGATTTTGACAGCCTTTGTGTCTTCATGCACAGTTTGGAGGATATTCCAAGCAGTATGAGCAACCTCAAAATTAGAGATTCTCTTAAATTCCTCCATAGAAACAGCGTTAAAGATAGCATTCATAGCCTTGCTATTGAACGCGACTGCTTCTTTTTGAGAAGTTTCCCACTTACTAACAGGAGTAGTGGGCTTCTCCCATCTGTATTCAACGGAGTTCCAGACTCTCTCATCAATGGATTTCAGGAATGCTTTCATCCTTACTTTCCAATAAGCATAATTATTCTCATCAAAGTGAGTAGGAATAACAAGAGAGTGTCCGTGTTCCATGACAACAGGGGTCAAGGATCAGCTTAGTGATCAAAAGATTAACAATAAGAGAGCAACTCGCTCTGATACCACTTGATCATTTTTAGACCCCTTAAAAACACAATTGGATTAACCTAGGTAATTAGCCAAGTTATTACTTAGTCCAATTTAACAAAACTAGGTTATCACAATCAAAACAATCATATTATGCAAAGCAGCGGAAAGATAAATGACACAAAGATATGATCACCCAGGAAACCAAACCAATAAAAACCTGGGGAGGATTTAACCTAGCTATCCTCAAGATAAACTTGAATCCACTATCTTGTAAGAATCCAAGTTCATATAATAAGACTTACAAGCCCCCACGCTAGACTTCTTATTGCTACCCACCAGTAGAACTTACTGACACGACCACGTGCAAGCTCCGAATCCACAGACTTCTTCTTTCTTGGATTCACCACCAGATACAAGCACACCCGCTTGTGTTTCTTTAAGCTTCAATGGCAGCAACTAAGTTGATCATCAAGGTGTAGATAAAATCTCCTTCTTGAAAAACCCTAAGTTTGTGTAAAGGAAAGCTCCTCTAGATCTCACAAGAGATTTACATAAACAGCAATATAAGCAACACTAAAACGTGGCTAGGGTTTGCTTTTTATACTTAGGACAAATTAGAAAACCCTAAACGTTTTAAACAAACTAGGGCTGAGTTGGAAATCTGCAGAAAAACACATTCTGCCCGAGATTCGATCGATTGAGCCAAGCCAAAATGCACAATAACTTCTACATCAGCTCATTCCAACTTTACATAAAAGATACAACTTTGAGCAAGACTAAACACTTCTAAACATATTGTTTTGATCATGGTTTGCTAACAATACACATTAGAGTTCTAAATACATAAAAACCTAAGTCTTTAGAACCTAACAGATACCTATCTAGATTTTTTTTTCTTATGCTTCGACCTTCCTAGCTTGAAATCCTAGGCCTGCCCTGACAGTAACCCAAAATAAATAAAAAAGCATGAGAAATTGTTCAATATGAGTGATTTTCTTCATAATGGAAAACGGACCCCAAAATTAGAATTTTTACAAAAATTGGGAAATGACATGCCAACTCTAGTCAAAATTAACAACAATCAAAAGGTCATGGATCGTTTCAATGGGTTGGATTTGGGTCATATCGGCTTAGGTCAAGGTTGAGTCAATCCAAAATGGCATCATTTCGGACATGGAAGATACTACTGACATGGCATTGACGTTGAAGGGATGCTGATGTGGATGATAGGGCTAATGTGGCTTGACCATGACACATGGTCTCTTGACATTGTGGATGGCTGAACAGTTGTGTAAGTGCCTAACAAGCATGGAGGCACGTGAATATGATAGCAGCATGTGGAATAATCAATAATGTTTTGTTAAAAAGTTGTTAATTTCCTCGCTTGCACATGGAAGAGCCGTTGTATGTGGGAATACAAATCTTCTGTATTATTTTTTGTGCTCCACTTTATGTTCTACCAATCATAACTTGCCATGTATTTGTTTAATTTTCCTTATAAAATAGTCAAAGTTTAAAATGGAACACAAAATGTGGTACAGAGGATTTATATTCTATATGTGGTGGTTTATGGGAGATAATAGCTGGGAAATGGCAGAGATTTGAGCTTGCATGCATGGTGTTTATTATGGACTATTGATATATAGCACTGACATGAAGCTATTGGCAACCATGTACGGTGGCTCTATGTTGTGGTTGAATTTGAGATGGGGGGTTTGACTCTTGTTTGGTTGGCAGGAGTGTATTTAGAAAACAAGAGGTAAAATCCACAAGTGTTTTTATTTTTTTTTAAGCAAATTACAACTTACTCACCTGTGGTTTGACTGAAATTTAAATTGTCTACTTGTGATTTGAAATTTGACACTATATCCACCTGAGGTTAGTTCAGTTAGAATTTCATAACCCACCTCTGTTAAAAGCAAGTCTAAATATGTAATTTTGCTACACTTTTATGTCTTTCTCCTCCAAAATCACAAAAAACATAAAAATATAAGATCAAATAAAATAAAAAAGAGCCTAGCGAAACACTTGCATCATGGAATTTCAAACCACGGGTAGAAAACATAAATTTTGGTCAAACCTCAAGTAGGTAAAGTATCAAATTTCAAACTACATGTAGGTAACTTAAATTTCGGTCAAATCACACGTGGGTTGTTGGGCTTTGTGGAGCCTAGTTGTGTTTGATACGGATTATGACCCAACCTGAAATAATGTTGTTACGGTTTTTTTGGCCCGTTTTTGTAGCCCATTGTGAATCCTGTGCTCAAGATATAAAAACTGATAGTTTTTAGATCCCTTAAAACACAATTGGATTAACCTAGGTAATTAGCCAAGTTGTTACTTAGTCCAATTTAACAAATCTAGGTTATCACAATCACAACAATTATATCAAGTAAAGCAGCAGAAAGATAAATAACATAAAGATATAATCACACAGGAAACCAAACTGGTAAAAACCTGGGGAGGATTTAACCTAGCTATCTTCAAGGAAACCTGAATCCACTATCTTGAAAGAATCGAAGTTCATACAATAAGACTTACAAGCCCCCACACTCGACTTCTTATTGCTACCCACCAGTAGAACTTACTGACACAACCATGTGCAAACTCCGAATCCATGAACTCCTTCTTTCTTGGATTCACCACCAGATACAAGCACACCTGCTTGTGTTTCTTTAAACTTCAATGGTAGCAACTGAATTGATCATCAAGATGTAGATAATATCTCTTCCTTGAAAACCCTAAGTTTGTGAAAAGGAAAGCTCCTCTAGATCTCATAAGAGATTTACACAAACAGCAATATGAGCAACAATACAACTCTCTAGCAACCAAGACTTTAGAGAGGTTTGGTTATAAAACCCTAAAACCAAAAGAGGCATAAAAGGCACTCTAATCTCTCTCTCTTCAGTCTAAAAAATGTGGCTTAAGGTTTTCTTTATATAGTGGGAGAAGTAGATCTGAAACCCTAATCCTTAATGGGCTTAAGCTGCTGTTTGGGCTGACTTAAAATTCTGCAGATATGATTTTTGATTGATCGAGCCTGTTCTTCAATCGATCAAACCAGGCAGAATATGAAGTCTTCTTCTTGCAGCTTTTATGTTCTTGAATCTTGACTTGAATCACCTTGAGCATTGTCTAATAAAACCTATAGACTCTAAGATCTATATCTAGACAAGTTTGTGTTCATGATTTGCCAATTGTTCTAAACATTTAGAACCTAACAAAAACTGTTATTTTGGAGATTAGGGTTTTGATGTCGTTTTTGAGAGAGAAAAACTGTACTACCGCACTCTGTATTTTTCCCTGAGAATAGTGAAATCCTGCAATTCTGTGGACATAGGCAAATTGCTGAACCATGTAAATACTGTCTTGTGTGTGATTATTTTTCGTTGGCGTATATTTTTTTTCTCTATTTTTGCATCTTATAGGTCTGCGAATTTCATACATATTCCCATAAATTGGTATTAGAGCCTAGGGTTAGGTTTGAGTGGGAGCAATGGCAGAGGAAACAGGAAAGGCTTCTAGAATAGAAAAATTTGACAACACAGACTTTGGATTAAGGAGGATGCAAATCGAGGACTATCTCTATGGGAAGAAGTTGCACCTGCCATTTTTAAGGGAGAAACCTGCAACTATGAAAGATGATGAATGGAATCTTCTTGTCAGAAAGGTACTGGGAGTTATCAGATTAACTTTGTCAATGTCTATTGCACACAATGTCGTGAAGGAGAAGACCACGTCAGATCTGATGAAGGCTTTGTCTAGTATGTATGAAAAGTCATCAACAAACAACAAGGTGTATCTGATGAAGAAACTATTCAATTTGAAGATGGCAGAGAATGCATCAGTAGCACAACATTTGAATGAATTTAAAACCATCGCAAATAAACTATCTTCTGTAGAAATTGATTTTGATAATGAGATTTGTGCACTGATCGTTTTGGCTTTGTTGCCAAACAGTTGGGAGGCTATAAGAATGGCAGTGAGTAATTCAATAGGAAAAGAAAAGCTGAAGTACAATGACATACGAGATCTAATTCTGGCTAAGGAGATTCATAGAAGAGATGCAGGTGAAACCTCAGGGTCTGGTTTTGCCCTAAACCTTGAGACAAGAGGTAGAGGTACTAATAGAAATTCAAATCGGGATAGATCAAAATCCAAAAATTCCAATCAGAACATAAGTAAATCTAGATTTGGCCAACAAGTGTAGTGTTGGAACTATGGCAAAGCTAGCCACTTTAAGAGGCACTGTAAAAGCCTTAAGAAGAAGAATGATGATGATTAATGCTGTAACAGATGAGGTACAAGATGCACTGTTTCATGCTGTAGATAGTCCGCTTGATGATTGAATTTTAGACTTAGGAGCTTCGTTTCATACCACTCCACACCAAGAAATCATATAGAACTATGTTGAAGGTGATTTTGGTAAGGTGTATTTGGCTGATGTAGAAGCCTTGGATGTTGTGGGTATGGGAGACGTCCAGATTATATTGCCCAATGGGTCTATCTAGTTATTGCAAAAGGTTCGACATATTCCTGACTTGAGAAGGAATCTGATTTCTATAGGACAACTTGATGATGAAGGGCATGCAATACTATTTGTTGGTGGTACTTGGAAGGTTACAAAGGGATCCACGGTATTGGCTTGTGGAAGGAAAACTGGTACTTTGTATATGACCTCAAGTCCAAGGGACACAATTGCAATTGCTAAAGCAAGTATTGATGCAAGTCTATGGCACTGCAGACTTGGTCACATGAGTGAGAAAGGAATGAAGATGCTACTATCAAAAGGGAAACTACTAGAACTGATGTCTATTAATCTTAACATGTGTGAAAGCTGCATCTTAGGAAAGTAGAAAAGGGTGAGCTTCTTGAAAACTGGCAGGACACCGAAGGCTAGAAAATTGGAGTTACTACTGATTTGTGGGGGCCTTCTCCGGTTGCATCCCTTGGAGGTTCAAGGTACTACATTACTTTCATTAATGACTCAAGTAGAAAGGTATGAGTTTATTTTCTGAAAAATAAATCTGATGTATTTGAGACTTTTAAGAAGTGGAAGGCCATGGTTGAGACAGAAATAGATCTGAAAGTAAAATGTTTGAGGTCAGACAATGAAGGAGAGTACATAGATGGAAGGTTCAATGAATATTGTGCTGCACATGGAATTAGGATGGAGAAGACCATTCCTAGGATACCACAGCAGAATGGTGTGGCTGAGTGCATGAACAGAACTCTTAATGAAGTGCTAGAAGTATGAGGTTGCATGCTAAATTACCAAAAACTTTTTGGGCTGATGCTGTTAGTATTGCAGCTTACCTAATAAACTGAAGACCATCGGTTCCTATAGAGTTTAGAATTCCTAAAGAGGTTTGGAGCAGTAAAGAGATAAAGTTTTCCCATTTAAAATTTTTTGGTTGTGTTTCTTATGTTCATATTGATTCTGATGCTCGTAGTAAACTTGATGCAAAGTCTAAAATGTTAGGACATATGTGATTTGATGTTAGAAACATATGTCAATAGTTTATGTACTTTACTTGTAATTGGGTAGATCTAGAATGTCTTTAATGCTTCAAGAAACAAGGTTTTAAGTTCAAGTGTTAAAGACATGAAAGTTTTTCCAAGAATCAAGTGAGAAAGTGCAGGATTATAAAGCTCGACAGTTAGCATCTATCGAGGTTTAAAAGAGTTGTGAAGCCCGAAGCTCGACAACTAGCTCGATAGATACCCTATCTGTCGAGGTTTATGAAACTCAGTTTTTCAGAGCTGTTTTTCATCCAATCCGTGAGTCTGTGTTTAGGCCTTCTTTTCTCACAACCCTAAACATATATAAGGATTGTTTTAAGGGCCGTCACAGCTAATGCAACTTAATGCAAAAGTTTTTCACAAGCATATTATGAACTAGAGACATATGCCCTAGTTCATCTTTCTCTTGAAGAAGCTGCTGTGTTTGTACACCTTAGGGTTTTGTGACCAAGGAGCTTCTTAATCTTCATCATGTGATGAACTAAAGAACTTTACAGCCAACATCTTTCTCAAGTTGGTGATTAAGTCGCGTACTAGGATCCGCGCAATTGGTTAGTCACGTATTAGGAGCCGTGCATTGAAAAAGAGAGATTGTCACTACAAAAGAAGTCCAATTGGGTATTGGGGTAAGGGTTCAACTGTAGGTTGGTATAAGGTATTGGGATTCCTTTACTTGTAACCGCTTGTTTTGATAATAGTGGATTCTTGGGAGTGGTGATCTTAAAATCACCCGGTGGGGTTTTTACCGCGTAGGTTTTCCTCATTCGTAAACAAATTACCATGTCAATTTATTTTCCACTACATACTTAGTTTAATTGGTGATTTTTTTGTGCTACCACGCATCTTACATGTTAATTTGATTAATTAATAAATTTGGCTAATTAATCAGTTAATTCATCACAAGGGGTCAATACATTCTTGGCCTATCAAGTGGTATCAGAGCAGGCACACTCTGATTAGTGTTAATCTTTGCTATGTAATCCATTGACCCCTGTTTGTCACAGATAGAGGACAGTTTCTTATTATACCTCCTTTATTTGATGGCACTAACTATGCGTACTAGAAAGTATGCATGAAAGCTTTCTTGAAGTCTTTAGATGAGAAAGTGTAGCAAGCTATGGAGATAGGCTGGACTAAGCCTATGAAAGCGCCGGCTGACTAGGTTGATGCTAAGATCAAGGCGGCAAAATTTAATAGTAGGGCACTGAATGCTCTATTCAGTGTAGTCACTAATGAGGAATTCAAGAAGATATCCTCCACTGAAACTGCTAAGGAAGCATGGACCATTCTCTAGACAACCTATGAAGGAATCAAGGCTATCAAGGATTCAAAACTTTAGAGGCTCACTACAAGCTTTGAAGAGATCAAAATGGAGGAGGATGAGTCATTTGCTGAGTTCTATGCCAAGCTCAAAGACATAGTGAACTCAGCATTTAATCTTGGGGAAACCATTCCTAAATCCAAGATTATGAGAAAGGTGCTTAGATCTCTACCCGAGAGATTCCATGCTAAGATCACGCGATTGAGGAATCAAAGGATATTGACAAAATTCCTTTGACAGAATTTGTTGGCAATCTGCAGACCTATGAGTTAGGTTTGAAAGGATTAGGAAATCGAGCAAGAGCAAGAGCATGGATTTGAAAGCCAAGAGTAATGACACTGATGAGTCTTTAGATGACGAAGATTCTAAGATGGAATCCTATATCACAAGGCAGTTCAAGAAATTTATGAAGAATACCAACGTGAAAGGATTTGATAAGGACCGAAAGCAATCCAGTTCTTCGCAATTCAAGAGTCAAGACAAAGGGAAGAAGGATGCTAGGGATGGCGGTCAATACATTGTTCCCTCAGGACCTAAGTGCTTTGGGTGTCAAGGTTTTAATCATATGAAACAAGAGTGCCCTACTTATCTCAAGACCATCGGAAAAAGCAAGGCGCTTGCTGCTACCTTAAGTGACACTGAGCCTGAGGATGATTTCGTTAATGAGGATGATGGAATCCTAAATGCCTTCACTGCCACTGTAAATCCTACTGAGGGAATTGTTGAAGATGTGGATGAAGAAGAGGAATTGGTGGAGTCTAAGTTTGAGAAGATGGATGAACAAGATGACATCCATACAGTCTATGCAAAGTTATACAAGGTCTCCGAAAAGCATGAGAAGTTGTATAGGTTGGCCACCAAGAAGCTTAATGATGTGGAGCTTAAGCGAGAAGAAATCTCTACAAAGTTTGATGAAGCCAATCAGACTATTAGAGCACTGAGATTTGAGAATAATTTCTTGGCTAAGAAGACCAAGAAGGTTGAGGCAGAACTGTTCCAAGTCAGAGCTTAGCTGGAAAGGACTTCAAGCGCTAAGCTCGATGAGATGCTCAATCTTCAAAAATCTGCTTCTGATCGAATTGGTTTAGGGTATGATTTATCTTCTCCTAATATTGCTTCTACTAGTACTACTATTTTTGTTCCTCCTGCTAATAATATTGAAACTGAGAACAATGATGTTAAGAATGAATTAGCTAGGGAGAACATAGACAAGGATAAATCAATCTTAGGAGCACCCCCTAAGTTTGATAAGAAAGAGATTAAGAACCCTAGGGCTCAGAAGGGAAACTCTAAAAAGCCTAAGCAAAAAAAGCAGCATTTCTGTCATCATTGCGGTGCAGCTGGACATACTCGACCTAATTCCTACAAGTGGTTAGCCACTCAAAAGAGCAACAGCATGATCGCGTTAGGAGACCAGAGTCAGTTTCCATCCTCTTTTGCTCCTCTTGGAGAACTTCTCAAAGCCCTCATGTTCCTTTCAAACTTGAACATTTTAAATTCTTCCCCTTCACTGTCGGATCAAGGGTTTGCTAAACGGAAAGGTTCTTCCAAGGTGTGGAAGGAAAATGACTCCAAGTGATTCTGTCACTTATTCTCTCTCTCCCCATCGTGTTTTTTTTTTTTTTTGCATTACTTGTGTGTTTTGCTTTATTATTTTGAGTCAGTTTAGTTTTATGCATTGCTTTATTTAACTTGTTTTTGTATATTTTCTTTTCAGTTTCGGTTTATTTTGTTTTTCATATAAAAAAATTGAATAATAAAAAAATACAAAACAGTGTTTGTTTGTGTACATTGGTACTTGTGTACCTTGGATGGCCATTGAAACAAAGTTTTCTAAACTTTGTATCTTTTGTAGCTTAGATGAGCATCTCTATGCACAACTAAGCAAGTGAGCTTTGTGGCTCGTGTTTATGATGAGTAAGATTAAGTAATCTGTTGTACTTAACACTCGTATCACTCTTTTTGATGGAAATGACTAGAAAATCCTAAAAGAAAGGCATAAATAACCATCTCACCACAGTTGCCGCGAATCATGAAATAACATTTGTATGCTTCGGCATAGCAAAAGTGCAATGTCAAATGCTTAGCATAATTGGGTATTTCTTTTTTGTCTCATCTATGCCCATGCATGGTTTGCTTAAAAAGAAAAATATGCAAAGAAAAACAAAAAGCAAAAGAATCAAAATGCTATATATGATTGCAAGCGTGCATTCTAAGAGATGTGGGAGTTATAGGATGTACCTCGAAGGTGATAGTCCCCATCAAACAGTTATGATTTTGTATGAGTTAAAGTGATTTTCTCATATCTCAAATCGTCATAACATGTAGACACTTATGCAATCTTGTGATGTTTTTCACACACAACACGCAATATTCTTTGCTACACGTGATACATGTGTAGGTACAATGTGATTTGGCCATCATAAGGAATACTTGTATTAATATATGCTCACTAAACTGTCTTAATTTGTTTGTGAAATATAAAATTGGTTAGACGAGTTTGTGTGTGTGTGTGTGTGTGTGTGTGTGTGTATGTGTGTGTTTTAGATCTATGTGCTTAACTTTTTTCTTGTTAAGAGATGATTTTGAGAGCTTAAAATGTTGTTTGGATCATTGGTTGTATAGCATGCTTGATTGCATTCATATCTGTGTTTTTCTCTTCTTGAAAAACTGTTTTTAAGCAATCTTGACGACTGCTAGACACCTCTCGATAGCTAGGCTATCTATCGAGACTCTTCAGTTGATTTTTATCGCATTCTCGATACCTCTCAATAGCTACTTCGATCCAAAGAGAAACCTTCTGGTTGCTCAATAGCTATTTCGATCCATCGAGCTTCCTTCACTGTGGACACCTCTCGATAGATATTGGATAGCTCTTCGACAGCTAAAAAGCACCTTTTTAATGCTCGACACCTCTTGACACATCTTGATCTGTCGAGAATTATGAGATCCTATTTATATGGTATGCGCGAATCCAGCTTCATTTCTCTTTGATCTCTCTTGATAGCCTTTGCCTCTTCACCTCCCAAAACACCTCTCTCTCTCACTCTAAACTTCATCCTCTGTTGTTTCTTGGCCTAGATCAAGTTTTTTTTCACTGGTAAGGATCCTAACTCCTTCATTCTTCATGCATTTCATGAATTAGACCTAGGTTTGAGTTTTTGAAACTTTTTGGGGTTTTTCAAAATTGATGAAGTTTTTGCACAATTTTTGGGTTGGGTTTGTGTTCAAATGATGTCAAATCATCATACATTGCATTTCATGAGCATTTTAACTATATTGTCATGCATTTTAGATGTGTGCTACATATGTTGTCTTATTCTGTGCTGGTAGGTTTGAATTGGGCTGAGCCCATGATGTATTTACATTTGCACGTCATATGCTCATGCATTTTAATGCATACATACCTTCATTTTCTTATATTCTTATATAATCTGTGTTGGTACTTTTCTGATTCTCTCTCTCTCTCTCTCTCTTGCGTTAGTCTGCTTCTATGGCACCTAAACGCAAATCTACTCCGTCCCAGAACCCTCTGCATTTTGAGGCATCCTCTTCCTCTGACCCTACACCATCTTTTGTTCGGTTCCGAGATGAGAACGCCTGAAAGGACTTCTCGGAGAATTTTTGTAGACGAGGCATTCATTCGGAATGCCACGTCATTCTGTCAAACTTTTCTGACACTAACCTACCTATTGTCATTCACAATAGGGGTTGGGAGTCACTTTGTGACATCTCGGTCATTTGTCCCTCCGTGATCATACAAGAGTTTTACACCAATATGCACGAAATCGATACTTCAGTACCTCATTTCTTCTCTCGCGTTTGAGGTACGCGCATTGTAGTTACTCCGGAGATTGTCTCCGAGGTACTACACGTCCCTAGATTAGCGCATCCTGACTACCTTGGCCGTGAGCGTCTGAGGATAGTGTCCAAAGATGAACTCTCGTCTCGCTTTTATGAGACACCCTCATCTTGGGGCGATCGTCAAAACACCCATTGCTCGGGCTTTGCAAAAGGTCTGAGGTTCCTTGACATGGTGATGACATTCGTTCTTCATCCTTTGTCTCACTATAACTCTATTATAGAGCCTTGTGCTCGATTTTTGTTATCCCTCTTAGAGGATATCTCTATTGACTTTCCTTCTTACTTCATCCTATCCCTCATAGATGTCTATAAGGATATGGCAACCTGTGATAAACTCATTTTTCCTTCGGCTATCACACGGATTCTTCGCCATTTTTCCGTTCCCTTTTCCATTTCTCCTCTTTTTTCCTTGACGGGTGCCATAGATGCTGCAACCGTTCGATAGAGTGAGGCACAACTCAGACTATGGCGGCCCCAGACATAGATAGTAGCTCTTCCCACTTCTTCAGCTCTATCCACCTCTGCTCCCTTTTCTTCTGCGAGTAGTGTGACTCTTGATGCGATCATGGCACAGCTTCAGCGCATGGATGCTCACCTTTTCACACTCAGTGATGAATTGTGTCAGGTGAACACCAGTGTTGTCCGTATTGCCAGACGGCAGGCTCACCTTGGTGGTTTCGTGGAGTCTCCCTCTCCTTCTCCCAAGGCATCCGAGGATGATGGCAATGAATTCGACGACGATAACTCCGACGACGATAATGATACTGAGGATGGGGATGCTAGCTCACCCAATGATGATGAGATGTCTACTTGATACACTTACCCCTTTGTCACTCGTGACAAAAAGGGGGAGTAGTTTTGTTTTGAGAGTAGTCATACTCATAGGGGGAGGGTTAGTATAGGAGATTTTTTGTTAGGGGGAGTGTTTATATGAGGGATGTAGTGAGGATTCTTGTATCTTTTCTTTTCTTTCTATTTTAGATACATTATTTCATTGTATATTGGTCTTGTGACCACTTGACATACATTGTACTTATATTTGGTTTATACATTGATGTATGTTATTCACCTATCTATCCATGTGTTATTTCTTTGCTTTTCTTTCTTTATACACATGTTTTTTATATCTTGTATGCAATCTTATATTTCTATCTCACATTAAGATGTTTTGATGAGTTTTGTTTAAAGTATTTCAAAAATACAGGTTGTCAAAGTCTTCTTACCATAAACTCTCTTCTTGCAAAGTTTTTCAAGAGTTTTTGTTAGGATAGATTTTATTGTATTCAACAAGTGAATATGAGTTGAGTGATTTATGACTTCTCTCATATGTTCATTTGTTTGTTGTGGTTTTGTCACAGATTGCCAAATGGGGAGATTGTTAGGACATATGTGATTTGATGTTAGGAACATATGTCAATAGTTTATGTAATTAGCTAATCCTTTGACAAAATGCACTTTACTTGTAATTGGGTAGATCTAGGATGTGTTTAATGCTTCAAGAAACAAGGTTTCAAGTTTAAGTGTTAAAGCCCTGAAAGTCTGTCCAAGAATCAAGTGAGAAAGTGCAGGATTTTAAAGTTCAACAGCTAGCATCTATCAAGGTTTAAAAGAGCTGCGAAGCCCGAAGCTCGACAGCTAGCTCAATAGATACCCTATCTATCGAGATTTACGAAACTCAGTTTTTCAGAGCTGTTTTTCATCCAATCCATGAGTATGTGTTTAGGCCTTCTTTTCTCTTAACCCTAAACATATATAAGGATTTTTTTAAGGGCCATCACAGTTGATGCAACTTAATGCAAAAGTTTTTTACAAGCATATTGTGAACCGGAGACATATGTCCTAGTTCATCTTTCTCTTGAAGAATCTGCTGTGTTTGTACACCTTAGGGTTTTGTGACCAAGGAGCTTCTTGATCTTCATCGTGTGATGAACTAAAGAACTTTGCAGCCAACATCTTTCTCAAGTTAGTGATTAAGTCGCATACTAGGATCCACGCAATTGGTTAGTCACGTACTAGGAGCCGTGCATTGAAAAGGAGAGATTGTTACTATAAAACAAGTCCAATTGGGTATTGGGGTAAGGGTTCAACTATAGGTTGGTATAAGGTACTAGGATTCCTTTACTTGTAACCGCTTGTTTTGATAATAGTGGATTCTCAAAAGTGGTGACCTTTAAATCACCTGGTGGGGTTTTTGCTGTGTAGGTTTTCCTCATTCTTAAACTAAAAGCTCAAAATGTGTGAAAGCACAAGAGCTATTTAGACCCCCAAATTAAAGTTACGGCTCGATTGATTTTACACTAACTTAATACTAAGTGTGGAATAGTGTAAATGCGAACAGATAAACAAACAAGCTACTCTAATCCATAATCAAAGCAACACAGCAGTAAAATGGAAATGTAAAAGAGTAGGGAAGAAGAATGCAAACACAAGATAACACGCCGATGTGTTATCGAAGAGGAAGCCGAAAAACTCGGTGAAAAATCTCTCTGCCGCCCTCCAAGCGGTAATCAATCCACCAGACAATCAGTTGGGATACATGGGTTAGCAAGAGACACTCCAAGCCTAATCTACTCGATGTACCTAAGCCCTCCAAGCTCCTACTCCAACAAGGCTTCTCGGAACTGTGTCTTGTCTAGCTTTCCAAATCTCGCAATACGCCCGATCGCATCCGCCAAGCCTCACCGGCTTCTTTTTGGCAAATCCTCAAAGCTTCCTAAGTTCCAAAACACTCACTACACTCTAAAAAGGTGTGGGTTGTGTTTGGGTACAAATCTCCTCTCAAGGTATGTCAATGGGAGAAGGAAGGAAAAGAGGCTAAAATAATTTCTCACTAAAGATGAGTAGCTCTCTCTCTAAAAGATGAGTGTGTGTGTTGTAGAAAACCTATCTAGAGTTTTTCTCTCTAAATGGCCTCCTTTACATTTATGGGTAATGAGGGTATATATAGTATGGGTGAAGGGTAAGAAGTCACTCTTAAAAATCCTCCAAGTAGAAAGTTTCGCGACTATCTCGCAGGAAGGCTTTACTCGCGAGACACTTGCGAAAACGACAGCCTAGCATGACTCTTCAGCTTCCAGCACGTGCTTCTCACATGGCTCTTTCACAGGTTAGCTTCTCATGAGCTTCTCGCGAAATCCACTGATTCTTCACTTTAGCTTAAGTCTTCACCAAGTTGATACTAAACCCAATACAATAAAATCTCACAAAATATAAGGAACAAAATTAAAGCAATTACAACACTTTTTGTCATGGAATAAAGCTAACATAAAACATAGTTGTAAATCACAACTTTACATAAACAAATCACTGTGTCAATTTATTTTCCGCTGCATACTTAGTTTAATTGGTGATTTGTTTGTGCTACTATGCATCTTACATGTTAATTTGATTAATTAATAAACTTGGCTAATTAATCAATTAATTCATTACAAGGGGTCAACACATTCTTGGCCTATCATAAAATATGTTTTTTTTATTGGTTATGGTGATGCAAAATTTGGCTATCGGTTTTGGGATGAACAAAACAGAAAAATCATTAGAAGCAGAAATGTAATATTTGATGAATAGGTTATGTACAAGGACAGATCAATTGTAGTGCCGGACGTTACAGAGACAAATCAAAAGAAATCTGAGTTTGTCAACTTAGATGAATTGACTGAAGATACTGTCCAGAAAGGGGGTGAAGAAGATAAGGAAAATGTAAATTCACAGGTAGATCAGAGTACACCTATAGTTGAAGTTCGTAGATCTTCCAAGATCATTAGACCTCCAAAGCCTTATTCACCCACTTTAAATTATCTCCTGCTGACTAATGGTGGTGAGCCAGAATGTTATGATGAAGCCTTGCAAGATGAAAACTCAAGCAAGTGGGAGTTACTAATAAATTTTGTTATAGGTCAAAAGTTTGACAATAACATGGCACAATACAAGAGCCACCTTTTCTTTACTTTGTTATTAATTCTTTTCAACTTAAAGTATGTATTCTTTTCTAACGAAAATGATTAAACTTGAAAGTTGTTTATATGAAATCTCTCTCTCTCTCTCTCTCTCTCTCTCTCTCTCTCTCTCTCTCTCTCTCTCTCTCTCTCTCTCTCTCTCTCTCTAAAGTAATAGCTATGTACTCAACTGGTGCATTAAATATAGGAAATAGATTAATTTTACATATGAATCCTGGATTCTTCATATTGAAATATTGAAAGAACCAGCCAATCCCCATCCCCCACTTGTGAAAAAAAAAAAAAAAAAAAACCTTAATTTTATATAAGGTCTTACTAACGTAGAGCATATATTAGTAAATCATTAAAAAACTTTTTATGAAAAAATGAAAAAAAAATAATAATAATAATAGCCGAGAAAGCCACAGAAACACCCACAACAGAGTTAGAAAATCAAGGCAGGGCATGTGTATGCATTGTTATTAATTCTGTTCCATTCCGGCTGGAATGGCCGAAAAATTTCGTACCGGCATATAAATTGGAACAATAGTCCCCCCTGTTCCACCTCGGATCAAATTTCGGCCTGTTCCGGTGAGTTTCGGGTGTTCCGGGCTGTTTCGGTCGATTTCGGCCGAAATACAAGATTTGGCCGGCATGAGTTGAAGTTATGGGTCTGAATATAGAGAGAGAAAGAGAGAGGTTTTGAGGTATAGGTGTGATGTGAGAGAGTGCTTTGTGTGAGATAGAGAGAAAACAAAAGGGAAAAAAAAGTTTAATACATTCTTAACTGCATTCGACATCAAGACAGAAGCAACGAGCAAAAGGAGTGCTGTTTCGGTCAGTTCTCCATTGTTCTTCAAAGTTTAGAGAGAGACAAGATTTTGAACTTGAAAATACAGAATGGACTGTGGGGTAGGTAGGATAATAAATGGGAGAAGATATTTAAACAATTTTATTACTTTTTTATTGAACCATCTGTTACTTCCAATGCTTTTATCTATTTTTTTTAATTATATTATTGGGATATGCATGGCAGACGTGGTAGGTAGCTTAAGTTTCACACAATCTCAATGATGAATGTAGCACTAGTGGGTTATTCAGGGAAAAAAAAAGTAAATCTAAAAAAAGAGAGAAGAATAAGAAAAAAAAAACTAATAAGATGATTTTGATCAATTAATTAAGCATTTTTTTTAATATTTATTTCATTAACTTGTATTATTATTTAACTAAATAAAAATAAAAATAAAAATATGTAATACATTTTTTTGATGTTAAGACTTAAGACTAAATAATTTGTATTATTTGATATTTAGTTATTTACTTCTTTGAATTGCTAATTTTATATTGTATAAGAATATATATATATATATATATATATATATATATATATATATATATATTTATTTTAGGCAACCCGAAACACTTTGAAACGGTATGCCGAAATAGACCGGTACCGAAATATTTCATTTCACTGGACAAACTGAAACGGGGTCCGAAATGGTATTCATAACAATGTGTGTATGTAAACAAGGCACGCTAGTTTGCACATGCCCTTGCTGTGACTAGGGATTGGGACCAGAAGGAGTGACAGCAGGACCTCGTTGAATAGACTGAAGCAAAAGGCTTTCTTTCTTCAACCTTCCTTTTTTTTTCTTTCTTCAACCTTCCTTTTTTTTTCTTTTTTTCTTTTTTACATGTAACCAACATTTCACCAACATATATAGCGAGTAGCTGATGGACCTATCAAAAAGCCTATGAAAATACAGATAAGGATCAACATGCAAGACTCAACATGCAAGACTCAAATTTTGTTCACGGTTTGCAAACAAGTTTTACTATTTAACAATAAGACATATACGAAGATCCAAAACTAATTTAGTACATGAATTAATCCAAACTAGCAGAGATTTTGTGTGTGTAAAGATAAGACATAAAAATAAATGTTTCTTAATAAATTTCTACTCATCTTCAATCCAAAAATACATTTACGATTGATTTTATACATTTAGGACAAATATCTGCTTAGAAGCTCTACCAAAAATCCGCTTATAAGCACTAATTAGATGGAATCAATGTGTAAAATTGATATGACATCAATCTTCAAAGCTCTACCAAATTTACAAGAATTAAGAAGAAAAAAAATTGCCACACACTCTTGGTGCGATGGTCACTCCACAAGTATAAGTGTTTGTAGAGTGTGGGAAGTAAGGGTCAGGATTTAAGTTTCCAAGAGGAAGTTTCACACACATATATACTTAGATTAGGATAAAGTAGAAATTTTATCTTGTATGAAAAAAATAATAATTATTATTATTATTATCATAATAAAAAAGAAGTATGTGCAAGAAATATGAAGTTTGTCATTCTCCTAATTATGAATGAGTTACTGCAAAGCCTATTAAGCCAATTAAGGCTCCATTTGTTTCAGCATAAAATATATTGCTTGATAATTTTTTGATTTGACCAAGATTTTACATTGTTGCCCGCTCAAAAACAAGGAAAATATTTGTCTTGAGGATGTTTTACGTCATGCCAAACAGCCTTGAAATTTGTGATTTTTTTTTTTTTTTTGAGAATCAACATTGCTATGCATTTAATTAGGAAATACCAGCTAAATCAGCTTGGTAACAAGACAATACAACAGGAGGAACATCTTCCATCCAAATTACACAATTTGATAAATTAACTGCTAATTGTGCCAAATTGTGTGCAACTGTGTTGCCCTCTCTCTTAGTGTGAGAGTAAGACAATTTTGAAAAAGCTGAAGAAAAAGACAGAGAGTCCTGAATCATTAACCCATAAGGAGCCAAAACAGGAATCTTGGAATTCAAAGCTGCCATCACCAGTAGGGAGTCACCTTCCAAGACAACATCTGTTAAGCCCAATTCTTGTGCAAACTCTAGAGCTTTGTTGGTAGCCAAAGCTTCAATTTCAATCGCCTGGAGAAGTTGGGGAACACGAGTAGCCATGGCTGCGATCACCAAACCTGCCTCATCACGGACTACAACACCCAGGTCGGAGCAGTTTTCATCAGCAAACATGGCTCCATCGAAGTTAACTTTGAATGTACCCGGATCAGGAGGTTTCCAACGTGTTCTCCTCACTGTCCTGCATGGAGTCGGAGCTATTTTTAGAGCTTTATATTCCAAATAGCAGTCATGAGCCCACTAGGAGAGAAGAGTTAAAGGACGGTGAGAAATCTGGGTTCGTATCTGGTTCCTTTGCTGCCAAACGGCCCACACAGTTAAGGCAAACAGAACCAGATTCTTATGGAGCTCAAAAACCCAGCTCAATAGTTCACTAAAGCTAGAAAATCTTCTTTGGTTCCTAAAGCTCCAAATAGTCTCTGCTCCCCACACTTCGTCCAGCCCCTTACAGCCTCACATCTCATGGATGATGTCTTCGTTTTCTTCCTTACACCGATCACACTTTTGGTCGGTAATAATTATTCGACGCATGAGATTGCACTTTGAAGGGAGTGAATTTCAGCAAGCCCTCCAAATTAGATTTCTAACCTTATTAGGACATTCAAGAGCCCAAATTTTCTTCCACAACTCTTTCTCATGGTCTTGACGCTCTGCTACTTGAAAACCCACTTCATCTTCCTTCAAGAACCGATAGCCCGTTTTGCAACTATATCTCCCATCTTGCTCCCATGGCCAATATAGCTTGTCCTCTATTTCTTTTTTGGCCAACGGAATATTTTTTATTACCTCCGCTTCTTGTGGAGCAAAAATACCATCCACCATTGTTGCATTCCACGTTCTAGTGTCTTTGTCAATTAAGCAATCTACTGTGGCTTCATTCATTGTTTCCACCAATGGGGAGAGAACCTTAGTTGGGTGTTTTTGGGGCAGCCAATGGTGTTGCCAAATTTTTATTGATTTTCCATCCCCCACCCTCAAGCACGCCCCATCTAGGATGACACCACGGCCTTGTAAAAGACTCTTCCACGCGTAGGACCCAGAACTTGAATCCTTAGCTTCTAGGAAAGAATGGTTTGGGAAAAATTTCGCCTTAAAGACTTTATAAAAGAGAGTTTCCTTATTATGTAAGAGCCGCCAAGCTTGTTTCGCTAAAAGAGCATCATTAAAATGAGCCAAGTCGCGAAAACCCATACCACCTACCATTTTGGACTTAGTCAATTCACTCCACCGGATCCAATGAATTTTCCTTTTATTTCCCCTTTGTCCCCACCAAAACTTCTTTATCATTGCCTCAATGTCATCACAAAGCCCTAATGGTAGTTTAAAGCACCCCTTAGCATAGGTAGGGATAGCTTGAATCACGGATTTGATTAGGACCTCTCTCCCGGCTTGTGAAAGCAATTTCCCCTCCCACCCTTGAAGTTTTCGCCAAACCCTCTCTTTTATATAGTTGAAGCTAGTCTTTTTCCCCCTACCCACAAGAGAGGGAAGCCCCAAATATTTCTCATAAGACTTCACTTCTTGGACTTGGAAAAGATTCTTTATGCTTGATTTTGCCTCATCCGATGTGGACTTGCTAAAGAATATTGCGGTCTTATCTTTGTTGATCTTTTGCCCTGACCAAGATTCATATTCACCCAACAACTTCAAAACATTATTGCAGTCATCAGTGATTGACCTGCAAAAAAGTAAGCTATCATCTACAAAAAACAAATGGGTTAGTTTAGGGCCTCGTTTACACAAGGAAAAGCCCTTAATATCTCCATTCCTCGCCGAATGCTTGATGAGAGCATGAAGACCTTCCATACACAAAAGGAAAAGGAAAGGAGATAGGGGATCTCCTTGTCTAATTCCTCTTTTAGGATGGATCAATCCAATGGGCTCCCCATTCACCATGATGGAGTATGACACCGATTTCACACAACTCATCATAAGAGCAACCCATCTAGCACAAAAGCCCATTCTCTCCATGAGCTTCTCCAAATACACCCATTCCACATGATCATAAGCTTTACTCATATCTAATTTGATAGCCATAAAACCATGTTTTCCTGAATTGTGTTGCTTCATATGGTGAAAGGTCTCAAAAGCAACCATAATATTATCAGAAATAAGTCTTTCCTTCACAAAGGCAGATTGATGTTCTGTGATTAAGGAAGGCAAAAGTTTCTTCAACCTATTAGCTAAAACCTTAGAGTAGATCTTATATAGAACATTGCAAAGACTAATGGGTCGAAAATCAGACACATGTTGAGGATTATCAATTTTAGGAACAAGAGTAATGAGTGTATGGTTGATGGGTTCGGGTAGGATACCTGAGTTCAACCATGAGAGGATGGCTGAAGTAACATCATTCTGCATCGTCGCCCAGAAGTGTTGGTAGAACAATGGAGGCATGCCATCTGGACCCGGCACTTTTAGAGGTGCCATTTGGTTCAAGGCATCCTTTACTTCTAGCTCGGTAAAATCCTTCATCAAAACACCGTTCATCTCATCGGTCACCATACAAGGGATTTTCTCAAGAGAACCCACTTCTAAATCCAGATTGGAGGAGGAGAAGAGTTCTTTGTAGTACCTCTCCATCACGTGTCCAATGTTATCTTGGTCAATCAACCAAGCTCCATTCCCATCTCTTATGCCTCGGATCAAATTTTTCCTAAGTCTCTTTGTAGCCTTACTGTGGAAGAAAGCTGTATTATTGTCACCTTTGCTTAGCCACAGCGCCCTAGATCTTTGACACCACATACTTGCCTCCCGGTCTTGTAACAAATTAATCTCCGATCTTAATCTCCTAATCTGAGTATTGTCCCCGCTCACCATAGCCACTCTCTCGGCCAAGGCTAATTGGCCCTTCTTGAAATTTGTGATTTTAAGGAAAGCATTTCAACTGATAAATTTTGTTGTGGGTCAAAAGTTTGACAGTAACATGGGACAATACAAGCCACCTTTTCTTTACTTTGTTATTATTAATTAATTCTTTTCAACGTAAAGTATGTATTCTTTTCTAACGAAAATTATTAAACTTGCTAGTTGTTTACATAAAATCTCTTTCTCCAAAGTAATAGTTATGTATTCACTGATGCATAAAATATTGGAAATAGAATAATTTATATATATGAACCGATTCTTCATATTTGAAGAACTAGGCAATCCCCATCCCCCACATGTTCAAAAAAAAAAAAACCCTTAATTATAAAATAAAATAATGAATCAATATTATTCAAAGTATTGTGAAGTTACATGGGGGTTCACAACCAAACTTACTTGATATGGTTGTTCCCCAAGCAATAAAAAGGAAATTTTACATAAATAAATTAAGCAAAGGCCACATGAACTTTTAAGTTCACCATGGTTATCTCCTATATATTTTGCTGAACATTAAATGTAAATATAGTCATGAACTCCAATCTTGGTCAAGAGTTTTGATGGCAGAGAAAGCCGCTAGTGGCAAATGCCCCCGTTCCGACCACTGATGCGAGTGCATGGATTGGGACTAGTGGGAGGGACAATACCCCTTGCAAAAGACTGAAGCAAAAGCGTTTCCTTCTTCAACCATTGTTCTCCTTCCAATGGCCTCGTTGCACCAACTTGTGGAGAAGCAAATAAAATGGTAACAATAAGCAGCACTGTCAAAACGTTTTTCCAGATGTGAGAGAAACCCATCTTTGTAAAAACAACAACAAAATATTATGAAGGAAAGTGTGTCTCTATTCTTTGTTTTGAGCTAATTAAGGTACTTTGGAAAGAAATAAGTTTTTTAAGATGGTTTCAGAAAGGTAGAGAAGAGCTACTTATATATATAGTTTGTCTCTTTATGTTTTTCCTTTGGGTAAACATTGACTATAATGGCCGCAACGGTTTACTATGGTTT
Source organism: Quercus tomentella (assembly GCA_028535165.1). Classification (NCBI taxonomy): domain Eukaryota; kingdom Viridiplantae; phylum Streptophyta; class Magnoliopsida; order Fagales; family Fagaceae; genus Quercus; species Quercus tomentella. Next base: position 74,916,177 of record JAPQVY010000068.1, on the reverse strand, counting down.
CCTTTGTTTGACTGAGCCATGGTTTGAAGGTTGAACCGAGTTGGAATGGATCAAATTCAGTATATATTTCTATGTATACGCGTTGAAAAGTAAACCCCTCGCATACGATTAGCAAAAATAAGAAAAAGAAATTGACAGTCCGCACTTTTGAAACCCATTTTGTGGCTAAACGATTAGTATATACAGGAAATTCAACATAATCAGAACATCAATAGGCCTTGGAAATTGACTGATAATTGAGTTCGGCTAAAGTATTTGTAACGCCAAATAATATCCTACATTTACAGCAATTTAGCTATTAGAAAAGATAAAACATAACTCTAATAAGAAATAAAAAATGTGAGGCGTAGCTATGATATTATGATAATATATATGGAAAAATATAAAGAAAAAAAATAAAGAAGGAGCAGAGAAAAAGAGTATGAGTCAAAACACAAACTTTATATCTAATGAAAATCTTTTGATGGCTACAGCTTCATTATTAAGCATTTTTTTTTTTAAATATTACAATAAACCCATTAAATGGTATGTAAATAATAAGCTAAATCATTGACTATCAATAAAAAAAACAAATGTTACAATATTTGTAATAGAAATCTTTTGTTTTATTTTTTTTTGTTCCGCTTTGAATATAAATTCTTTGTCCCAATATTTTGTGTACCACTTTATATTCAATTAATTGTAGTATATTATGTGTATACTTTATATTCTTATATTTCAACTACAAGTAGGATTATAATTATTTTTCTCGTACTCTAAGTAGGATTAGTTATATTACAGACTTTGATTTAGAATCTCGACTAGTATTGAGCCTTGATACAATCACAAATGTATTAATTAAGAAATATTTGTTAGGACATATGTGTTTCACTTGTTTAGAACATATGTCATGATTTTATGTAATTGGCTTATCCTTTGACAAAACGCACTTTACTTGTATTTGGGTAGATTTAGGATGTTTTAAATACTTCAAGAAACCTTGTTTCAAGATCAAGTATTGAAGCTTTCAAGTCTGTTCAAGAAAACAAGTTTAGAGTGCAAAATCATTAAAGCTTGACAGCTGGTCGACAACTGCATCTATCGAGCTTAAGGAAGCTGTTGTTCAGTCAGTGTGCTCGACACTTTCTCGACAGCTTCTCGACATCTGCTATCTATCGAGGCTTATGATTTTCAGATTCTCAATCTAATTTTCTTGGGATCCGTAGATGTATCTTTGGGCCTTCTTTTCTCCCAACCCTAGACATATAAAATTATTGTTTTAAGGGCCGTCAAAGTGTTCACAAGTTGCACAAGCTTTGAGCAAACTCTGTTCAAGCAAATTGTGACCGGAGACAAAGTTCTTGCCCTAGTTCATCTCTTTCTCTTGAAGAAGTTGCTGTGTATATGTACCTTAGGGTTTTGTGACCAAGCATCTTCTTGATCTTCATCGTGTGGATGAACTGAAGAACTTTGCAACCAACAATCTTCTTAGTTGGTGATTGAAGTCGCGTACTGGGATCCGCGCAATTGGTTAGTCACATACTGGGAGTCGTGCATCTGAAAGGGGAACTGTCATTACAGAACAAGTCCAATTGGATATTGGGGTAAGGGTTCAACTGTAGGTTGGTAAGGTACTGGGATTCCTTTCTTGTAACCGCTTGTTGTGATAATAGTGGAGTTTCGGCAGTGGTGACCTGAAAATCACCCGGTGGGGTTTTTGTCGTAAGGTTTTCCCCATTCGTAAACAAATCACCGTGTTATTTATTTTCCGCTGCGTATTTAGTTTATTGGTGATTTGTTTGTGCTACCATGCGTTTGCATGATAAATTGATTAATTAATAACTTGGCTAATTAATTAATTAATTTCTATCACAAGGGGTCATTCAGTTTGTGGCCTATCAAGTGGTATCAGAGCAAGCACATTCTGATTAGGGTTTAATCTTTGCTGTGTTGATCCATTGACCCCTGTTTGTCATGGATAGATTAGAGGACAGTCATTAATCATACCTCCTTTATTTGATGGCACTAACTATGCATACTAGAAAGTACGCATAAGAGCTTTCTTGCAGTCTCTAGATGAAAAAGTGTGGCAAGCTGTAGAGATAGGCTGGACTAAGCCTACAGAAGCACCAGCCGACTGGGATGATGCCAAGATCAAGGCGGCAAACTTCAACAGCAGAGCTTTGAATGCATTGTTCAGTGCTGTCACCAATGAGGAGTTCAAGAAGATATCCTCCACTAAAACTGCTAAGGAGGCTTGGACCATTCTCCAGACAACCTATGAGGGTACGAAGGCTGTCAAGGACTCAAAGTTTCAGAGGCTCACTACAAGCTTTGAAGAGATAAAGATTGAGGAGGATGAGTCTTTCGATGAGTTCTATGCCAAGCTAAAGGACATAGTGAACTCAGCCTTCAATCTTGGGGAAACCATTCCTGAACCCAAGATTGTGAGAAAAGTGCTCAGATCTCTGCCCGAGAGATTTCATGCCAAGATTACGGCAATAGAGGAATCAAAGGATATTGACAAGATTCCTCTGACTGAGTTGGTTGGAAACTTGCAGACCTACGAGCTAGGGTTGACGAGAATAGGCAAGTCGGGTAAAAGCAAGAGTATGGCACTGAAGGCCAAGAGCAGTGAAACAGATGAATCTTCTAATGATGAAGATTCCAAGATGAAGTCCTACATAACTAGGCAATTCAAGAAGTTTATGAAGAATGCCAATGGAAAGGGTTTCGACAAGGACCGCAGGCAATCCAGTTCTTCTTAGTTTAAAGGCCAAGACAAAGGGAAGAAGGATGCTAAGGAAGGTGGTCAGTACACTGTTCCATCAGGACCTAAGTGCTTTGGGTGTCAAGGGTTTGGTCACATGAAGCATGAGTGTCCTACATACCTCAAGAGCATTGGGAAGAGCAAGGCACTTGTTGTTACCTTGAGCGACACTGAGCCTGAGGATGATTCCGACAATGAGGATGATGGAATCTTAAATGCCTTCACGGCCACGGTCAATCCTACTGATGGGATTGTTGAAGATGTGGTTGAAGAAGAGGAACTAGTGGATTCTAAGTTTGAGAAGATGGATGATCAAGATGACATCCATACAGCCTATGAGAAGCTGTATTAGCTTTCTGAGAAGCATGAGAAATTATATAGACTAACCACCAAGAAGCTCAATGATGTGGAACTTGACCGTAAGGAGCTTTCCACAAAGTTTGATGAGGCCAATCAGACTATTGGAGCACTAAGATTCGAGAACAATTTCTTAGCTAAAAAAACCAAGAAGCTTGAAGCGGAGCTGTTTCAAGTCAGAGCTCAATTGGAGAGGACTTCAAGCGCAAAGCTGGATGAGATGCTAAGCATTCAGAAATCTGCTTCAGATCGAACAGGCTTAGGGTATGGTCTTTCTTCTTCTAATATTGCTTCTTCTAGTACTACTGTTTTTGTTCCTCTTGCTAATAATGTTAAAACTGAGAACAATGAGATTAAAACTGAATTAGCTAGTGAGAACTTAGACAAGGGTAAATCTATCTTAGGAGCACCCCCTAAGCTTGAGAAGAAAGATGTTAAAAACCCTAGGGCTAAAAAGGCTAACTCTCAAAAGCCTAAACAAAAGAAGCAGCATCTCTATCATCATTGTGGAGCTGCTGGTCATACTCGACCAAATTGCTACAAGTGGCTTGCCACTCAACAGAGCAACAGCTTGATAGCATCTGGGAATCAGAATCAGTTTCAATCCTCTCTCGCTCCCCTTGGTGATCTTCTCAAAGCCCTCATGTTCCTTTCAAACTTGAACGGTTTTAATTCTTCCCCTTCACCGTCGGTTCAAGGGTTTGCTAGACGGAAAGGTTCTTCCAAGGTGTGAAAGAAAAAGGGCTCCAAGTGATTCTGTCACTTTTCTCTCTCTCTTCTTGTTTTTGTGTGTGCATTACTTACGTGTTTTGCTTTCATGTTTTGAGTTAGTCTAGTTGTTATGCTTTGTTTGTTTAACATGTTTTTGTTTGGTTATTTTTCAGTTTTTGCTTTGTTTTGTTTTTCATATAAAAATAAAAAATATAAAAAATTGAAAAATCAGAAAAATACAAAAACAGTGTGTGTTTTGTGTACATTGGTACTTGTGTACCTTGGATGGCCATTGAAACAAAGTCTTCTAAACTTTGTATCATTTGTAGCTTAGATGAACATCTCTATACAAAACTAAGCAAGTGAGTTTTGTGGCTCATGTTTGTGATGAGTACGATTAAGTTGTCTCTTAAACTTAACATGCATATCACTCTTTTTGACGGGAAGGACTAAAAAATCCTGAGAGAAAGGCATAAATAACCATCTCACCACTGTTGCCCGCCAATCATAATAAGACACCTGTATGCTTCGGCATAGCAAAAGTGCAGTGTCAATGACATTTGTATGCTTAGGCATAACAAAATTGGAATGTCAAATATCATTGGGTAGTTATTTTCTCTCTTTTATAAGCCCATGCATGATATGCTTAAAAGAAAAATATACAAAGAAAAATCAAAAGCAAAAAGATCAAAAATGCTTTAAAAATGATTGCAAGCGTGTATTCTAGTAGATATGGGAGTTATAGGATGTACCTTGAAGGTGATAGTCCCCATCAAGCAATTATGATTGTGTGTGAGTTAAAGTGATATTCTCATATCTCAAATCGTCATAACATGTATACACTTATGCAATCTTGCGATGTTTTTTTTCACACACAACACGCAATATTCTTTGCTATTCTTGATACATGTGCAGGTACAATGTGATTTGGCCATCACAAGGTTTTACATGTATTAATGTATGCTCACCAAACTGTCTTGACTTGTTTTTGAAATATAAAATAGGTTAGACTTGTTTAGTGTGTGTGTGTGTGTGTGTGTGTGTGTTTTTGGAGATCCATGTGCTTAAATTATCATTGGAGAGATGATTTTAAGAGCTTAATATGTTGATTGGATCGTTGGTTGAGTTGCATGTTGGATTGCATTCATGTCTGTGTTTTTCACATCTCGAAAAACTGTTTTTAAAAGCTGGCTTGACACCTCCTCGATAGCTGGCTATCTGTCGAGCTTCCTTAAGCATTTTCTTATCGCAATCTCGCCTGTACCTCGATACCTGGTGGATCTATCGAGATTGGGTCTGTATACTCGATAGCTTCTCAATACCTGGTGGATCAATCAAGCTTCTGTTCTTGATTCTGATGTTTTGTTCCTCGACACCTCTTCGACACCTCAGCCGTTGAAGAGTAATTTCTTGACACCTCCTCGACAGATACCTCGATACCTCTCGATACCTGCATCTATCGAGATTTACTGCTTGTTCTATATAAGGACTCTGTGCGATCCGGTTCTCATTTCATTCAATATCTCTCTCGATACTTCTCTGTTTCTCTCCCAAAAGCTCTCCAATCTCACTCCTATCTTGGTTCTCAAGGATTTTACAAGCTTTTTCAAGTTTTTCTTCACTTGGTAAGCTTCTAATCCTTTCTCATTCAAGCATTTCATGTTTTGAAACCTAGGATTTGGGGTTTTTGAAAATATTTGGGGTTTTTCAAAATTGATGAGTTTTGATTAAAATTTTGGGTTGGGTTTTCACTTAAATGTATTTAAAACCTCATACATTGCGTCACATTAGCATTATAATGGTATTGCCATGCATTTAGATGTGTGCTATATGTTTGTGTGCTGATAGGTTTGGATTGGGCTGAGCCCATGATGCAATTTCTTTTGCATGTCACATGTTCATGCATTTCCCATGCATATGTACTTCTTTTCAATATATTTGATATATTTGAAAATGTTTGGGACTTTACTGATTGTCTTTCTTTCTCTCCCTCTCTGTTGTTTACGTTAGACGTGTCTATGACACCTAAGCGTAAATCCACTCCAGCCCGGAACCCTCTTCATTCCGGTGCTTCTTCTTCGTCTGATCCTACCTCATCTCATATCTGATTCCGTGATGGTGATGCCTTTAAGGCATTTTTGGAGAACTTTTCTAGACGAGGCATTCATTCGGAACGCCAAGTCATCTTGTCAGATTTCGCTGACACCGACCTTCCCTCTGTCATTCACAGTAGGGGATAGGAGTCACTGTGTGATGCCCCGATCACCTGTCCTCTCATGCTTATCCAGGAGTTCTACTCCAACATGCATGGGATTGATCGGTCTGTACCTCTTTTCTTCACTCACGTTCGAGGTACGCGCATTCCTATCACACCGCAGTTAGTTGCGGATGTGCTTCAAGTTCCTAGGATAGAGTTTCCTGACTATCCTAGTTGTGAGTGTCTGAGGACTATGTCCAGGGATAAGCTCATGTCTACTTTCTGTGAGCGCCCTACTTTTTGGGGTGAGCATCTTTTTACACCATGTCGACCTTTCGCTAAAGGTCCTAGATTCATGAACATGGTGATGACTTTTGTTTTGCATCCCCTCTCTCACTATAACTCCATCACAGAGCCTTATGTTCGGTTTTTGTTGCCTCTTCTTGAGCATCTTACCATAGACTTCCCTTTTCATTTCATTTTGTCTATCATTGATGTTCATCTAGATTCGACGACCCGTGATAAGCTCATCTTCCCTTCTACTATCACAAGGATTCTACGTCATTTTTCTGTCCTTTTTCCCTCTTCTGACCATTTTACAGTCATGTGTGCCATAGATTACGCTACTGTTAAACGTAGCGAGGCCCAACTTCGATCGCAGCAGTCGGATTCAGCAGCTCCTTCCTCCCGTTCCGCTCCATCTCGCTCGGCTCCATCCACATTGGCTCCTCCTTCTATGAGTGATGTGTCTCTAGGAGATATCATGGCGCAGCTGCAGCGCATGGATGCTCGCCTTGATACACTCTCTACGGAGTTGTATTAGGTGAATGTTCGTGTCGATCGTATTGCATGACGACAGGCGTCTATGGGTGGCTTTGCTCCTGAGGCTACTCCTTCACCACCTTCTCCCGTGACTTCTGCTTCTGAGGATGAGGATGACGATGATGGTGATGATGATGATGCTTCAGATGATGATGATGATGATGGAGATGCTAGCTTTGCCGATGAGATGTCTACTTGACACTCTTACCCTTTGTCATTCGTGACGAAAAGGGGAAGTAGTTTTGGTATGAGAGTAGTCTATCTTAGGGGGAGAGTTAGTATAGGATCATTTTGTTAAGGGGAGTGTTGATACATTTTTAAGGGATGTAGTGAGGATAGTATTGTATCTTTTCTTTTCTTTCTTTTTAGATACATTACTCTTGTACATGAGGTCTTGTGACCATTTATAGACATATATTGTACTTATCTCTTTATTTATATTGATGTATGTTTTTCTTTCACCTACCCCTTCATGTGTTGTTTCTTTTCTCTCTTTATACACATGTTTCTTATACTTGTATGCAATCTATTATTTCTGTTTCACACAAAGATGCCTTGATGAGTTTTGTTTTAAAGTGTTTCAGAAATACAGGTTGTCAAAGTCTACTTGCCATAAACTCTCTTCTTGCAAAGTTTTTCAAGAGTTTATGTTAGGATAGATTTCATTGTATTCAACAAGTGAATATGAGTTGAGTGATTTATGACTTCTCTCATATGTTCATTTGTTTGTTGTAGTTTTGTCACGGATTGCCAAAGGGGGAGATTGTTAGGACATATGTGTTTCACTTGTTTAGGACATATGTGTTTCACTTGTATGCAATCTATTATTTCTGTTTCACACAAAGATGCCTTGATGAGTTTTGTTTTAAAGTGTTTCAGAAATACAGGTTGTCAAAGTCTACTTGCCATAAACTCTCTTCTTGCAAAGTTTTTCAAGAGTTTATGTTAGGATAGATTTCATTGTATTCAACAAGTGAATATGAGTTGAGTGATTTATGACTTCTCTCATATGTTCATTTGTTTGTTGTAGTTTTGTCACGGATTGCCAAAGGGGGAGATTGTTAGGACATATGTGTTTCACTTGTTTAGAACATATGTCATGATTTTATGTAATTGGCTTATCCTTTGACAAAACGTACTTTATTTGTATTTGGGTAGATTTAGGATGTTTTAAATACTTCAAGAAACCTTGTTTCAAGATCAAGTATTGAAGCTTTCAAGTCTGTTCAAGAAAACAAGTTCAGAGTGCAAAATCATTAAAGCTCGACAGCTGGTCGACAGCTGCATCTATCGAGCTTAAGGAAGCTGTTCTTCAGTCGGTGTGCTCGACACCTGTTATCTGTCGAGGTTTATGATTTTCAGATTCTCAATTCGATTTTCTTGGGATCCGTGGATGTATCTTTGGGCCTTCTTTTCTCCTAACCCTAGACATATAAAAGGATTGTTTTAAGGGCCGTCAAAGTGTTCACAAGTTGCACAAGCTTTGAGCAAACTCTGTTCAAGCAAATTGTGACCGGAGACAAAGTTCTTGCCTTAATTCATCTCTTTCTCTTAAAGAAGTTGCTGTGTATGTGCACCTTAAGGTTTTGTGATCAAGCATCTTCTTGATCTTCATCGTGTGGATGAACTGCAGAACTTTGCAACCAACAATCTTCTTAGTTGGTGATTGAAGTCGCGTACTGGAATCCGCGCAATTGGTTAGTCACGTACTGGGAGTCGTGCATCTGAAAGGGGAACTGTCACTACAGAACAAGTCCAATTGGGTATTAGGGTAAGGGTTCAACTGTAGGTTGGTAAGGTACTAGGATTCCTTTCTTGTAACCGCTTGTTGTGATAATAGTGGAATTTCGGGAGTGGTGACCTGAAAATCACCCGGTGGGGTTTTTGTCGTAAAGTTTTCTCCATTCGTAAACAAATCACCGTGTTATTTATTTTCCGCTACGTATTTAGTTTATTGGTGATTTGTTTGTACTACCACACGTTTGCATGATAAATTGATTAATTAATAACTTGGCTAATTAATTAATTAATTTCTACACAAGGGGTCATTCAGTTTGTGGCCTATCAACATTTATTTTTATGTCCTATATTTTATATATAATATTGTTAATACTAAATATATGCTGGTTTGAATTTTTATGTATTAAATTAATTTTTAATCTTGGTATATGTCTTATTTGTAAATGGTGAAATTTGTTTTTTCATACTTGGACTCGCAAGATGAAATCCTGATTTCAATCCTTCAAGACTCATAGATAAAATCATATCATGCATCCAACAACAAATGAAATGAGAAAGCATCTCCTAAATCCGCTCGCTTGTGGTGTCCACAATCGCTTCAATCACAACTTATGCTATCAAAAAGGTTGAGAAAAAAAGTTATATATGTTTCAACATTACTAAAAAATAATCAGTGCTGAAGAAATTGCGATAAGATTACATAAGGGAAAATTCTACTTGGATGGAACGATGCTTCAAATTGATACGACATCAAGTGTCAAAGCTCTACAAAAGTTAACAAAATCAAGAAAAGAAAATAACCATGTATGCAAACAAACTCTCTCTCTCTCTCTCTCTCCAAAGTAACCATGTGCGCAATGCATAAAATATTGGAAACAATTAATTTTATAAATGAACACGGATTCTTCACATGGAAAGAACTAGCCAATCAATCTCGATTCCCCACTTGTTCAAAATTCAAAAAAAAAAAAAAAAAAAAGTAAAAGTAAATAAACGTTAATTATATTTATTAAATAATGATCAATATATTTCAAAGTATTTTGAAGTTTACATTAGTTACATTGGTTCACAACCAAACTTACTTGACATGGTTGTTCCCAAGCAAGAAAAACAAAAATTTACATAAATAAAGCAAAGGCCACAAGAACTTTAAGTTCACCATGGTCTCCTATATATTTTGCTAAACATTAACTGTGAAAACAGTCATGAGCGCCTCTAATCTTGGTCAAGAACTTCAATAGCATAGAAAGCCACAGCAACACCCACAACAGAGTTAGAGTGTGCATGGCAACATGGCTTGCTAGTGGCAAATGCCCTTGCTCCGACCAGGGATGTAAGTGCATGGATTGGGACCAGAGGGAGTAACAGAGTTAGAGTGTGCATGGCAACATGGCTTTCTTTCTTCAACCATTGTTCTCCCTCCAATGACCTCATTGCACCAAAACCTGTATTGGAGATGTTGGAATGGCTTGAATTGTCAACAATAGTGGCTTGACAATTAGACTACAAACCAACATGAAGTTGCATGAAGAAATGCAAGAAGTTGCATGGCCGTGTTTATTGAATTCTTGGTTGATAGAATTCTTGCATTCAAATTGGGTGCTTCTTGTTGAGCCGAAATATAAGACTATTGAATTCATGAATTGTCAAGAAATTGAGCTAGCCGAAATAGTGGACTTCTTTGTCAATAAATGCTTGCCACTATTGTTGATTTGCTTAACAATTGGTGTTTCACGTTGGTGACAATTCGGCTGAATCCTTGGCTATAAATAGAGGTGGATGCAAATGAGGAAGCATGCAAGTGAGAGCTACGGATAGCAATTAGAGTCTTGCAACTTTTGTCTAAATACAGTAGGGTGTTCTCTATTCATTTGTGAGAGAACCAAGTGTGTATTTAGGGTTTGGGTTTGTATGAGAGTGTCTTCAAGTCATTGTTGTAATCTCTACAGTTATAGTGGAAATTTTCTATCGCCTCCTGTGGACGTAGGCATTTTGCCGAACCACGTAAATTCCTTGTGTCATATTTTCTTCTCTCTTCTTTAACCTTGTGTTAATAGATTAATTCACCCAATTTTACAACAGGAGAAGTAAATAAAATGGTACAAATAAGCAGAACTATCAAAAGATTTTTCCAGATGTGAGAGAAACCCATCTTTAATTGTACAAAAAAAAAAAAAAAATGAAATTGTGCTTATATTCTGTGTTTTGTTTTGTGAGTTTTGAGCTAAGTTACTTTGGAGAGAAATCAGTTTTTTAAGATGGTTTCAAACAGTGGAAGAGAGCTATTTATTTAGTTTGAGTCTCAATGTTTTTTCTTTGGGTTAACGTTTTGACTGTTGCCTACAACGGTTTACTACGATTCCCTTGCTTGACTGAGCCATGGTTTGAAGGTTGAACTGAGTTGGAAAGGATTAAATTCAGTTAAACGTCTCCTTTCGTGGGTTTACTTCTAAATTTCTGAGGGTGGAATCCCCTGGCATACGATTAGCCAGAAAAGGAAAAAAAAATGAAAATGACTATTTGTAGTTTTGAGACTTTGTGGCTAAACAATCAGTATAAAGGAAATCTAACATAGTAATCAGAACTTTAATAGGCCTTGGAAATTGACTGATAACTGAGTTCGGCTAAAGTAGTTGTAACGCTAAATAATATCCTACATTTACGGCAATTCAGCTATTAGAAAATATACAACATAACTCTAATAATAAGAAAAAAATGGGACAAAATTGCCTTATGCCCTTTTCACCTAAATTATATAGCCTTATGCCCCCCTTCCCAAACTAATTAGAGAAATACCCCTCTTTTGAAACTCGACTTTCTCAAGATCGAGTTAAGCCCTATAGTGACGTTTTTAAGGACCTATAGTGGCGTTTTGTAACTCGAGTTTCATGAAATCGAATTACAAAACGTCACTATAGGTCCTTAAAACGTCACTATAAAGCTCCATTTTAACTCGATTTTGAGAAAAACTAGTTACAAAAGAGGAGCATTTCCCTAATTAGTTTGGGAAGTGGGGCATAAGGCTATATAATTTGGGTGAAAAGGGCATAAGACCATTTTGTCTAAAAAAAAATGTGAGACATAGCTATGATATTATGATAATATATAAGGAAAAATATAAGGAAGAAAATAAAGAAAGTCAACGATAGAAAAAGAGAATGAGTCAAAACATTAGAAATTAGACCTACAATGGAAATCATAATGGAAATCTTTTGATAACGAGTAATGACAGCCTTACTATTAAGCTTTTTTAATAATAAAAAAAATGAGAATAAACCCATTAAATGGTATATTTAGTAAGTTAAATTATTGACGGACTATAAACAAACCAATGTTACAATATTTGGAATAGAAATCCTTTGTCTCACTTTTTATGTTCCACCTTATGAATACAAATTCTCAGTCCCCATTTTTTATGTACCACTTTTATATATGCTCTACCACTTATGGTGTGCCTTGTGTTTGATTTGTATTCCAATATTTGAACTACAAGTAGGATTAGAATTACTTTGCTTGTACTCTAGGTAGGATTAGATACAATGGCCTTGACTAGAGTTATATTACAAACTTTGATCTTGACTAGGATTGAGCCTTGATACAATCATAAATATATATATATATATATATATATATATATATATATATATATATATATATATATGTATGTTGGGATTTAGGTTGAGTAGTGTTGAGGTTCAAAAAATCATAACCCAAGGCCCAAAGAAATAGCACATTGGGCCAACCCCATGGAAAGTAAAACTAAAAAAGGGTTGAGCTCACAAAAGAAAAGGATGGTAGGCCCAAAGGATTTGAAGTCCAAAGATCCATGAAGGAGTAGGTTTTAGAACCCATGAAACAAAGGGAAGAAAGAAAAAGACACAACCTGCCAAGATTAGAAAGCCAAAGAGAGTCCAGTAGAAAGAACTGGGCCGGGATCCCAAAGACTGCCAAGGGCCCGGGATCCCTAGGACGTGTAGCACAGCCAAAGTGAGATTGAGACAGCTCAAAAGGGGAACCAAAAAGCACAAGAAACAAAGGGTAGATATGTCCTTCTCAAGCGCTCAGTGATGCAGCAAAGAACCAGAGGGCTTGGAGACTAACAACTCATGAGCAAAAGGCTGGTACCTCGGGGAACCCAAAAAGATGAACCAAAAGGGAAAGTAGCTGGGAAAACCTTCGTCTTGGCAGGGAAGGATTCGGCCCACTTGGGAAAAATGGCAAAAAGGAAGGGCAGCCAAAAGCTAAGTCTGAAAAGGTAAAAACATGGAAGCATTGAAGGAAGAGAGATTAAAGGTCGGCTCTCCAAGAACATCCCAGAATAGAAAGTCAGCAAGAAGCTTTTGGGGAAAGAGCACCAAAAGAAGGAAACTATGAGAAATAAGGAAAGAATTAGTCATCAGAAGTGCTGGAACAACAGGGGCTCTGGTACCCAGGGAGCCAAGGGGGGAGGGGAATCATTGGTACCCCGGAACCCTAGAGTAACACTATAAAAGGGAGAAGTAGCCAACGTTGAAGGGGCATTCAGCAATAGTGAAATCATAATAGAATCATTGAGAAAACTCTGTCAAAACTCAGAGAAAGTAGTAAAATATCACCCGGTATCCCAAAAATAGCCACTATAGCACATACTTGGATTCAAAAGGATTCAAATTTTGCGAGTCTTAGAGGCTTAGATAGCCATCTAAGTCTGTAATTTTTGAGCTTATTTGGACCTTTGTATCACGTCTTAGTGAGCACATTGTAACCCACAACTAAGAAAACTAATACATTATTTCTTATTGATTTGAGGATCCCTAACAATTATTTTGTGTGTTTCTTTATTACATTGCCTTCCCTTGTTGTTTTTCTTGTTGTTCAATACATATATTCTTGTTTGCTAGTGTATACGTATTGTAGGAATCTTGCCATGTGCACCACTTGGTTCTTAAACAGCTCATTTAGTTGTGGTAAACCAAGCCCAGTCCCTTTAAACTACAACAAGAGGGCCCGGGTCCTTGCTTAAGCTTAGGCCTCAACACTGTCAAAAAAATAGACCCACACATTTTGGCAACTTCACTGAGGACTAGGTAAAGAAAAGGGAAGAAGCAGTCCTTTCGCAAAGCATGGCTCTAAGACCAAGGAACAGCAAAGGTGCTAATGCGCCACCTGTGGCCTCTGAGCTTGTGGGAGAAAATGAAGTGGCCTCCAGACAGAGAGGCGAGGTGCCCCTGACAGAACAGGAGGTCATGTCGGGATAAAGGCACACAAGACAGGAGCCAGACCCCATGGCTCGAATGACAGAGATGTTGAAGGATTTGCAGCAAGAAATTCGCCTCCTCAAAGAGGGCAAGACACAGGAAATCAGGGACAATGTCCCCTCTGTGGTTAACCAGGACAGAGCCCAACCAGAGGGAGGGTCAGTAGTGGGAGGGGGAGCTAACCCCTAGTACCTAACGTTGGCTGATGTCAGTGCCCTTTTGGAGCAAGAAAGGGAAAAGCTCTCAGGGATCCCTAAGCAATTTTCTCGGGATCCCCCATTCCCACCAAAGCTCCTTGGCAAGCCGTATCCTAAAGGATATAAACCTCCAAAGTTTCATCCTTTTGATGGAAGAAATGGAAGTGCTATGGAACACATAAGTAGGTTTATTCACACTATGGGCCCCTACGCAGGAGACAGAGAACTGTGTCTAAGGGAGTTTGCTAAGTCCCTAGTGGATAGAGCATATACTTGGTACACCACGCAAAGGTCTGGGTCTATTAAGACCTAGGAAGAAATGATGGAGAGGTTCTATGCAAAGTATTACCCTGGTGAGGACAAGGTCACTTTCCAAAGCCTTCAGATGGTAAGGCAAAGGCCTGGAGAGGATCCTGTCTAGTTCATCAAGAGGTTTGAAGATGTTTCTCTAAACTGTTATGGAGACCATGAAGAAAAAGAGCTCATGGAAACCTGCATATCAAACATGCTCTTTGATTACAGACTTAACCTCGAAAATTTATGCATCACTCAGTTTGCTGACCTGTTACAAGGAACTAGAAGGACAGCATAAACTATAAGGACAAAAAGAATGCCAATACCCTAGGCCATGACAGCATCAATGGGAGAGAAAAGGAAAAGGCCTGACGGGAAAGTGATATATGCTCGTAAAAGCAGCATTTCTGTCATCACTGCGGTGCAGCTGGACATACTCGACGTAATTGCTACAAGTGGATAGCCACCCAAAAGAGCAACAGCATGATCACATCAAGAGACCAGAGTCAGTTTCCATCCTCTTTTGCTCCTCTTGGAGATCTTCTCAAAACCCTCATGTTCCTTTCAAACTTGAACGGTTTTAATTCTACCCCCTCACTGCCGGATCAAGGGTTTGCTAAACGGAAAGGTTCTTCCAAGGTGTGGAAGGAAGAGGGCTCCAAGTGATTCTGTCACTTATTCTCTCTCTCCCCCTCGTGTTTTTGTTTTGCATTACTTGTGTGTTTTGCTTTATTATTTTGAGTCAGTTTAGTTTTATGCATTGCTTTATTTAACTTGTTTTTGTATGTTTTCTTTTCAGTTTCGGTTTATTTTGTTTTTCATATAAAAATTAAAAAAAAAATTGAAAAATCAGAAAAATACAAAAACAGTGTGTGTTTGTGTACATTGGTACTTATGTACATTGGATGGCCATTGAAACAAAGTTTTCTAAACTTTGTATCTTTTGTAGCTTAGATGAGTATCTCTATGCATAACTAAGCAAGTGAGCTTTGTGGCTCATGTTTATGATGAGTAAGATTAAGTAATATGTCGTACTTAACACTCGTATCACTCTTTTTGACGGGAAGGATAAGAAAATCCTAAGAGAAACTCATAAATAACCATCTCACCACAGTTGCCCGCCAATCATGAACTGACATCTGTATGCTTTGGCATAGCAAAAGTGCAATGTCAAATGCTTAACATAATTGGGTATTTCTTTTTTTTCTCATATATGCTCATGCATGGTTTGCTTAAAAATAAAAATATGCAAAGAAAAACAAAAAGCGAAAGAATGAAAATGCTATATATGATTGCAAGCGTGCATTCTAGGAGATGTGTGAGTTATAAGATATACCTCGAAGGTGATAGTCCCCATCAAACAATTATGATTTTGTGTGAGTTAAAGTGATTTTCTCATATCTCAAATCATCATAACATGTAGACACTTATGCAATCTTGTGATGTTTTTCACACACAACACGCAATATTCTTTGCTACTCTTGATACATGTGCAGGTACAATGTGATTTGGTCATCACAAGGAATACTTGTGTTAATGTATGCTTACTAAACTGTCTTAACTTGTTTGTGAAATATAAAATTGGTTAAACGTGTTTAGTGTGTGTGTGTGTGTGTGTGTGTATTTTGGATCTATGTGCTTAACATTTTTCTTGTTGAGAGATGATTTTGAGAGCTTAAAATGTTGTTTGGGTCATTGGTTGTATAGCATGCTTGATTGCATTCATATCTGTGTTTTTCTCTTCTTGAAAAACTGTTTTTAACCAATCTCAACTACTGCTGGACACCTCTCAACAGCTAGGCTATCTATTGAGACTCTTCAGTTGATTTTTATTGCATTCTCGATACCTCTCGATACCTCTCGATAGCTACTTCGATCCATCGAGAAACCTTCTGGTTGCTCGATAGCTATTTCAATCCATCGAGCTTCCTTCATTATGGACACCTCTCGATAGATACTAGATAGCTCTTCGACAGCTAAAAAGCACCTTTTTAATGCTCAACACCTCTCGACACATCTCGATCTATCGAGAATTATGAGATTCTATTTATATGGTTTGCGCGAATCCAGCTTCATTTCTCTTCGATCTCTCTCGATAGCCTTTGCCTCTTCACCTCCCAAAACACCTCTCTCTCACTCCAAACTTCATCCTCTGTTGTTTCTTGGCCTAGATCAAGTTTTTTTTCACTGGTAAGGATCCTAATTCCTTCATTCTTCATGCATTTCATGCATTAGACCTAGGTTTTTGAGTTTTTGAAAATTTTTGGGTTTTTTCAAAATTGATGAAATTTTTGCAAAATTTTTGGGTTGGGTTTGGGTTCAAATGATGTCAAATCATCATACATTGCATTTCATGAGCATTTTAACTATATTGTCATGCATTTTAGATGTGTGCTATATATGTTGTCTTGTTGTGTGCTAGTAGGTTTGAATTGGGCTGAGCCCATGATGTATTTACATTTGCATGTCATATGCTCATGCATTTTCATGCATACGTACCTTCATTTTCTTATATTCTTATATAATCTATGTTGGTACTTTTCTAATTCTCTCTCTCTCTCTCTCTCTCTCTCTCTCTCTCTCTCTCTTGCATTAGTTTGCTTCTATGGCACCTAAACGCAAATCTACTTCGTCCCAGAACCCTTTGCGTTTTGGGGCATCTTCTTCCTGTGACCCTACACCATCTTCTATTCAGTTCCGAGATGAGAACGCCCGAAAGGACTTCTCAGAGAACTTTTGTAGGCGAGGCATTCATTCGGAACACCACATCGTTCTGTCAGACTTTTCTGACACTGACCTACCCATTGTCATTCACAGTAGAGGTTGGGAGTTACTCTGTGACATCTCAGTCACTTGTCCCTCCGTGATCATACAGGAGTTTTACTCCAATATGCACAGAATCGATACTTTAGTACCTCGTTTCTTCTCTTGCGTTTGAGGTACGCACTTTGTAGTTACTCCGGAGATTGTCTTCGTGGTACTACACATCCCTAGGGTAGCGCATCCTAACTACCTTGACTATGAGCGTCTGAGGACAGTGTCCAAAGACGAACTCTCGTCTCACTTTTGTAAGACACCTTCATCTTGGGGCGAACACTCCTTGGTCGGGCTTTGCAAAAGGTCCGAGATTCCTTAACATGGTGATGACATTCGTTCTTCATCCTTTGTCTCACTATAACTCTATTACAGAGCCTCATACTCAATTTTTGTTATCCCTCTTAGAGGATATCTCTATTGACTTTCCTTCTCACTTTATCCTATCCCTTATAGATACCTATAAGGATACGGTGACCTGTGATAAGCTCATTTTTCCCTCGGCTATTACGCGGATTCTTCGCCATTTTTTCGTTCCCTTTTCCGTTTCTCCTCTTTTTTCCGTGACGAGTGCCATAGACACTGCTACCGTTCGACGGAGGAGGCATAGATCAGACCATGGCGGCCCTAGACACAGACAGCAGCTCCTCCAACTTCTTCAGCTTCATCCACCTCTGCTCCCACTTGTTTTGCAGGTGGTGTAACTCTTGATGCAATCATGGCGCACTTCAACACATGGATGCTCGCCTTGACACACTTAGTGATGAATTGTGGTGAACACCCATGTCGGCTGTATTGCTAGACAGCAGGCTCGCCTTGGTGGTTTCATGGAGTCTCCCTCTCCTTCTCCTGAGGCATCCGAGGACGATGACTCCGACGACGATGATGATGCTGAGGATGGGGATGCTAGCTCACCCAGTGATGATGAGATGTCTACTTGATGCACTTACCCATTTGTCACTAATGACAAAAAAGGGGAGTGGTTTTGAGATGAGAGTAGTCATACTTATAGGGGGAGGGTTAGTATAGGAGATTTTTTGTTAGGGGGAGAGTTTATATGAGGGATGTAGTGAGGATTCTTGTATCTTTTCTTTTCTTTCTATTTTAGATACATTATTTGTACTTATATTTGGTTTATATATTGATGTATGTTATTCATCTATCTCTCCATGTGTTATTTCTTTTCTTTTCTTTCTTTATACACATGTTTCTTATATCTTATATGCAATCTTGTATTTCTGTCTCACATTAAGATGCCTTGATGAGTTTTTTTTAAAGTGTTTCAGAAATACAGGTTGTCAAAGTCTTCTTACCATAAACTCTCTTCTTGTAAAGTTTTTCAAGAGTTTGTGTTAGGATAGATTTTATTGTATTCAATAAATGAATATGAGTTGAGTGATTTATGACTTCTCTCATATGTTCATTTGTTTGTTGTAGTTTTTTCACAGATTGCCAAATAGGGAGATTGTTAGGACATATGTGATTTGATGTTAGGGAACTTATGTCAATAGTTTATGTAATTAGCTAATCCTTTGACAAAACGCACTTTACTTATAATTGGGTAGATCTAGGATGTGTTTAATGCTTCAAGAAACAAGGTTTCAAGTTCAAGTGTTAAAGTCGTGAAAGTCTGTCAAAGAATCAAGTGAGAAAGTGCAAGATTTTAAAGCTCAACAACTAGTATCTATCGAGGTTTAAAAGAGCTGTGAAACCCGAAGCTCGACAGCTAGCTCGATAGATACCCTATATGTCGAGGTTTTTGAAACTCAGTTTTTCAGAGCTGTTTTTCATCCAATCCATGAGTATGTGTTTAGGCCTTCTTTTCTCACAATCCTAAACATATATAAGGATTGTTTTAAGGGCCATCACAGCTGATGCAACTTAATGCAGAAGTTTTTCACAAGCATATTGTGAACTGGAGACATTTGCCCTAGTTCATCTTTCTCTTGAAGAAGCTGCTGTGTTTGTACATCTTAGGGTTTTGTGACCAATGAGCTTCTTGATCTTCATCGTGTGATGAACTGAAGAACTTTGCAGCCAACATCTTTCTCAAGTTGGTGATTAAGTCGCTTACTAGTATTAGCGCAATTGGTTAGTCACGCACTGGGAGCCGTGCATTGAAAAGGAGAGATTGTCACTACAAAACAAGTTTAATTGGGTATTGGGATAAGGGTTCAACTATAGGTTGGTATAGGGTACTGTGATTACTTTACTTGTAACTGCTTATTTTAATAATAGTGGATTCTCAAGAGTGGTGACCTAAAAATTACCCAGTGGGGTTTTTGCCGTATAGGTTTTCCCCATTTGTAAACTGAAAGCTCAAAATGTGTGAAAACACAAGAGCTATTTAGATCCCCAAATTAAAGTTACCACTCGATTGATTTTACACTAACTTAATACTAAGTGCGAAATAGTGTAAATGTGAGCGGATAAACAAACAAGCTATTCTAATCCATAATTAAAGCAACAAAGCAATTGTGAGAGTGCCTTTTTCTTTAGCACACAGGCCCAAGGATTCTGGGCCAAATAGTTGTAGTTTGGTGGACTGGGCTTGGTTCACCGCAGCTAAAGGGGCTGTTTAAGAACCAAGTGGTGCACAACGCAAGGTTCCTACAATACACATAAACTAGCAAACAAGAATATTTGTATTGAATAACAATGAAAACAGCAAAATGAATGCAAAGTAATCAGGAAATACGCAAAACAATTGTTAGGGATCCTCAAATTAATAAGAAATATTTCATTAGTTTTCTTAATTGTGGATTACAAATGTGCTCACTAAGATGTGATACAAGGTTCAAATAAGCTCAAAAATTACAGACTTTGATGGCTATCCAACCCTCTAAGACTTGCAAAGTTTGAATCCTTTTAAATCCAAGTATGTGCTATAGTGGCTGTTTCTGGGATACCAGGAGATATTTCACTACTTTCTTTGAGTTTTTGATAGAGTTTTTTCAATGATTCTGTGATTTTCTATTGCTGAATCCCCCTTTCAATGTTGGCTGTCTTCCCCTTTTATAGTGTCATTTTAGGGTTCAGGATACCATTGATTCCCCCCCTTTGACTCCCTGGGTACTAGAGCTACTGTTATGTCAGCCACTTTAATGGCTGGTTCTTTCCCTATTTCTGATAGTTTTCATCTTTTAGTGCTGTTTCTCTAAAAGTCACTTGCTGACCTTCCATTCTAGGGAGTCCTTGGGCAACTAACCTTCAATCCCTCTTCTTTCAAGGCTTCGTACTTTTCAGACTCAGCTTTTTGATTGTCTTTCCTTGCTGTCATTTTTCCCAGATGAGTGGAATCCATTTCTGCTGGGTTGAAGGTTTTCCTAGCCACTTCCCATTATAGTTCTTCATTCTGGGTTCCCCGAGGTACGAGCCTTTTGTTCATGAATTGTCACTCTCCAAACTCTTTGGTTCTTTGCTGCACCATTGGGTACTTGAGAAGGACATATCTGTTCTTCGTTTCTTGTATTTTGTGATACCCCTTTTAAGCTGTCTCAATCCCACTTTGGCTGTGCTGCACGTCCCGAGGATCGCGAGCCTCTAGCAGCCTCTAGGTATCCCAGCCCAGTTCTTTCACTAGATTTTGCTGGATGTTTAATGGCCTTTTTGGTGGAAATCTGAACATACATAGGGCCTTGATGTTGATTCTTCTTGCTGTATATCCTCTGGCCTAGCTGAGATTCTTGCTGCATGTCCTCTAGTCTTGCCCGAGATCCTTGCTGCATGTCCTCTGACCATGATCCTCTTCTTTTTTCTTTATTATTTCTTTCTTTTTCCTTCTTTTTGGGACTTTGGGCCTTCATGGTCCTTCTTAGCTTCATGAATTGAGCCTTCTTTTGTTAAGACCCATGGTCTTTCCTTACTCTTTATGGAATGGGCTTTCTTATGAAATTTTGGCCCTTAACATTAGCCCCTTGAGCTCGTGGGTTACCTGTATCCCACGTGCGAGAAAATAAATTGTTTTTGGACACTTTCCTGGTTTGTAGAATCAATTAATAGATCAAATAATTCTTGAGGGAAACTCCAAAGGAATTGCTACACTTCCTTCATGGGATGAACTAACATGTTACTAAAGATTAGAATTCACCTTCATATTAGTATTAAGCTGTAGATTGGTATTCAATAAATCAACTTTGTCAAATTGACAATAATATATGCAGATATATATGTATAACCGAATTATATTGGTATCGCATTTGCTGCTAAGAGTATATTTCTAGCACTAATGTTTTTGCTAGCAATTCTAGGATATGCTTTTTTGAAAGTAGTATACAAAAATCATGTTGAATGCATATTAAATCTTAATATAAGATAGCATAGCTTTGTCAACAAGATTTTGTTTGTTTTACAAAATAGGTTGAATGAGGGAAGCCCCATGAACTTTGACAAAGATCTTCTATGCATTGTAGTACATGCTTGCTATGGCTAAGGTGAATGACACCAAGATGTTTGCCACATGAGATTTTTAGTCCATGGATAGTGACTTACCAATGGGACCATGATATCATAAATCATTGAATCATAAAAACATGCCAATTTAGAGTCTAATCAAGGTTAGCTATTCTTCTCAAAATGTATTAAGAGATAGAAATTTCCCTGAGAACATGACTTAGAAGGCTTAAATAGAAATTTCCCTGAGAACATGACTTAGAAGGCTTAAGAACATCTCCACACCTTGCTTTAGCTAAAGACTTTGCTCTTCTGGTGGATGCTCTTGATCTTTGCCTTATTCTTTTTCCAGATTGTGAGAGATTGTATAATATTTCATATTGCAACAAATTATTCACATACCATGCCACCAATTATATTGTTGTTGAATTGCTACATACCATATAGTTCATGAGCCAAAGAAAATAACAGTGGCTGAACTTATGTACAGTAAAGTTTGCACTAGACTTCTCAATTTTTATCAAGTGAAAGATATATCTAAGGAAAATTTTTAATCTTGTCTTTGCCCCCAGTGTATGCACTGGAAAAGCCAATTGCCAAATAAGATATAGCAATAAAAACTACTTCATGTATAAGAAATCATGTGAGGATTTCAACCACACAAGAATTCCAAATTTTGATTTTTGATAATTGGTTAAGTAAGAAGACCAAAATATTAGAATTTTCATTTTAATCTACATGAATAAAATATTAGTGCATGGGTGATACCTCTTGCACAACATTTTGCAGTGTTTTGATATATTCAAATATGGTATTAATGAGTGGGCTTACCGAAAGGATACCTTTCTTTTGTTGAGTCAAAGTACCTCCAAGCCTTTGGTGAGTTTGCACTTTGTCGGAGGAGGGAAATGTTGCTAGCTGGTTTGCAATGTCATTGACTAATCTCTTTGTATAGAGACTTGCAAAAGTATCCATGCTTTTGCGGCTTTGAGTGATGTACTCTTAGAATTTTTTTTAAGTTATGCCTTCCTTGCTTCCTTAGGCTCCCTTGAACCAATTCTTTTCAAGGAGGTCAATCTTGTGCACTTTATACACCCACTTTTGAGTTTTCACTCGAGGCTCTTTCTCTTTGTACCCCTCGTTGGGCCTTACTTACAATTTGTACCCTTTGCTGGGACGTGCTACAGCTTGTACCTATTGCTGGTATGTGCTAAAGTTTGTACCCATTGCTGCTATGTGTTACAAGTTGTAGCCATGACTGGGATATCCTTACAATCTGCACTTTTACTTATTGCTGGTACGTGCTATAGTTTGTACCCATAAACTTTTGCTTTTGACCATTTTCTTGGTTGTACTTGGAAACTTTTGCTCTTGGCCAATTTCTGGGCCATGTATTTAGAAATTTTGTTCTAGGCCAAGTCTTGGGCCAGGTACATGGAAAGTTTGCTCTTCCCAAGTCCTAGGCCATGTCACTTGGAAAAAATCTGTTTTGGTCAAGTCTTGGGCCAGGTACATGAAAATTTTTCCCTTTCCCAAGTCCTAGGCCACGCCACTTGGAAAAAATTCCATTCTGCTCAAGTCCTGAGCTAGGTACATGGAAATTTTGCCCTTTCCCAAGTCCTAGGCCGTACCACTTGGAAGATTTCTATTATGATCAAGTCCTGAGCTAGGTACATGGAAAGTTTCCCCTTTCCCAAGTCCTAGGCCATGCCACTTGGAAAAAATTCTGTTATGCTCAAGTCCTGAGCTAGGTACATGGAAAATTTGTCCTTTCCCAAGTCCTAGGCCATGCCACTTGGAAGATTTCTATTATGATCAAGTCCTGGGCTAGGTACATGGAAAATTTTCCCATTCCCAAGTCCTAGGCCATGCCACTTGGAAATATTTCTGTTTATGACCATTGAATTTTTCAATCTTCAGAAAAAGTTCCTTCATAGCCCTTCATTCTCAAGTGGACTCACTGAACTGATTTCTTTTCTTTTCTTTAAAGGATTGAGGATTTGTTTCCTTCTCCGAGGATCTTCTAAAATATCCTCTCTTAGCTGTGAACAAATACTTTATGGAAATAATCTTCTTTTATTAGTCATTTAAGGTTGCTCTCACTGGTGAACTGGTGGCCAGGAGCTCCACCAAGATGATTCTGTCATTGTGTTTTCTTCAAGTGGGGGATCCTCTTACAGGGATCCTGGAAAAGAAACGCTTCCTCTAGGCATGCTCATTGAAGGCTGTCTTCAAAAACCTCATAGTCTATTTCTTTACAAGGATCTCTACTGCTACTACTTTTTTAGAGATCTTCTTACTCAATAGGTACTCCTCTTCTTTGGGGAACTGGGTCAGTGAGTTTGCTATAGCCTAGCTCTTGACAGCTCTGGGGATCCTTCAGACCCATATTGTATTGGGAAATTAATATTAACCACCGAGCTACTCTTTAAGATCACAAGGGCTAATGAAGGAGGGCTTTTATTGGATGAGAGCTTGTCACCAATAGGATTTGGTGGGATGAAAAGTAATGATTCAATTGTTGAGATGCATGACCGCCATACACGCCCTTTCTATGTTGGGATACCTCATTTTGGTGTCCTTTAATGCTCTGTATGCTTGGGATTAAGATCTCAAGTACAACAATAGTGATTTTGCTATGGACTAGCACCCATAAGGTAGGCAAATGACTCATGATCTGTTGAAGTTTTATGAAAGACGTTTGGTTGCTCAACTCCCCATATGAAAACATTCCCCTTTTTCAACAGTTTGGATAGTCCACTAGTGAACAAGGCTGGTATTGGTGTGAACTTCCTAATGTAAGAAACTCTTTCTAAGAAGCTCTTGAGTTCCTTGACCGTGGTATGCCTCTTCATGGTTGATATTGTTGTTGCCTTAGTTGGATCTATAAGGAGAACGATGTTAGGCAAAGGAAATTTATCCTTTGGACGTGCCTTATTTAATTTGAAGGAGTTCACGCCAATAAATCTTTATATTTTTTCAATAGCTCCACCAGTTGCTCTTTTTTTTTCTTTTTTCTTTTTTCTTTTTTTTTTTTCTTTTTTGTACTGATAACTAACTGCTGATTAGGATGGGCCTCGGGTTCCTTGAGTCAGCCCTCAAATTCACCTCTTCTAGTTTTTCCTTTGGTAGGATTTATGCCTTCCTTTCCATATCCATAAGTTTCTTCAGGATCTTCAAAAGCAGTATATTAGCCTTCCTCCTTCTGTCTTTTTTTTTCTGTACAAGGGATCCCTTAAACCATGGGTATTGTTTCCTTCTTTTGGGATGGGAACCCCTCGGGATCCTGGAGATGGGATATTCTGACTCATCGTATCCCCAGGTTCCTCCAGGATCTCTTCCTGGGCTATCATGTAAGATGGTGGTCCTGGATCCTTTTGTAGGCTACATTCAGGTCCCACATGCCTTCATAAGCAATATTCTGCCTTCCCTCAAGGTTTCTTCTTCTTCTGGGATAAGAGCCCCTCGGGATCCTAAAGATGGGAGCCCCCGGGCTACTAACAATGGTATATTCTTCAGCTAGAGCCGATTTATCATAAAATATATTTTTCACAAAGTTCACTTTGTGCTGGATGAAAGGACTAGGATTGGCAGCGACTTTTGTGGGCTTCCCATTCAATCCCTCTTTCACGTACTAGTGGTACATTGAGAGGATCAGGCAATACTTATGATGCCATGGTCGGCCTTTAGATCTAGTTGTACGTGTCCTTCAGTGGACTCTATAGCTTCTCCAAATCTTGTTGTTTCCATGGGTGAGCCCAATTGTTGAGCTATAAGAAATGATGGATGCACTTTATAGTTGTTGAACTTTCAATAATGTTGATTTTGCTGCTGACTTGCAATATAGTGTTTCTTTTGTTTTTTCTTCAAAATATATTCAAGGTCCACCACACAATAGGCTTTAGCCCCTAGGACATGAGGTGGTTGTTGAATCATGCTTGATCCACCTTCTCTTGATGCTATTGTGGAAATTCTATCCATTTTCCTGATGCCTTCATTCTTTTCTCTTTTTTTTTGAACCATTTTACTTTGTTGGATCCGTGGAAATACTTTGCCTTTGCTGGAACCAATGATCTCCTAGGCTTTGCTGGAATTGAAGGTGTACTCAACTTTACTTTCCTGGAGCCAAGGATCTCCCAAGCTTTACTTCCAGGAGTCAAGGATCTTGTCCATTTTACTAACCTGCACCATGTGATATTATTATCAAGTTGCTACAAAATTATTTAGCCCCACAATGTGAGGCAATTGCTTTTGCTATGTAATTTACATTTCATCAAGCCTCTTTGATTCACTTACTTCTCTTTCTTCTTTTTCTTTTTAAACAAATGAAACAATATCATGAAAATTTTTTTTAAAAGAAAATACATTAGCCCCCAAATGTGGGGCCATTGCTTTATTATGTAGCTCGTACAATCTTCATTTCATCAATCTCTATTTTTTATTTATTTATTTATTTCTCGCTCACTTCTCCTTTTTTTTTTTTTTTTTTAGTAATGAGACAATGTTTTGATTGTTAAAATATTATTACATGACCCCTCTTACCCCCTTTTTGTAAAGAGTAGAATCCTCATGAGAAACAAGATTTTGCTTCTTCTAGCTGAGTTCAATATTTATTTTTAACTTTTTGGTTGTACTCTATAGGTTGGCTGTACTCTCAAAACACCTTTAGTATTAGTTAAGTTTTTATGAAACCAGTGAGTTGCCTTTGGAGACCAATGGTAAAAAGTAGTTTCACACCACCAATACCTCATTTAACAAGCATCTTCAAGTTTTGGACTTCAAAGTTTAGGACTAAACTAACTGCATAAATGCTAATCAAACTGACCAGCTTTCTTCTCATCACTCCCTCCTACCCTTTCTATTGCTCAGGGTGTGGAGTCATCAACGGCCAATCCCATGCCATGTTCAAAACATTGTGAACTTTTGATCAATGTCAAAACCATTTAGCAACATGGTCTCAACCACCAATAAGCTGAAATAAAACAATATTGCAATACCCCACCTCCAACACAAGGTTGAAGAATAAGTTGAGCTGAGCTAAGGGCTTGACAACCAGGGATTCCAAGTCCTTGTGGAGCAAAGAGGGTCCAACCATTCAGCTCTTGGCCCTGATTGGTCCCAATCCAATCCTACACTTTTCGGTACTTTTGTACCTTATCAGAAGAAAGGGGTAAAAAAAAGAGGGCATGCCTTTCATTGTCAAACTAGATAATTTTGTCCCTTGAATCATTTTTTTTTTTTTTTTTTACTTCTCAATAGTATAAAGGAATTATCCAAGACAAAATAATTTTTAAAATAAACATGAGTTTTTTGTTAAAAAAAAAATTATTTATTTATTTATTTATTATTTTTCGAAACTAATTAATTCAGTTGGGCAGTTATCTTTTATGAATATCTTTAAATGAGGTCCATTTAATTGGAGGATGAGTACGACAACTAAACTTATCTATGATTCTATATTGTGTAGAACAAGTGTCTACTTCTATTACTAAACAATACAATGCTTTCGCTTTCATGCAACATAGTGATAGCTATCCATTTGAAAACCATAGATTTCAGTCCATTATGTTCAAAATATAAAATGGAGAAAATAATGATGCATAAAACTTATCTTGTGTTGGGAGGTTCCCCAAAATTCCATATAGAGTCTCTTGGTGGGCGGTTCTTTGGAGGAACCCGCACTTTAAAAAGAACTTTCCTTCCTCTTGGTGTTTCTTAGCTTTGGAGCCATGCTTGTGAAGGGACTGCTTCTTCCCTCTCCTTTTTCCCAGTCCCTAGTGGAGTCGCAAAAATGTGAGAGTGCCTTTTTCTTTAGCACACAGGCCCAAGGATCCTGAGCCAAATAGTTGTAGTTTGGTGGACTAGGCTTGGTTCACCGCAACTAAAGGGGCTGTTTAAGAACCAAGTGATGCACAAGGGAAGGTTCCTACAATACACATAAACTAGCAAACGAGAATATTTGTATTGAATAACAATGAAAACAGCAAAATGAATGCAAAGTAATCAGGATATACAAAAAACAATTGTTAGGGATTCTCAAATTAATAAGAAATACTTCATTAGTTTTTCTTAATTGTGGATTACAAATGTGGTCACTAAGACGTGATACAAGATTCAAATAAGCTCAAAAATTACAGACTTTGATGGCTATTCAAGCCTCTAAGACTTGCAAAGTTTGAATCCTTTTGAATCCAAGTATGTGCTATAGTAGCTGTTTCTAGGATACCGGGAGATATTTCACTACTTTCTTTGAGTTTTTGACTGAGTTTTCTCAACGATTCTGTTGTGATTTTCTATTGCTGAATCCCCCTTTCAATGTTGGCTGCTTTCCCCTTTTATAGTGTCATTTTAGGGTTCAGGATACCGTTAATTCCCCCCCTTTGACTCCCTGGGTACCGGAGCCACTGTTATGTCTGCCACTTTAATGGCTAGTTCTTTCCCTGTTTCTGATAGTTTTCATCTTTTAGTGCTGTTTCTCTAAAAGTCACTTGCTGACTTTCCATTCTGGGGTGTGCTTAGGCAGCTAACCTTCAATCCCTCTTCTTTTAAGGCTTCTTACTTTTCAGACTCAGCTTTTTGGTTGTCTTTCCTTGTAGTCATTTTTCCCAGGTAAGCGGAATCCATTTCTACTGGGTTGAAGGTTTTCCCAGCCCTTCGCCTTATAGTTCTTCATTCTGGGTTCCCCGAGGTACCAACCTTTTGTTCATGAATTGTCACTCTCCAAACTCTCTGGTTCTTTGCTGCACCACTGGGTGCTTGAGAAGGACATATCTATTCTTTGTTTCTTGTATTTTGTGGTACCCTTTTTGAGCTTTCTCAATCCCACTTTAGCTGTGCTGCACATCCCGAGGATCCCGAGCCTCTAGCAGCCTCTAGGTATCCCAGCCCAGTTCTTTCACTGGATTTTGCTGGATTTTTAATGGCCTTTTTGCTGGAAATTTGAACATACATAGGGCCTTGATGTTGATTCTTCTTGCTGCATATCCTCTGGCCTAGCCGAGATTCTTGCTGCATGTCCTCTGGTCTTGCCCAAGATCCTTGCTGCATGTCCTCTAACCGAGATCCTCTTCTTTTTTCTTTATTATTTCTTTCTTTTTCCTTCTTTTTGGGACTTTGGGCCTTCATGGTCCTTCTTAACTTCATGAATTGGGCCTTCTTTTGTTAAGGCACATGGTCTTTCCTTACTTTTCATGGAATGGGCTTTCTTGTGAAATTTTGGTCCTTAACAACAGTAAAATGAAAATGTAAAAGAGTAGGGAAGAAGAATGCAAACACAAGATAACACGCCGATGTGTTATCGAAGAGGAAACTAAAGAACTCGGCGAAAAACCTCTTCGCGGCCCTCCAAGCGGTAATCAATCCACTAGACAATCAGTTGGGATACATGGTGATAGTTTTTAGACCCCTTAAACAATTGATTAAACCTAGGTAATTGGCCAAGTTGTTACTTAGTCCAATTAAACAAGTCTAGGTTATCACAATATAAAAGATCAAATCATGCAAAGCAGCGGAAAATAAATAACACAAGATATGATCACCCAGGAAACCAAACCGGTAAAAACCTGGGGAGGATTTGACCTAGCTATCTTCAAGGTAAACTTGAATCCACTATCTTGAAAGAATCAAAGTTCATACAATAAGACTTACAAGCCCCCACGCTCGACTTCTTATTGCTACCAACCAGTAGAACTTACTGACACGACCATATGCAAGCTCCGAATCCACGGACTCCTTCTTTCTTAGATTCACCACCAGCTACAAGCACACCCGCTTGTGTTTTCTTTAAACTTCAATGGCAGCAACTGAATTGATCATCAAGGTGTAGATAAATCTTCTCCTTGAAAACCCTAAGTTTGTATAAAGGAAAGCTCCTCTAGATCTCACAAGAGATTTACACAAACCGAAAATATGAGCAACACTAAAACGTGGTTAGGGTTTGCCTTTTATACTTAGGACAAATAAGAAACCCTAAAAACGTTTTAAATCAACTAGGGCTGAGTTGGACGAATCTGCAGAAAAGCATTCTGCCCAAGCTTCGATCGATCGAGCCTGTCTTTCGATCGATCGAGCCAGGCCGAAAGGCACAATGCTTCCTGCTTTAACTCGATTCCAACTTTACATTGACACACAACTTTGAGCTAGCTTTAAACACTTCTAAACACATTGTTTTGATCATGGTTTGCCAACAATACACATTAGAGTTCTAAATACATAAAATCCTAAACTTTAGAACCTAACGAACTCCCCCTTTGGCAATCCGTGACAAAACACAACTTGGAAGCTCAAAGTTTACAAAATGAAAAGCCCTTTACAAATTAATGCTCATAAACCAAATTCAATCCTAACTACTATCCATCAGTTGCAAGTGTAGACAGCAGCTCAATTGAATCAACCTGTATATTTCTTGAAACACTAAACAAAATGCATAACCGCATGTGTGGAAACAATACAAGTAAACAAAATAACTTCTTGATTTCAAACAACACACAAATAAAGACATATATCAATGAATAACTCATAAATATAGATCAATAAGCAGTTTGAAACAAGAAACAAAAAAAATACCAACAAAACATAAAACTCCCCCTAACAAGAATATCCCATCAAAAACAAGGTAAGAGCTAAAAATGCATAAGTACAAAGTGAAGCACCTGGATACAATCTAAAACTCCACAAGCTCCAACCAAAAACAAATAAACTCCCCCTGAAAACAAAAACCTACAAAGTACTCCCCCTTTTTGTGACGGAATGCCAAAGGGCAAACAAGCTATCCATCATCAAAAGGGAGGTGGTCTAAACTGAGCCAACTCCGCACGCAAGGCACGGATCTCATCAAGCACGTCCACCAAAATCTGTCCTTGAGCCGCCTGAACGGTCAAGACATGATCCAACGTGCGACGAATGTCTGAATCATCCGAAGCAGTCGGTGGAGGAACATCAGCATCAACAGCAGCACCTGAAGTCTCAGCAGCAGCAGTACCTATAGAAGAGGGAGGAGGGGGAACACCACTAGATGACGCACCATTAGGACGAGAAGGAGTAACTCACAACTGAGCAGCCCTCTGACGAAGAAAGGTGGCACCTATGGGAGCAATCACATGAACAGGCTCACCAGACGGAAAACCTTCTAGACCTAAGTAAAGCAAAATCCTATGAATGAAAATAGGATGAATCAGTGCATGCCCTACAATAGAACGCCTATGAACCTCGTTCAAAGAACGAAGGAACAAGTGAGGAAAACTGATAGACGCTCCAGAAACAAAGGCGTACAAAAACACACATCGCTTTAAAGGGATGGTGTGGAAGTGAGAGATAGGCCACAAGGAATAACACGCTATCCTAAAGAAGAGATAGGCTGTCTCGGTAAGCTCAGCGGACGTGATCCAAGGATCAGAACCCCACTAGATAGATGACCTAGTGATGTAAGACATGACAACGTCTAATGAGGGTGACTCATCATAGGGATAGTCAGCATCCCGAACAACCGGCACCCTAAGAGCCTCAGCCACTACCCGAGGGGTAATGGTGAACTCTACACCTCGTATCCAACTCCTAACAAGGGTGTTGGAATCATAGACGTGGGAAGAGAGGTTCGAGAAGAACTCTCTAATCAGGGCGGTCGGGGGTGGATGATCTATCTCTAAGAGAGGCAACCAACCTCTAGACTCAAAATTGGCCCTAATGGCCGGATCAAGCTCATCTAACACAACAGCTCGCTCAGACCAGATCTTACGCTTACAGTTCAAAGTGTCATAGGCTTCTCTACACTTATCATTCTTAAACAGCTCAACCCTAGTGGGAGACTCAGAGGAAGTGGAAGTGGTCCTATGAGCTCTAGTTTTCCTAGGCATGGTGCTAAGATAAGGATCAAAACACAGAGCGAAAGAACAAAAACACAAAACCAAAACCAAGGGCAGACTGCAAGTTAGCACAAAAACAGAATATAGAATAAAAATCTATATGATGCATGAACAAGTTTAAATGACATGATGCATGTTCTAATGTAGCGAATTAAGTCCAAAAGGTTCAAATTACAAAATTGGCTTGAACATTAAGATTTTTAACACAAAAATCGCAAAATTTGGAAAACCACTTGATCAATTTGAAAAATATTGACGAATTGATCATTACACATGATATAATAACAAAAATAATGACCAAATACATCAATTGGATAAGCCAATTTCATCAATTTAAGCCAATTTGACAAAATCCCCAATTCGGATCAAATTCAAAACCCTAGAATTTTCAATTTTTCAAAAACCACAAAATTGATCAAATTAAACTTTAGGGAACATCATTATAGCATCATAGCACAAAAACCCATTGATCAATTTCACAAGAATAGGTTCGAATCATCAAAAACCCCAATATGTTGAAAGTGCCGAAAATACCCATGATAATGCATGAAATCAAGAAATAAACTTGAAAAAGAAGGGCAAAAGGGACTTACTGGCTTCCAAGGACAAAAACCTTGCAAAAATCTTGAAGGAAAACGACAAAAAAAATGGATGGTGGAGCCTAGAGCCAACACGGAGAGAGAGAAAAGAAAAGAACTATTTGAAAAGTAACTTTGAAAAAGTCCAAATCTGTCTTTTAAAAAACCTGATTCACGAGTTTCGATCGGTCGAAAATCAGCCTCGATCGGTCGAAACAGACAGAGACTCCCTCTCTCAAATTTTAAAAATTTTGATCAGTCGAAAAACAGAATGGACCGATCGAATTAGGCAGAGGCTCACCATATTTTTGAGGAAAAAGACAATTTTTGAAAAACAAGATGATTTAACTCAAAGCATTGAAATTTAAGAACAAAAATGCATGAGTATGAGATGTTATGATTTTCAAATCAAGAATTTTAAGCCCAAAATTCCCAAAAACAAAATTTCTTGCATTCTCCACAAATTTTCAAGTAACAAATTAAGTTTGCACATAATTCAAAGTATTTGCAATAACTTGGTTGGTCAGACCATAAACACACTCAATAACATGTACAATGTTTAGCAAAGAGTAACTCGTGTAATGTGTGCAACTAACAAAAAACTTGAGATACATGTGAGGTGATATGTGAATAGCAATCAATTACAAAGTCTACAAAATTCATCACAAAGAATTTAAAAGAGACTATCACCTAAAGAGTTACATCATATAACTCCCACATCTCCTAGATCATAAGCTTGCAATCATGTAAGTTTCTTGTATTTATGCCTCATAATATACATTCCAATTTTAAGTTATGTGAGTTTGGCATCAAGCCTAATAGTACACACCGATTTTGATTTTAAGAATTAAGCACTTTAACTGAGGCTTCACCTTATGTTCTTTTTGTGCATGTACTACACTTTCTCGAGCACAAAATCTTATGATATGCACTAAGGTGTTTATGATTGGCTAGTGAACAGTGGTGAGATGGTTATTTATGCCTTTCTCTAAAATTTCAAGTCCAACATTTAAAAACATGTGACTTCAAGATTAAGACATAGTAATCAAAAACCATAAACATCTTTCCCACACAACATGCACTATAAATCTTCAACTAGTAAAGTGCAATAAATAAGCTCATCAAAGCTAAACAAGGTACAAAAGACATGTTATGTGAAAATAAATTGACCAACCTTGTTCTCAAAAACCAAGAAGAATAGTGTAAAACAAAATGTGCTTCCTTTTTCTTCTTCTTTCTTTTTTATTTTTTTTTATTTTAATAAAAATAAAAAACACCTAGAATGAAATGCATGAATGTTATGCTATGCAAATCCTAGAAACAAAAAAAACAAAACAAAACCAAAGAACAAAGGTCACAGTAGGGTAGAGCAAATGAAGCACAAAGACCATGTCAGAAAGACTCAGTTAGGTCGAGTCTTTTGTATCCAAAACCTTTTAGATGCACCACGAGCATTGGAGTTCTTATTCACTTGAGAATGATTACCAACTCCAGGATTGGAATAAAGGTTTAAAGCCTTTACCAAATCACCAATAAGTATCATAGGATCAAGTGCTTGAGGCACAGGTACTTTTGGTTTGTTTGCTCTCTTAGCAACTTGCAGCTTGTAGCAATTTGGACGGATGTGTCCAGTCTTTCCACAAAAGTGACAAACCCATGCAGGTTTATCATGTGTCTTGTCCTTAGATAGGGTAGGCTTTTTAGGCTTAGATTCTTTCAGATCAACCCTAATCTTCCTAGATGTTGAACCTTCTAAGGGTTTAGCAACCTCGCTCACAGAGGGTTTGACAGTTTCACTCACTATCTCACTTACTGAAGGTTCAGAAGAAGAAGATGAAGGAATAAACTTAGTGGAATGGGGAGCGGACACAGAGATGCTATCAACATAACCTAATCCAGTTTTGTCAGAAGATGACTTTTGAACACTCAGCATTTGATCAAGTTTAGAACTAGCAGATCTAGCAACAGAAAAATCAAGTTCCAAAGATTTAACTTTATCAAGCAAAAACATGTTTTCAGTTTTCACATTGTTCAAAAGATCATTAGCATCAAACAATTTAACAAGCAAATTTTTCTTTTCAAGCTCAAGAGATTCAATTTTCTTCAGGCCAAGTTCAACATTCATAACATCCTTTGCAGCAACTTTGCAAAGTTTGTTATAGGCCTCTTGAAGATCTGCATCTTCAGAGAGTTCCCCATCAGAAGGGTTCT
Organism: Quercus tomentella; assembly: GCA_028535165.1. Taxonomy (NCBI): domain Eukaryota; kingdom Viridiplantae; phylum Streptophyta; class Magnoliopsida; order Fagales; family Fagaceae; genus Quercus; species Quercus tomentella. The sequence goes on along the minus strand of JAPQVY010000068.1, from coordinate 74,882,018 downwards.
TTTCAACAGATATGCTCTCATCAACTACAGCAGTAGCAGTGAAAGCATTGAAGTTTCCATCCTCATCACAATCAGACTCATGATCAGAAACTTCACCATCACTAAGGGTTACAGCCATAGCCTTATCCTTAGACTTCAAATAGGTTGGACATTCAGATTTCATGTGTCCATACCCTTGACATCCAAAACACTGAGAGCCCAGGGAATTATTGGAAGATTGACTTACTCTTTCTCTAGGCTTATCATTGTTGTTAACCTTAGTGGGATCATGCTTCCTAAAATTTCTAGGTTCAGCAGTGTTTGTGCCTCTTGCCTTTCTATTGCTATTCCTGAGAAAGTTTCTAAAGTTCTTGGCAAGATAGGCAATCTCTGTAGTAGAGAGCTCATCATCAAATCCACCACCTTCAACATCATCAACTGACTTAAGAGCCATTGATTTGGATTTGGTAGTTTTGGGTAGATCCAACTCATAGGATTGAAGAGATCCTACAAGTTCATCAACAGGGATGGAGTCCACATTCTTGCTTTCAGTAATGGCAGTCACCTTGGGTCTAAAGTCTTCAGTCAAAGATCTAAGAATCTTCCTAACAATTTTAGGTTGATCATAGATTTCACCCAAGTTAAAAGCAAAATTAACAATATCATTCAATTTAGCATAGAATTCATCAAAAGATTCATCATCAGACATCCTAATGCTTTCAAATTTAGAAGTCAATTGCTGCAATTTGTTTATTTTGACAGCCTTTGTGCCTTCATGCACAGTCTGGAGGATATTCCAAGCAGTATGAGCGATCTCAACATTCGAGATTCTCTTAAATTCCTCCATAGAAACAGCATTAAAAATCGCATTCATAGCCTTACTATTAAACGAAGCTGCTTCTTTTTGAGAAGTTTCCCACTCACTAACAGGAGTAGTGGGCTTCTCCCATCCGTATTCAACGGAATTACACACCCTCTCATCAATGGATTTCAGGAATGCTTTCATCCTTACTTTCCAGTAAGCATAATTATTCCTATCAAAATGAGGAGGAATAACTAGAGAGTGTCCATGTTCCATGACAACAGGGGTCAAGGATCAGTTCAGTGATCAAAGGATTAACAACAAAAGAGCTACCCACTCTGATACCACTTGATAGTTTTTAGACCCCTTAAACAATTGATTAAACCTAGGTAATTAGCCAAGTTGTTACTTAGTCCAATTAAACAAGTCTAGGTTATCACAATATAAAAGATCAAATCATGCAAAGTAGCGGAAAATAAATAACACAAGATATGATCACCTAGGAAACTAAACCGGTAAAAACCTGGGGAGGATTTGACCTAGCTATCCTCAAGGTAAACTTGAATCCACTATCTTGAAAGAATCGAAGTTCATACAATAAGACTTACAAGCCCTCACGCTCGACTTCTTATTGCTACCAACCAGTAGAACTTACCGACACGACCACGTGCAAGCTCCGAATCCACGGACTCCTTCTTTTTTGGATTCACCACCAGCTACAAGCACACCCGCTTGTGTTTTCTTTAAGTTTCAATGGCAGCAACTGAATTGATCATCAAGGCGTAGATAAATCTTCTCCTTGAAAACCCTAAATTTGTGTAAAGGAAAGCTCCTCTAGATCTCACAAGAGATTTACACAAACCGCAAATATGAGCAACGCTAAAACGTGGCTAGGGTTTGCCTTTTATACTTAGGACAAATAAGAAACCCTAAAAATGTTTTAAAACAACTAGGGCTGAGTTGGACGAATCTGCAGAAAAGCATTCTGCCCGAGCTTCGATCGATCGAGCCAGTCTTTCGATCAATCGAGCCAGGCCGAAAGGCACAATGCTTCCTGCTTTAACTCGATTCCAACTTTACATTGACACACAACTTTGAGCTAGTTTTAAACACTTATAAACACATTGTTTTGATCATGGTTTGCCAACAATACACATTAGAGTTCTAAATACATAAAATCCTAAACTTTAGAACCTAACACATGGGTTAGCAAGAGACCTTCCAAGCCTAATCTACCCGATGTACCTAAGCCCTCCAAACTCCTACTCCAACAAGGCTTCTCGGAACCGTGTCTTGTCTAGCTTTCCGGATCCCACAATACGCCCAATTGCATCAGTCAAGCCTCACCGGCTTCTTTTTGGCAAATCCCCAAAGCTTTCCAAGCTCCAAAACACTTACTACTCTCTGAAAAGGAGTGGGTTATGTTTGGGTACAAATCTCCTCTCAAGGTATGTCAATGGGAGAGGGAAGGAAAAGAGGCTACAATAATTTCTTACTAAGGATAAGTAGCTCTCTCTCTAAAAGATGGGTGTGTGTGTTGTAGAAAACCTATCTAGAGTTTTTCTCTCTAAATGGCCTCCTTTACATTTGTGGGTAATGAAGGTATATATAGTATGGGTAAGGGGTAAGAAGTCACTCTTAAAAATCCTCCAGGTAGAAAGTTTCGCGACTATCTCACGAGAAGGCCTTACTCGCAAAACACTTGTGAAAACGACAGCCTGGCATGATTCTTCAGCCTGGCATGACCCTTACCAATGTCATCATAGAAGGTGTTTCTGATGGTGCATTTGGTTATGATTTATCTGCCTAGCATTTATTCCTTGAGAAATTACTTTGACAGCTGCTCTCCATTTTTGAAATTATTTCTATTTGCATATGAACATTCTGGGTTCACTGAGTATTCTCTGTGAATTATGCAGCGCTTCCACTAGAACCTTCACTCTCAAGAACCTTAATGGAGGCAAATGAGTGTGGTTGCTTATTCCAGGCTTTGACTGTTGCTGCCATGTTATCAGTAGAAACTACATTGCTTCCTAGTCGAAGGTGAAGTCCTAGAAATATTATATAACATCGTCACCTTTTGTGGATGCTTTAAAGTTTTTCCTGTTATCTCCAAGATTTTACATGTAGTAGCTAGCTAATCAACATTGCCTTCTTTTGAACAGTGGGCATTGCATGTCTAATATGGTTAGGTCTACAAGTACTTAGGGGCCCCTCTTCTCAATTAAAAATACTCAAGACTAGTTGTAGAGAGGGAAAATTCCCGACCTATCACAAGCTGACACGTCATATTACCAAGTCCACAAAATACAGCCAATTACAAAGCACCACGTGTTGTTGCTAGGTTTTGCTATCACTATTCAGAAACCAACAGAAATTTGCCAAGTGTCATGCAAAAACCAATCACACATCGGCACGTGTAAGTAATGACACAAGCAGTCCAGCACGTGTAAACGATGACACAAGCAATCCAGCACGTGTAAGCGATGACATAAGCGGACCAATCAAGCTGTGACATGTGTTACCAATCAGACTCCACCACGTGTCGCTCACCCACTCCTAAACTCCTATAAATAAAAGCCTTCTTAAGACATTTGAGGGGACTAAGATTCAGAAGTGAAAAAGTTCTGTAAGAATCAAGCCTCAAAGCCTTCAAGAGCATCAAGAACTTCAACCCCAAAATCGAAGAATATTCGAAGCAGAATCATCCAGACTACCTGCCTAGATCTTAAAGTTTGCGGGAATCAAGCCTAAAGTGTCCGAAAACATCAACAAATCACAAATCAGTGAAGCTCTACGGATCCAAGCTTCTAAAACCCCGAAGAACTTCCACCACAAACCTTCGAAGACGAAGAACACGAAGACCGTGAAGAACAAAGGATTTCTAACAAGCTCATAGCCAGAGATTCATTGTAATTCCGTTTCAGCAATATTCGATCCATCCCTCAACCAAATCGAAGGATATTTTGTGTTCAAGTCAAAATCACATTACCACAAATCCAATCAATAAGTCTTGCAAGGAGATCGAATCAGAGGATCACTCTTTTGTAATTTCAGAGAATTGTACCACACAATCATCAATACAAATTCGCATTTGTGAAACTATTTTACTTGTTTGATTTATTTTGAAACGAGAAATTTAGTCGCTTACACTAGTTTTTGTAGGACTGCAATGGCATTGAGAGGCAACCCTTGGGCTGCTTTGCAAAAGCTGCCTAGAAAAGCCTAAGTTGCTTTAAAGAAGCTACAAAAAATCCCTTACCAAAAAGGCTGCATGGAATATACAGCCTTTCAAATGCTAAATCACCCTTGGAGAAGCTGTAAAAAGTGCTACCTAATGGATCCTCAGCCATCGTGAATTAAGCAGTTTTATCAGTAACATCACAATAACTCTTTATTGAAGTTTTATGCCTCTGCAACTTTTCATGTGGCCCTATGAATTTTGCTTGAGATGATAATATCTTTGTCTCCGCTTGCAGCAAGAGTACTGAGAAAAAGAGGAAACACGCTCACTTGGACCTTCCTGATGGATCTGGCTGGGGTGATCACATCCAATTGCTTCAGATTTTTGAGGAATGGGATAGAACTAACTATAATATTGGTTGGTGCAAAGACCATAACTTGCAGGTACTCTTTTATTTTCTTTCTCAGAAGACATGCAATACTTAGCTACCTGTATGAGATGTGTCATATTAATCATGCAAGACTAAGCTCTTGAGGTGAAGTTACACCACACAAGCAACTTGAACTTACAGCCATGAAGTAGGGCAGATCCTTGTGGACTCTTCATCTTATATTACATGAATCCTATCATTGGTTGCTTTTCTTGGACAATGGGCCATAAGAATCTGCTGTGAGTACTTGATGAGCATATATGGTTGTCATTATTTTTCAGTGTCTTTGTTGCAAGAAGGGAGTCCCACCAAATCGAGTAGATGCATAATGATTAGAAATTTAGGATAGATCCAATCCTGATCTAATATATAATGCTTGTCAAACTTTCTGATTGTAGGTCCGGGGGATGTTGTTTGTCAAAGATGTCCGGAAACAATTATCTCAGATAATGCAGAAAATAGCAAAGGGTTAGTATTCTATAGTATTGAGGAGATTACAAATTTGAAGCATATTGATTATTTAATCACACCTTGATGATGTTAATGTTGAGGTTTTAATTTTGCAAACTAGTGCAGGCTTTACTTCTGATGTTGAAATTTGTGTTCTTGTTATAAGGGTTTACTTAATCAAAAGGAAAAGTAATTAAAAAGAAATTGTAACGGAGAGAGGGGATACCATTTGGCACCTCATATCAAGCTTCTTCAATATTAGTATGGCAAAACCATATTCATATACTATTTTTTATTCTCTGACATGTATATTGTTGATATTGCAAATCTGTTAATTTATGGTATCCGAAAGATTATTCAAGTAATCTTTTTCTGCTGGCTAGATTTTATGGTTTTTGACACTTTCCTGTTTGTCCATATTCTGTAAATTGGCAATATCTACTTTCAGTTGGGCTGTGAAAACACATATTAGTTTGGTTGGAAAGATGTCCACACCCAAAGTTTTTTTGTTCAAAGGAGCTCTTATTTTAGAATATCTTACAGAACCAAGAATAAAAATGGCACAAATTTCCCCGATACGTCTATTGCATTCATTGTGGGAGTTGGGGCAAAGAAGAATCTAGTATGGATGAAGAAAATACATCAAAACTTTCCCTTCTTTGGAGTCTAGAAGTGTACTCCTTGCAGATTTCTGTCATTTTAGTTATTACTGTTTTCTTAGCGTGCTGGTACCTTTTTGGATGTTATTCTCCTTCTTCGCTCTTCTAATGGTTTATGCGGTAATTGGCATATGGAAAACAGGATCACTAGATGTACGGGCTAATGGAAGATGGAAAGAGGGTGAGCAAGATTACCGTAATTTGAGGAAGGTGTTGTGCATAGGTTATGCAAATCAGCTTGCTGAGAGAATGGTTCATCACAATGGCTATCGAACTCTAGGTTTCAAGCCCCAAGTAGTTCAGGTAATTTACTTTGGTGTCTAGTCTGTGTTAGTTATACTACTCTATCTTATCTAGACCTAGTTAAGCAGAGCCTTAATCTAAAAATTTTGTTGATTTGATTCAAATTTTTGAATGATTGTCCTTCATTCCAAATTCACTTTCTAAAGCTTGATTTGAGTAGGAAAGTGATTGTGGCAAGTTTTATTTTGTTTGAATTAGTTAAGCAGTGATATTGTGGAAGTCTAGGACCTGTGGTCCATATTATAGATGTGATTTTTCAAGTCATCTGTGTTTTAAGAAACCTGAAGGTAAATTACTGTTCATTTTAGGTGCACCCATCCTCTGTGCTGAAACCAGATGACGAGGGAAAGCTTCCAGAGCATGTTATCTACCATGAGTTCAGTGCAACCTCACGCCCATACTTACATAACGTATTATTGGTGTTTAGTCTATCTATACTCTTAATTTCAATTTTTTACCTTTGGGCCATGACTTTTTGATCCACATAGTTAATAAAATTTAGGTAGCTCCTCACTTAAGTCTTACCCAATTTTATGTGGTTTACAGGTTGTCCTTGATGCACCCAATGGTGTAATATCTACAATGAAACCTGGAGCAAATTGGGTGGATATGCACTTGTTAAAGCGGATGTATGTGCTTTATGAGTAAGGAAAACATTGGAGGGATGGGGTGTCCTCTACGGGGAAGTACATGAAGAAAGGATGCATCATCTTTTTTTTCTATGATACTAGCTTTTGTCATGGGCCTGGCCTTCTTGTTGGGAAGTGGCACTTCTCCATAAATCTGTTACTTGAGGATAATTGACGGAGCACGGTGGTTTTTAATTTTTTTTCTTCTTTTAATTAGCCATTTTGAAAACTTGGAACTATTTGAATATGTAAAAATTAGGCTAGTGCTTTAGTTTTTATATGAGGATGGAGTTTAATTTGGAATTGCACAATTGTGTTTATGTTTATAGTTTGAATCAGGTTATTAAATTTGGATCAGGTGAAGGACTGCATCCAAATTAGGTTTTTTTTTTTTTTTTTTTAAATACTTATTTCAACGGTTTCAAACTGTTGAAATTTATCTCAAGCCAACATATATTTCAATAGTTTTCAATTATATTTCGACATTTAATAATTGTTGATAAAGGTAAATCACATTTTTCAATAGTCACATAGGGTGTAAAAAAAAAGTTTCGACATAGTTTTTAGTGGCGGTTCTCAATGGTCACTTAAATCGTCAAAAATACTTTTTTCGACGGTTTTTAATACTTTTTTCGACATTTTCAACCATTGAAAATAGCAAACTTTCTTGTAGTATAATCATGGCTTTTTTTCATCCTCCTTTTGTTTTCTTACTAATTGTGCTACCAATTTGTGTTGTTGCTCAAAATAATAGTGGTTATGTTAGCGTTGGAGAATCTCTCATTGCAACTGACAACACCACTTCATGGCTAGCACCTTCTGGTGATTTTGCCTTTGGATTTAGCCCACTCAGCCAAATGGATCTCTTCCTGCTTTCCATTTGGTTTGCTAAATTCCAGACAAAACCATAGTTTGGTATGCTAATGTGGATAATCCTGCACTGAGGGGATCAAAAGTGGAGCTAATTACTGACCGTGGGCTAGTACTTACTGGCCCTCAAGGCGAAGTTATGGGCAAGAAATACCTCTGGTACTCTCTATGGTGTTATGAACAATATAGGCAACTTTGTGCTTGAAGATAGCATCTTTAATAAGTTATGGGAGAGCTTCAAGAATCTCCGGGATACATTGTTGCCTACACAAATTTTGGAAAGGGGAGGGGTGCTTTCTTCTCAACAATCGGAGACCAAATTTTCCAAAGGCAGGTTCCAGCTACGATTCAGTGATAATCTTTTGCTCAATACCATAAACTTGCCCACTGATAATCCTAAAGATGCTTATTATACTGCTGGTGATACTAGTGCATCAAGTCCTGGTAAACAACTAGTCTTCAATTAGTCAGGCTACATTTACATCTTGAAAAATAACAGCCAAACATCTCCTCTATGTCAGGCAACGGTAGGCTCAATTGCTGATTTCTATTATAGAGCCACTCTCAACTTTGATGGAGTTTTCACCCAATATTCTCACCCAACGACTTCCAACGCCAATGTAAGCTGGACTGTGATATGGTGTTTCCAGTCATGTACGCACAGGTAGTGGCACTTGTGGTTATAATAGTATATGTACCCTCAAACCAGATCGAAGGCCGATGTGTACATGCCCCAACGGATACTCCTTACTTGATCCAAATGATCAGTATGGCAGCTGCATTCCAGACTTCATACAAGGCTGTGAAGAAGACAAGCTAAGTCCTGGAAAAGATCTTTATTCTTTTGAAGTGCTAATAAATACAGATTGGCCAAACTCAGACTACGAGTTTCTGAAGCCTAATACAGAAGATCAATGCAAAACGTCTTGCATGGAAGATTGTATGTGTGCTGTTGCAATTTTCAGATTAGGTGATCGCTGTTGGAAGAAGAAGCTGCCTCTCTCAAATGGGAAAATGGACAGCAACCTTAATGGCGGGAAGGCTTTTATAAAAATCAGAAACAGCAATTCCATCACACTTCCGGATGGCGGCTTACCAAATCCAGAAGCAAAGAAGAATCAGGACAAATTGATCTTCATGTGGTCAATGCTTCTCGGTGGCTCTGTGTTTTTTAACATTATTTTAATTGTTGCAATCTGTATAGGTGCTTTCTTCCTTTACAATAAGAAGCTCAAAAGATCTAGAATAAATTTTAATGTTGTGGAGATGAATTTGCAGTGTTTTACTTACAAGGAACTTGTAGAAGCTACAGATGAGTTCAAGGAAGAATTGGGAAGAGGAGCTTTCGGCGTTGTTTACAAAGGAGCAATGCAAATGAGTTCTAATGTCCTCGTGGCAGTCAAAAAGTTAAATAGTTTGTTTCAAGATAGCGAGAAAGAGTTTAAGACTGAAGTAATTGTGATTGGTCAAACGCATCATAAGAATCTGGTTCGACTACTTGGGTTTTGCTTTATGGAGACTTGAAACCCAGTTGGAATCTAAGATTACAAATTGTAGTGGGGATTGCAAGAGGACTCTTGTACTTACATGAAGAGTGCAGCACTCAAATTTGAAGAAACAACTTAGTTTCTGTGAAGATTTCTGAGATCACTAACTCAAACACAGTAAGGATCAGATAGAAAAGGAGTGAGAAAAGAGAGAATCAGAGAGAATTTGAGGGAAAAACTCAAAACTGTTATTCACACTCTATATTGTATATTCATTACACAGATATTTATATAAGAGAATTACACATAAATAGGATCAGGAATCATCTAACAATCGTAACAAACTTTCCCGCCAAAAGAACTATCTTGATCTACTCTCACTCTGCTTAAACAGACTCAAACACGTGCCATAACTGATTCTCAAACATAGGCAAAACGATACGTTTTGGATAAGTGATTACACGTGTGTTGGACAGCACGTGTGTTGCTCGCCTTTCTTCTTGTTCAACTGCTCTGGCTCTGTTTTCGTCTTCTTCAATTGCTCTGTATCTTCAACAAGATTATCCATTGTGATATAAAGCCTCAGAACATACTTCTTGATGACTACTATAATGCTCGAATTTCTGATTTTGGATTGGCAAAACGTTTGATCATGGACCAAAGCAAAACTCTTACTAACATCAGAGAAATAAAAGTGTATGTTGCACCCGAATGGTTTAGGAATTTGCCAATCACAACCAAAGTGGATGTTTATAGCTTTGGTGTCATGTTACTAGAGATAATTTGCTGCCGAAGAAGCGTAGATATGGAGTCAACTGGGGAAGAGAAAGCAATTTTGACTGATTGGGCTTATGATTGCTATCAAGAAGACTAGATTCTCTTGTTGAATATGATGTGGAAGCATTGGATGATAGAAGGAAGCTAGAGAGGTTTGTGATGGTTGCCATTTGGTGTATTCAAGAAGACCCATCTCTTAGACCTACCATGAGGAGGGTTACGCAGATGCTTGAGGGTATTGTGTACAGATTCCACCATGCCCTTACCATTATAGTAAGACTAGTTAATCATGTATTTATCACTTCATTAAGGAAGATTTTCAATCACTTTGTAAACCTTACTTCTTGTTTGTAGTTAAGTTTGTTTTTATAATAACTAGTCGTTAACCCGTGCGATGCACGGAAAAATTATTGATTCTAAAAAAAAAAAAAAAAAAAAAAAATCCAATAATGAGTAAATAGACATTTTGAAAAAATAAAATAAAAAATTTGAAATTAATTATTTTTTCAACCTACTAAGACGCAAATACCAAAAACCCAAAGATTTAAAATTTCAAAATTTATAGAATCCCCAAATTCTACTTCAAAACCAAACCAAATTCAACAAATTTAAATATAACAAACCAAATTAAAATTTATCGTTTCGTAAGCTGGAAGACATAGGTTGCATCTTTGATTTTTCTCCAAAAAAAATAGAGATGTTTTATCTGCCATGTAAAATAAAAAAAAATAAAAAAATAGTAGAAATTTTAACCCAAAAACCAAACTCACAATTATCAACGTGAGTATCTTTTTTTTCAATGTTAGTCTCTTTTTCTTTTTTTTGAGTCCTATCATAATTTTTTTTTTTTTTTTTTTATATATATATAGATTATCAACGTTTAAGTTTGAATTTAAGTTGGACTTGTTAGAGAGATAGAGTTTTACTCCTTGTTAAGTTTTGATTAAAAAAAATAATTTTATTTTAAAGAAAATGATAATGATGAGTTTGAGTTTAAGTTGGACTTATTAAAGATATAGAGTTTCACTCCTGGTTAAATTTGAACTAAAAAAATAATTTTATTTAAATAAAATAACAATTTAATTTAAATATTGTGCTAACGTGGAAAATTGTGAAAGTTTCAGAGATTTCGGTTTTATATATATTGTAAGGACTCGATTTGTAACGACCCAGAACGATATTGGGCTCGCACGTAAAAAGGTCCAAACAATATCATTTGTAGAGCGTGGGTTTGAAAGGCTAGGCCTTGGTCACCGGACGGGGGTTTTCCGTGGTGTTCATACATGATTAAATCCTGTTCACTCTAGGAGTCTTTCTCCTGGAGGCGGGCTAGGAGGCTCTGGTTTTTGGCCATTTTTCCCAGCCTCCGTCTTGATGTGATAACTTTCACATTATATAGCCCTTATTTGGTTGATCTTAGCCCTCCACTTGTTGGCCAGGCAGGTGCCTACTTCTGTACTTGTCCCATCAACTGTCCCATCTTGCTTTCTGTTAGTTGCGACGATCGAAGTCACCCTGTCCAGGCGTCTTCTCTCATTAACATGGTCAGGACGCTGGCGGGTGCATTTAATGCGGAGAGGACATATTTATCCTGAACCAGTTTCGCACCGTACCCCCAACGTGGGTCCCATTCTACTCGTATCTCCTTCAGAGGGCTTTTTGGGGGTAGCCATCATCGAGACGTTGCTCTTCCTTTTGAAGTCTTGGAGTGCCGAGGACTGGGTCATCCTCGGCTGTTCCACTCGACCCTTCGGCCTTTCCCCAATCGTCCTCGGCAAATACCCTCCTCGGCACGGGCCCCGGGCCCTAACAGAGCGTGGGCCGGACCATAGTTCCCTAGCCCCACAATAGCCCCTCAAAATCCTGCTATCCGACTCTTCGGACGGATAGGAGGGTTTTGATGACATCAGACATCTGTCAATGCCTGTCAATCCTTGTTACCTACCGGTTCCCGAGACTTTTCATCTGCCCGAGACACGTTCCTGGAGCCCTTGGAAGGTGAAACGTGGCCTCATTAAATGCGGGCGGCTCTGTGTTTCCCACGTTCTACGGCGTGATGAAGATCGAACGGTGGTGATTCCTTGGTCTTTATGGGCGGGAAAATTTATGCAATTACCCTAAAAAGTATAAATGATTTTTTGGAACGGATCTGCCTCTTCAGTTTTGCACTTAAGAGTTCTAGCGCGTATACCTTGGTTTCATCTGAACTTTCGTCCAAACTCAAGTCTATCTCCAGCACAAAAAGCCTGTCCGAAGCGTCTTTCCTCTTTTATGTAAGTTCCCTGCCTCCATTAACTCGTGCTTTTTCTTTTCTGGGTTTATTTTTCTCTGGTTCCCTTTCTTCTCCCGTTGCTGGTTGAGTTTGTTTAGTAAATCATAGAGATGGCTAAATCGAGACTAAGGAAATTAGTCGATACTGAAGAGGCGATGATTATAGGATTCCTCCCAACGTAAGTTTGAGGCATTGTAAGATGGGGGAGTGGCACTATAAGAGGGAAACGGGTGAGGTAGTAATTCCCGTCCTCGCCTTTGTAGAGGGGGGTATGAGAATCCCTATGGGGCCGGTAACGAGGGGTTACCTCAAGCACTTCCGATTAGCCCCCACCCAGTGCGCTGGCAACATGTTTATGATTCTAGGTTGCGTGGATGCTTTAAATGAAAAGATGGGGTTAAGACTGACCCACCATGACGTGAATTGGTGCTATAATCTCCAAAATTTGAAGGGGAAATCATACTACATGAAGACGAGAGACGAAAGGGTTCGACTAATCCAATGCCTCCCCGATTCCAACAAGGGATTAAACAAGGATTTCCTTATCGTCTCCGGTGAATGGCATGATGGTAATCCGTGCCCCATGGTAGAAGGAGAACCAGGTGGGGTATAAGGAGTGGAAGGGCGCTGACCCTTTGCGCCATTTCTAATCTGATGTGGCTTGGTAACTAACCATGCATATGTGTTTTTCTTTTGTAGATCCACACGCTTATCAACGGCATTTTCACTTAGTTAACCGGGTGGACTTGGAGACTTTTCTACAAGCAGCAGTTTTCGTAAATGACGGAGATGGTCAAGTCCGAGCCGCTCACAAAATATTAGGGTACCCTCCCGTTCAGAAGTCATTTGCCGACCCCAGGCACGTAATCAGCGCCAGCTGTCCTCAGCTTCCAAAAATTACTGTGGTCGAGGCAGGATTTTTAATCTTCGGAGTACCATCTGTCCCAGAGAGCATCCCACTGGTGAACCTCTCCTCATCTCATCAAGTAGCGGAGGACGAAGGCGAGTTAGATCAGCCCGAGGAAGGGTTTGGGGTGTTTGACCTAGCCAACCAATCCGAAGACCCTTCTGGTGATATAGGTGACCCAGCCTTGTCCGAGGCAGAATTATCATCAATAGGCACATCTTCGCAAGCCGAGATGGGACTCAAGAGAAAGCCCCCGACCAGCCTATTTGAACTCCTCGAGGGTCAACCGGGGGAGGGTGCGCAGGGAACGCCGCAATCTAATGCTCCGCCCCCACCACCACAGCCCCAGACCATCCAGACTAGGTCATCCTCCACTAAGTCACAGCCACAGTTACCCCCCGCCCCAAACTTCCTGCTCCTTCCCAAACAGCTCTGCCTCCTCGGCCGGAAGGCACTGATTCAAAGAGAAAGAGGAGCCCCAAGGGCAAGGAAACCATGGATGGGGGAAAATCCCAACCTTCTAAGGAGAAGGAGGAAGCCCCTCGTGCGAAACAGTTGAAGATTAGGCACCAAAGCAAGGGTAAAGAGACTGAGCCCCAATCTTCCCAAGGCAAGGGAAAGGGGATCGAGGCCCAATCCTCGCCAAGTGCCTGGCTTCCCGCCCCAATGCTCCACGGGGGTCCACTACTAGAGACCGCGTCCATGAGGGACCTTGGAGATGGCGAGGGTGGTTATGTGGCAGACGCATTAGGGAGAGCCATGCTGCTTCCCACCGACATGGATGGGCTGAAGAAAATGAGGATGCAGGAGGTCTTCCTCAGTACGAAGAGGTACTTGGGCATGGTAAGGCTCTTGAAACCTAAAACTTTATTAACTCCCACTCCCGGTTTGTCATCCACGATGTATTTATCTCCCTTGACAGGCTCTCCAGGCCACCTATAGGATGGAGGAAGAGGTAAACAATCAGAGTAAGGCGGCCGAGAGTGAACGCTCCAAGCGCTTAGTGGCCACACGGACTCTCAAAGCTTCTGAGGACGACCTCGCCAAGACCAAGACTGCCCTAACAGAGGCTATCCGAGAAAGGGATAACGTCTCGGCGGGTTTAGCTAGCGCCCAGAAACAGGCCGAGGACCAGACAAATCGTCTGCTAGAAGCCAAGGACCAGTTGTGGATAGCCAAGGAGCTGATCAATGATTTAAAGAAAAGTCTGATCACGGCAGAGCATGACAAAGGGGTGGCGGAGTATGCCCGCGACGAAGCCATAAGGGCCAAGCGGGAGGCCGAGTTTGCCAGAAATGAGGCTGAGGCTGCCAAGGAAACGGCCGAGGATGATGGTTATAACGCGGGGGTAGCTGAAACCCAAGCCATCCTTAAAGCCCAAATTCCCGGAGTATGCAGGCTTTACTGCTCCCAGGTTTGGGAAGAGGCCTTGAAGCGAGCTGGGGTGAATGCTTCATCCGATTTGTGGAAAGCGAAGAACATATTCTACCCTACAGCCATCCGCGAGGCCACCTCCACCAGCTCCGTGGCTGTGAGCGACCAACACGAGGAAGGGGTCACTCAATCGGAAACCGTACGGGTCGGCGTCTCTCCTGGCGAGCCGCTCAAAGAGGGAGAGCTTCAGGATGTGATAGAAGCATCTCAGCGTACGGATCCCGAGGTACCCAAAGAGGTTGCTGAGCCCGTGATTGGCACTCAGATGCCTAATGCCGAAGAGCCAGCCCTACTTGCCCAGCCCCTACAGGCAATTCCCCTTGCTGTGGTCCCCAAGAGTACCGATACTAATCCTGCTCAGTCCTCCCCAGAAGGGACTGTCCTCCAAGGCACCAAAGCTGACCCCGTTCCTCCTTCCCAGGACGTGGCCGATGCAAAATTAAAGAAGTAGAAACCCCGGCCAGGCTTCGTATTTGTTTTTAGTTTAACGATTAACTTGTTTCTTTTTCATTTTGAAAACTTTGTAATCTGCTAGTAGTTTGAACCTGTTGAACACATATATGAAATTCTTTTCTTCATTTTTCCTTTTGGTTACTGGTTAGTTGCCCTTGTCGATACTTACTATTGTTTATGAATTTTGAACTAATTATCTTAACACGTATGAATAGTTGTGCATGCGATATATTTAGAATCATGTTTCAAAACGCTAGCTTACCTGCACCTGTAGAGCTTTGAACTCATGTCTGATCCTCATTCAATGGAGATCGTCAGGTGTAGTGTTAGGTCCTGTTTAGTATCTAGATTTCTTTAAAGTAGTTGGTTTCCCCATAGGTTTGAGTCCGAGGACCATGCAATACCTTGGTTCTGTCCAAAACTTGGTTTTGATAAGTAGTTGGTTTCCCCATAGGTTTGAGTCCGAGGACCATGCAATACCTTGGTTCTGTCCAAAACTTGATTTTGATAAGTAGTTGGTTTCCCCATAGGTTTGAGTCCGAGGACCATGCAATACCTTGGTTCTGTCCAAAACTTGATTTTGATAAGTAGTTGGTTTCCCCATAAGTTTGAGTCCGAGGACCATGCAATACCTTGGTTCTGTCCAAAACTTGATTTTGATAAGTAGTTGGTTTCCCCATAGGTTTGAATCCGAGAACCATGCAATACCTTGGTTCTGTCCAAAACTTGATTTTGATAAGTAGTTGGTTTCCCCATAGGTTTGAGTCCGAGGACCATGCAATACCTTGGTTCTGTCCAAAACTTGATTTTGATAAGTAGTTGGTTTCCCCATAGGTTTGAGTCCGAGGACCATGCAATACCTTGATTCTATCAAAAACTTGATTTTGATAAGTAGTTGGGGGAATTAACCCCTCGGCTATGGCATGGGACCTTGGTTTTAAGGGGAACTAGCTCATCGGCCAAGCCCTTAGAACCATCCGTGTGGCTGACGCTACGAAGCGCAGCCCCTAGTAAAGGAACATAGCCCCTAGTGGAGCTTTACGCTAGGACACTACAACCGACTGTTAAAAATGACAAGGAAACTGTCTCGACCTACCGTCTATGCCAACACACAAGCCTTCCCCACAGACGGCGCCAATTGTAAGGACTCGATTTGTAACGACCCAGAACGATATTGGGCTCGCACGTAAAAAGGCGCAAACAATATCATTTGTAAAGTGTGGGTTTGAAAGGCTAGGCCTTGGTCACTGGACAGGGGTTTTCCATGGTGTTCATACATGATTAAATCGTGTTCGCTCTAGGAGTCTTTCTCCTGGAGGCGGGCTGGGAGGCTCTGGTTTTTGGCCATTTTTCCCAGCCTCCGTCTTGATGCGTTAACCTTCACATTATATAGCCCTTATTTGGTTGATCTTAGCCCTCCACTTGTTGGCCAGGCAGGTGCCTACTTCTGTACTTGTCCCATCAACTGTCCCATCTTGCTTTCTGTTAGTTGCGATGATCGAAGTCACCCTGTCCAGGCGTCTTCTCTTATTAACACGGTCAGGACGCTGGCGGGTGCATTTAATGCGGAGAGGACGTATTTATCCTGAACCAGTTTCGCACCGTACCCCCAACGTGGGTCCCATTCTACTCGTATCTCCTTCAGGGGGCTTTTTGAGGGTAGCCATCATCGAGACGTTGCTCTTCCTTTTGAAGTCCTGAAGTGCCGAGGACTGGGTCATCCTCGGCTGTTCCACTCGACCCTTCGGCCTTTCCCCAATCGTCATCGGCAAATACCCTCCTCAGCACGGGCCCCGGGCCCTAACAGAGCGTGGGCCGGACCATAAGTTCCCTGACCCCACATATATATATATATATATATATATATATATATATATATATATATATATATATATATATATATATATATATATATATATATATATATATATAATTGTTTTCAATAATTGTTACAATTGTTTTAAATTGTTCGAATATATTGCAAATAATTTTTTGTGGGCTTGGCAGAAATTCTTCAAGAAATTTATTTTGGTCACATACTTGGTTTAGAGGATCAAAACTCAATGAACCGATGTTAAAAAAATAAAAATAAAAAATAAAAAATTATATGCTTTTATAGTTTTCTAGCATTTTCAACAAAATAGAGGGGAAATATATTTTGTCAAGACCAACAAAAGTAGGAGTTGCAGTTTCTTTTAGAGCATAAATTGTGGAAGGAAATACTACACAAACAGAGTAGCCAAAATATATTGCTCTTGGATTGTGGTTATATTACCCTAATTGTAAAATCTGGAAATCATCAATAATTTGTTTACTTATTCATTAACCCACTACTTAGAATTTTAACATCCAAATCAGATCTTTCAAACTCTTGAATGACAAATTATTAATTCAATGTTAGAAATAGTAAATCTTCATGAAAAGTTTCAAATGATGGCACCAATACCACGGCTTGCCTACCCCTTGGTTCAAATAAATCCTAGTAACATCAATACACACACACACACCAGAACTTATATGCAATGCAAGTTACTAGATGGAGCACTATGATGTTTAAGGCTGTAAATGAATCGAAATGTTTATGAACATTTTGAGCTCAATTCGAGAAAAAACTTGTTTATGTTCGTTTGTATAGAAAACAAGTCAAGCTCAAGCCTTAAGTTTAGGCTTGATTATTAAATGAGCTAAGCTCAAGCTAAATAATGTGTTCGTGAACAAGTTTGTAAACATGAGAGTTTGATTTAACTATATATAGTATTATATATATATATATATATATATATATATATATATATATATACATACACTTATCTAAAAATATATTTATATAGACTTGAAAGTGGATTGTATAAGTTTTTCAATAGATTCATATGATATTAAATTATTATTTGTAACTTATTAATGATATAAATAGTCTATTCAAAGTCAAAATTCATAAAATTATGAAAAGGTAAAACATTTTAGTCATGGTTTCACATTATAGATAAAAAGAAAAAGTTATTTAAGTAGCTGGTGAACAAGCTCGAGCTTGCTCGATAAGAAAATGAGCAAAGCTTGAGCATAAAATCTTGTTTGATAATAAGCTCGAGCTCGGCTCGTGTTTGTGTTTGAAAAAAAATTAAATGAACAAGCTTTAATATTTAATAGTTGTCTTGGCTTGTTTACAGCCCTAACGATGTTATGCCATTAGTCTCCATAGCAAGAAGGGTGGAATAAAAGAAAATTACACCATAATAGATCCGGAGAAAAATTTAAAAATAAAATTCTAATTTTGATCGCATGAATACATAAATAAAGAGAGAGAAATCAATGGTTGTAATAAAAATACCTTTAAATAAATTTTGCCGATGTGGTAGTTGACAATTTTTAACCATTAGATCTCATAAAAATCAATGGTCTAAAAAAGGTGTAACTTCTTTGGAGTTACACTAAGTGTAACTTGAACCCATCTATATATATATATAGGGTTGGATTCAAGTTACACCTGGTATAGCTTTAAGTAATATTACACCACTCAATATTTTATATATATATATATATATATATATATATATATATATATATATATATATATATAGGGTTGGATTCAAGTTACACCTGGTATAATTTTAAGTAATATTACACCACTCAATATTTTTTAATTGGATGCAAATTTTGACAAATCTATTGTGAGATTACATTATATTTGTATATTCTCCATGCTTGCAAAATTTCAAAGGAATCAAAGATTAATACTCATGTCATCAATCAATTGTTTAAATTTAAGTTTTTGTAGTTTAAAATAATGTATAAAAGATAAGTTTATGGATTGAATGGTAAATAACATCCAATTGATACGAAATTTGGCATGAATGTTACTAATATATAGAACATGTAATTCAATGGAGAGATTTTCAAAATATGAATTTTATAACAAGTTATTAAACCCAACCTCTCTCTCTCTCTCTCTCTCTCTCTCTCTCTCTCTCTCTCTCTCTCTCTCTCTCTCTCTATATATATATATATATATATATATCATCTTTTAAGTGTTCCTTTCATACTAGATTATTTAGAACTGGATGTTGAACAAGTGGCCTAAGAGTCAATGATCATATCACACATAAGGTTGTGCCTTACAAATTGACTGGTGTCAACTGTCAAGTGTATTATGGCTCCATATTGTCTACGCACAACCAATTCTGCAACTCCTAGCCCTCAGCACTACAAAAAATTGGGCCTATAGTGGCATAGGTACTAAAAAAGCCACTATAGGCCCATTTGGGCTATAGTAGCGTTTGCTATAATGGCGTTTACAAACGCCACTATTGTACTGCCACTATAGGTCTACTCTATAGTGGCATTTAGAAACGCCACTATAGGCTATTTAAAAAAAAAAAAAAAATGCTATAGCAACATTTTAGAACGCCACTATAGCATTTTTAAAATTAAAAAAAAAAATAGTTTATAGTGATGGTACAATACAGCTAAAAACCACGAACAAAAAAAAAATTTTGATTACCAAAAATCAAATGTTTTTTTTTTAATTGAATTAAAATTGTAATTAAATTAAAAGATACAAAACAAAACAAAAAACATAAATAAAACAAAATACGTTCAGCAAAATACAAATCCAAAAAAATACAAATTTAAACAAATACATAATACAAACACTATAGCCCAGCAAATTCAAATGAAACACAAACCCACCAAAAAAATTCAAAATCAAACATAATATGCTCACATCCAAAAATAAAAAATAAAAAAATAATAGCAACTCCACCCCAACACATTCAGCCGCCATAGACCAACCTGCAATAAGAAATCATCAAATAGATTTCGAATTTTTCATTACTTTTTTGGTTCTATTAACAAAGATATTATCAAACTTGAGATCTCTATACCTATCAATAATAAAAATCCAAAGAATTCACAAAAATTAATCAAGGAAAAGACCAAAACAATCATTAAATTTTTTTTAAAAAAAATACTTACTTGCAACTATACAACCAATGGCATCAAACACAATAGCACTCTTTCTTCAATCACAAATCCCATAACAGTAGCACCATTTACAAATTTAAACAAAATTAACAAGTTGCAACACCATCTTCAAATCCAAAACCCTCTAACATTAACACCACCACAAATAAAATAGGGGAAATAAAATCAAAATGGAGAGGAAGAGAAAAGAATAAATCCAGGTGTGTAGTGAGAAGAGTGAAAAAAAAAAAAAAAAAAAAGAGTGGAGAAGCTAGCTAGATGTGGAGAAAATGGATTGATAAGGTGAGTGGGAGTAAGGGAGAAAAAGAAGTTTGAAGAAGTGGAGATAAGGGAGAAAAGAAAGAAAGAAAGGAAAAAAAAAAAAAAAAAAAATCTGAAGAACTTGGCTAGACGTGGAGAAAATGGATTGATAAGGTGAGTGGGGGTAGGTAGGGTTAGGTGGATTATGAATTTTGTAATTTTTTTAACAATTTTTTTACATATACATATATAAATTTAAATTTAAATAGAGAAATAATATGTTCACAATATTTTTACAACAAATCTTAAGTAGCAAGTTGTTACTGGTTGTTATTGTTAGGATAAAAAAGTAATTTTAGTGTTAAGTTTAAATTTGAACCAATAACAACTAACCACTTATGATTTTTTGTGAAAATGTTGTAAAAATATGGTGGGCATAACATCTCTCATTTAAATATAAATATATAATAATATATACATTTAAATATATATATATATATATATATATATATATATATATATATATATATATATATATTATATTCAAATATTCTGGAATATGTCATAGAATATTCTTGGCATATTCCATAATTTTGTTTACGTTGAAACTGAATGGCCATTCAATTTTAGGGAATATTGTAGAATATGCACTTTTTGGACCTATAGTGGCGTTTAGTAAACGCCACTATAGGCCCTTGTAAGACCAAAACCTATAATAGCGTTTGACAAATGCCACTATAGAAGCTATAGTGGCGTTTGACAAACGCCACTAATTCTTACTCAATTGAAAAAAAAAAAAAAAAAAAAAAAATGTGCCCGTAGTGGCGTTTGACAAATGCCACTATAGGTTCTACTCTTACAAAGGCCTATAATGGCGTTTGACAAACGCCACCATAGGACTCTCCAAACGCAACTATAGATTGGCCTATAGTAGCATTTATCGAAAACGCCATTATAGGGTACCTATAGTGGCGTTTTTTACAAACTCCACTATAGGTCTAGTTTTTTGTAGTGTCGGTATGATGAGATTCAATTCTATGTTATGACAATACAATATTCTGCCAAAACACTCTTACAAAACGGCCCAGTCACAATTATACTAGCCAGAAAAGTCTTAAACCTCTTATTAGGCCTACTTTAGAAAGCACAAAAACTTCATTAAGGGTGTCATACCCATTTCGTATCAGTGATGTACCGACTATGTTATGTTATAATTTTTCAGAAATTATTCATGTCGTTGTGTCATACTTGTACTAGTGTCAATGTCCATACTACATAAGGCCTACTTAGAGCATTCTCATCAAAAATTGTAAAAATTTTAGCATTTAGCATCTAAAAAACCAATTTTATAACATTTAACACATCACTTTACAATACAACCTACATCAAAACTTCTATTTTTTTTTACCACATCATTTAAATATTCTTTCTTTATTATTTTTTATTCTTCCTCTCTCTCCCTCTGTCTCTCTCTTTTTCTCAACCCAACAGATCTAGAACCTTCTCCCTCTCTCTGATCTTCTGCTCTCAAACCTGTGCTCCATGGCTGACCACCAAGCTCCGTCTCTAAACATCAACGCCACGGGCTCCAGATTGGTTGCCATGCATGAGTCCAATATGTGACATTATTCATTCCTATTAAACGTGTCTCACCCATTCATTGGTTGCCATGCATGAGTCCAATATGTGACATTATTCATGCCTACGGACTCCATATATTCTGTCAAGAACTATTAAATTTCTATCCAAGGTTATAGAGTTCTAATAATGCTAGTTTCAACAGAAGTAATATTACATGTATAGGATACATATGATAAATTTTCTTAGTTTGAATATCCTTAGCTTGTTTTGTTTTATATTATATATTATTATTATTTAACTGTTTCTTGTAAAACTAATGTATAAGTTTTAGTCCACCAAAGTTGTGGACTACACTATTCATTGGTTCTCAGGGACATGGATTTTCATATGTAGAATAGCTTAATCCATGACCTCTATAGCTAAAACTTGACCAACTAGCTATGTTTTGAGTGTGAGAATGAATAAACTAGTGATTTGGAAAACTTTTATGTATTAAAAAAGACCCGATCAAACATGTGAATACAAAATATGGTTAATCACATATGGTGCCAACTTCCGTTATCTTGTACTTTTATGTTTGGTTTATATATGTATCAATATGTGGATCATTAATTAGTCGGTGTTTTTTAACACAATAAAATGAATAGTACTAATAAAAAGGAAGACTTGGATTAAATCAAAAGGAAGACTTGCATATTGTATATACTTGACTCAGAAACTTAGTAATGTTACCGTCGGCGACTCTACAACCGAGACAACAGCACTTCTTGGCCATCATTTTCTGGTGGTTTTGCCTTCGGATTTCGCCCTCTCAACCAGAAAGATCTCCTCCTTTGGTTTGCTAGAATAGATAGTGCTGCGCCCAGGAGATCAAAAGTAGTGGACCTAACTGCTGACCGTGGGCTAGTACTTACAATACCATTGTTGGTACCTATGGTGCTGTGACTAAGTTCAAATTCAAATTATATCATATCAAAACACTAAAATTATGTAATTTATTCAAACATTAAAATACTAATATTAACTAAGGGTAGAAGAACATAAAGAAAGATAATATAACAAAACATTAAATTAAACAATTAAAAACAATATTATTAAATGTTGTCATCTATATAATTTTTAATAAATTCAAATTTAAAATAGGAATTCTTGACCCAAACCTGTCTTTCCCATTTTTAAATAGCAGAAAATTTGGAAAAAAAAAAAAAAAAAAAAAAAACCACCTAAACCCAGAGTTTTTTGTAGTGGGAGGCTGGGAGCGTAGCAATAATAAATACTACGCTCCTTTTGAGTTATATCACCAACCACATCATCATTTTCTCTATTGATTTGTTCCTCTAATTGTTTTTATAATATTAAATATATTAAACAATTGATTTTACACATCATCTTTGACAAATTTTTTTTCCTAATAATATCTTTGACAGTTTTAAATTTTCATATGCTTTGCCTTTACACATTCATCTACTTTAATTTAGAAAGAACTCCTTTCACACTTTTTATTTTATTTTATAATTACTCTTACTTCAATTCATTGCCTCTCCCTAATATCTTAGACAGTTTTATCCTCAATTGGTCTTCGAATTCAAATTATATCTTATCAAAACACTTGTGTAATTCACTCAAAAATTAAAATACTAATATCAGCTAAACCCCGCGCGAGGGGGGGGGGGGGGACATAAAGAAAGATAATACCACAAATCATTAAATTAAACAATTAAAAATAATAATATCACTTTTTTTAATATGTATTTTTTTTTTAATAAATTTGGATTTAGAATAGGTATTCTCAACCCAAACTTGTATTTTTTTCATTCTTGGGTAAATGCACCGAAATTAACCAAATTGAACCTAAGTTGACCAAAATACTATATATGTTGATATGGCTCACCAGAATAAAACATACAATCAAATAAAGAGTGAAAGTTATTGAATTGGTGAGTACGAAATTATGTTTTCAGTTTTCCATGCTAAAAACCTCTTCTTATGATGTTTTCTAAAGCACAAATGCATTGGCAAAAGAAAGCATAAATGATGTTTCCTCTTGTGTGGTCACATGTAGTTCAAACTTTAAGGGGATGTTTGGTACATGTGTTTAAACACATGTTTTCAAACACATATTTTCAGTTTTTTAAATAACATTATACTCATTTTCACCCACATGCATTTCTAAAAAATACAAACAACGTTACCAAACGGTCCCTAACTAACCGACGTACTGCATTATTCACCATGGAATGATGTGATCTTGATGGCTAGGACCAACCCCACAAAATGCGACTTCTATGGGTTTGTACTACTGAGATTTCAAGTCTACTTTGACATCAACCCTTTCTCAGCCATGAGTTTTTCAAAATGGTTTTTTCGGGAATTGTTGAGACTTATTTGGGAATTTTTAGGAACTGTCAACACCTGTTTTCAAGTTGAATTTGCTAGATTGAGTTAGGGTATGTATATATTTGTTCTTTATTCATAAATTTAAGTTAAATTAATCAAAATTGTTATGGTTTTGTTAGATCCTATAGATTTATAAAATTTGGATTTTTGGGCTCAAACTAGTGGAATTAGAACCTTGGATATAAATTTAACATGTCTTTGACAGAATCTTTGGAGCCCACAGACAGAATAGGATAAAAATTCATTTTAAACTTTTTCTTAGTAGGTATTATTATGTGTGGTTCGCTAATTGCTATAGGTTTTAATGATCATGGTTGTGAATTAACATAGGTTTGGTTTTCGTTTGAGTCATTGATGAACCCATTTGTATGTTCATTCTAGATAAATTTCCATATTTTCAAAGTGTCCTTAATTCGTTAAAATCCTTTTTGCGTATTGTATTGTGGATGCGTTATGAACATTTGATTTTAATCTAATATTACTTTCCTATAATTCTTGAGCTATTGCATTTGCAAAACTAAACCGATCATGTTTGAATGTACGCTTGATTAAATTCTTTGTCATGAATACTTTCAATGATCCTATCAATGGGGGCAATATGTGGGCCATGACCTAGCCTTGGGAACAACACGTAAACGTGACCTTTTCTACAACGACAATACACAAGACATGGCATAATGTATTTGCAATATTCTTTACTACATGTATAAATTGAACAATCGTTTCTTTAAACTATACGCATCTATTATGTTCTCTTAGTTGTGCCTAAATTTTTAGGTTAAAACCTAAATGAGATAATTTGGAAAATAATATTAATTTGATAATACTCCTAATTATTTTCCAAATCACCAAACCTAACGGTTGCAAGAAGAGTGGAATCTGGAAAGCCTTGGACTTGGATAATAAATCTTAGACCTTTAGACCCTTCTCTAACGTTTTCAAATCCATTCTTCTGCAACTAGAAAATTCAGTACCTCTGAGGATTATTCCTAGAAAAAAATTTCTCAGGTCAGGGCTAAACTGCCCAATCGAACAATTGACTCAAAATGTTGATTTTGAACATCACAGCGGACCATTTGACCAATGACTCAAATATCCCATTTTTTAAGGAGTTCGTTGCTCTACATTGTTTGAATTTCTGCACTTTCCTAGTCTAGGGTTTCGAAAACTTGGTAATTTCTTTAATCATGCATTTTTAGGCATCAAAATTTTACTCTTTTAATTCATGCATGTTCCAAATTGTGTCTTGGTTGTTTCTAGATGATGTATTTGTTCCAGTTGGGTCCACTGTGCTCCATTTTGTCCACTTCGGTCCATTCACTCCATTTTGGTCCACTTCAGTCCTTTTCGTCGAATTCGGTCTATTGTGGTCGAATTCGGTCTATTTCAGTTCATTTCGGTCCATTTTGGTACACTTTGGTCTATTTCAGTCCACTTCGGTCTATTGAGGTCCGCATTGGTCCATTTTTGTCCAGTTTTCAGCCCACTTTGGTCCGTTCAATACACTTTGGTCCACTTTGGTTCATTCGGTCCATTTCGATCCATTCAAAGTTCTTTCCTTAATTGTTTTTAATTTTTTTGTCTTTGCAATGTTGTCATTATAAGTTCTAAACCATTGTAATAGAAACTTGCTTCCTTTTCCTGCTGGCTGAGAAATATAGTTCCTTCACATAATCTTGCATTCATCGTCTCCGGTCTAAGAACGTTAAAATGTTCACAACCTGATAGACCTCTTCAGTGGTGCCATGTCCAAGTTGTCTTGAGCAGTTGAGCTGAATGTATAAACATGTTAAAAATTAAAGAATTCCATTCTCAAATGTAAATAATCTCTACTTGTCTCTAGTTTTGGAAGATCTTGAGGATTCAAATTACACGCTATAAGGACATGAACGACAAATGGACAACGGAGGGTTTGGAATGCTGATACAGGTGTGGCAACAATAGCAATAATTGGCTGGTTAGGAATGTCAATGTTATTGAATAGTTGGGGTTTTATTCATTGTAGCATCCATGGGCACTGCCACAGTTTGAAGTGCCCAAATTTGGTTGAGGGTAGAAGTCAAAAAGTCTGATAACAATGATACTAATGAAGAAATCTAGAAGTTGGACGTTTGACATGGCCTTACATGAAAATTATGCCACACGGTGGAAAATGCATAATGGAAAATTATGCCATAGTGGGGGAAGTGAATTGTTAACCAAAAGAAGTAAAAAAGTCCGATGACATTGATACTAATGAAGAAATCTAAGCGGCTATGTGAAAAATGATCGTCAAGTGGAATATAAAAGTCCATTGTTCTGCTATGAGTGTTCAATTTTATGTTCCACCAGCTATATTATATTATGTTTGATTTTCTTTGTCATCACAAACTTGATTACTTTATTAGGGAAAAAAAAAATGACATATAGCAAATTGCAATTGGTGACAGATAAAATGTAACAAGGGATTTTTATTCCGTCCAATGAACCTAGCACATCTCATCACTTATGTGTGGTGAGCATTGATTTATGAGGGTTTGGCTTAAAGCCCATATTATCATTAATGAAATCATGTCATATGAGATTTTAATCGATCATGAGCCTTGTTTTCCAGACAAATGTCCCCTAAATGAATTTCCGGATGTGTATTTTTTGTATACTCTCATTTTCTGATCTAATTCTAGTGACGCTCATCCCTTAATTATTGTATCAAAAGCACTAAAATGGAAAATAGTTCACCAAAAAACCAACCTTTAGCATGGAAATTTTGATCCAAATATTAACTCCATCAGAGCATAAGTACTTGGAAACTGATTTTTCAAAAACTGACTAGAAATACATAGGTCAGTATAGATAAGGATCAGCCCTTCTAGGATGGTCACGCAAAATGATATTGGAAACATTTCAGTATGGACT
The DNA here is from genome assembly GCA_028535165.1 of Quercus tomentella. NCBI lineage: Eukaryota > Viridiplantae > Streptophyta > Magnoliopsida > Fagales > Fagaceae > Quercus > Quercus tomentella. Next base: position 74,855,289 of record JAPQVY010000068.1, on the reverse strand, counting down.
TAAATAAGAATAAAGCTTAAAGCATAAAACATCCCAACTAAAACGCATATGCTTGTTAGCACTAAATAGGATCTCTACATGCCTCTAGTTTTGCAAGATCTTGAGGATCCAAATTACATGCTGTAAGGACATAAAGGACAATGGAGGGATTGGAAGACAAGGGGAATTCTCTGCGTGTGTGCACAGGGGGATGGAATCCCCGAAGCAATGGTGTTGCCGGTGTTGTTGTCATGCTGATACAGGTGTGGCAACAATTGCAGTAATTGGCTGGTCTGGAATATTATGGTCATTGAATAGCTGGGGTTCCATTCATTGTAGCATCCATGGGCACTGCTACAGTTTGAACTTTGAAGTGCCCAAATTTGGCTGATGAGTAGATCTAAATTGCTGGGAATTAGGAAACCACGGAGCACAAAAATTACTACATTACTCTTTCCAATGAATATCCAATGTCTAAATTTAAATAGATCTTACTGTTTATATCAACTAGTAGAATATTGGGCAAAGGTATCAACCTTTAAATAATAACCATTTCGCAATCATGTCATTTAATGCTGAACTTAAATAAGAATTTACTTTTGTGCAAACAGATTTGCATAAACAGAGTTCCATACATGAGATTTTATTTTTCTGCAATAAGGAGTAACAAAAACGAAAGAAAGGGGCAAAATGCCGAAGGTTAGACCAGAGACATATACAATGTGCTCATTGGATAAAAAACCTTTCCTGATGACTTTGCAAAACAAGTCACCGAACCAAAAAAAAAGGTAAATAGGTCAAAGTCTTGATGACTTTGATACACAATAAACAATTATTTCTACGTGTTAAAGTGAAAGACGGTATTGATCTTTTGGCGTTTGGCGTTTGGCTTAAGTCAACAAGTCAAAGTCTTCATTGAAAAAATTATCTTGATAAGATAATGATTGTTTCGAAGAATCACTATAATTTTTTCAACAAGTCAAAGTCTCATCAGTATATATTATCATACCCAGTAGATTCATCAGTATATATTGTCACGAGCTAGTAGTCTCCAATTGCATCACCTCCACTACTCACACTCAGCTTCTCTTCCTTCGTTTTTGTTTTTCTTTGTCATGGGTGCCTCTTTTGCAACTCATGTGCTTTTCTTACTATGGTTCTTTGCTGCTACCTTCAGTTTAAGCTTCCTCAAAACAATGTCAAATGAGGTCTCTTGCAATGAAAAAGACAAACAAGCACTTCTTAGCCTCAAACGAGGCCTCACTGATCCTTTCAACTTACTCTCATCATGGGCTAGCCAAGAAGATTGCTGTAGATGGGATGGTGTTCATTGTGATAACAAAACCAGTCGAGTCACAGAGCTCCACCTAGCTTATACCGGGGTAGGTGGTGAAATTAGTCGCTCATTGCTTGAATTAGAGTTTTTGAATTACTTGGACTTGAGTTTCAATGACTTTAATCGTACTCCTATTCCAACTTTCCTTGGCTCAATGGGTAATCTCACACATCTTGACCTCTCAGACGCCAACTTCTCTGGACTCATTCCTCATCAGCTTGGGAACCTTTCAAGCCTTTGCTATCTGTATCTTGGATCTAATTTTGATCTCTATGCAGATAATCTTTATTGGATGTCTGGTCTCTTTTCCATTCAATACATTGACCTAAGCTCAGTTGACCTTCACAAAGAAGCTGATTGGCTTCAAATAATGAGTAAGTTCTCCTCTCTTTCTGAGCTATACTTGTCCAATTGTAAGCTTGATAGTTTGAATCCATCTCTTGGATTTGTCAATTTCACATCTCTTCAAGTACTTTATCTTTCTGGAAATCATTTCAATCATGAGATACCTAATTGGTTCTCTAATCTCAGTACAAGTCTCTTAAAGCTTTACCTGGACGATAGTTCTTTGAAAGGCGAGATACCGCCCAGCATTTTCAATTTAGAGAAATTGGAATATCTATCCTTGTATCCCAATCATCTAATTGGAAAAATTCCAGAGTCATTAGGCCAGCTTAAGCATCTAACATATCTCGATCTCTCTTTTAATTCTTTAAATGGTCCTATCCCTGTATCTGTTGGGAATTTATCTCATATGAGAACATTATCCCTCAACCAAAATCAGCTGAATGGCACCATTCCAAAGAGTCTTGGGCTTCTCTTAAATCTAGAGGAGTTATATATCCAAAATAATTTCTTAACAGGAACTATAGAGGAAGGGCATTTCAAAAAACTATCAAAACTAAAGGATCTCTCTATGTCTCAACCACAATTGTTCTTTAATGTCAATTCCAATTGGGTTCCCCCCTTTCAACTTGAGTATGTCTCCATGAGCTCAATCAAGATAGGTCCTAATTTTCCTTCATGGCTACAATCACAAAGATCCCTCGGGTTTTTGGATATGTCAATGTCAGGAATTTCAAGCAAGGCTCCGAGTTGGTTTTGGAATTGGACTTCAAATGTTGAAGCTATCGATCTATCTGACAACCACATAGAAGGGGATTTGTCGAATATTTTGTTGAATTCTACTGTTATAAATCTAAGATCTAATCACTTCAAGGGTCGCTTTCCATTATTGTCTGAAAATGTCAAAGTGCTCAATATAGCTAACAACTCATATTCTGGACCCATTTCCACTTTCTTATGCCAAAAGGTAATTAGAAAGAATAAATTAGTGGTTTTAGATGCATCAAACAATCTATTGTCAGGAGAACTTTCTCATTGTTGGAGGTATTGGCAGTCTTTGATCCATTTAAACTTAGGGAGTAATAGTCTAGCAGGTAGAATTCCCTACTCCATGGGGGCTTTAGTTAATCTCCAATCATTGCGTTTACAAAACAATAGCATCTCTGGAGATATTCCTTCATCATTCAAAAGTTGCTCAAATTTTGGGCTCATTGATATAGGTAATAATCATTTGACAGGGATCATACCACCTTGGGTTGGAGAAATGACAAATCTGTTAGTTCTTCGTCTAAGATCAAATGAATTTAAAGGTCGTATACCTCCACAAATATGCCAACTTTCTTCTCTTAGAGTATTGGATCTTGCTGATAATAGTCTATCTGGTGTCATACCAAATTGCTTGAAAAATATTAGTGCCATGGCACTACCAGAACCCAATATTCAAGTTTTTCCTTTTGAACCTTTAAAATATATGTATGGTTATGTATCCTACATTGAGAATCTTAAGTTGGTTCCCAAAGGTAAGGAATTGGAATATGCAAGGAATCTAGAATTTGTTAAGATCATAGATCTTTCAAATAACAACTTGTCTGGATCAATCCCTACTGAAATTTGTGTTCTTTTTGAGTTACGTTTTTTGAATTTGTCTCGAAATCGTTTGATGGGAAAGATACCAGACAAAATTGGGAGTATGAAAGAGTTGGAGTCAATTGATCTCTCAAGAAATCATCTATCGGGGAAAATTCCGCCAAGCATGTCTAATTTGACATTTCTTAGTTACTTGGATTTGTCTTACAACAACTTATCTGGTAGAATTCCTTCAAGCACCCAGCTTCAATCTTTTGATGCACTCAGCTATGTTGGCAATCCTCAACTATGTGGTGATCCTCTTCCAAAAAATTGCACAACAAAGGAAGAATCTTTGAAGAGATCACCAACTGGCATTGTTGAAGATGACTCTATAAATTCCAGCTTCTATCTAGGTATGGGAGTTGGATTTGCAGCTGGCTTTTGGGCAATTTGTGGAGCTCTCTTCTTCAATAGGACTTGGAGGCATTGTTGTTTCAATTTTTCTGATGACATAAGAGATTGGATTTATGTGAATACAGTGATAAAGTTGAATTGGTTATTGAAAAGCTAAGAGTTTGACTTAGTAAGTGAAAGGTATCATTATCTAGCCAAAAGGTACTGTTTCAAGTAATATATTCTTAATATTGTTTTGCTCATATTAATGTGTAGTATCCTACTTTAAATATATGATTTAATTCTTTGTTTATACTTCAGGAGGTGGCACGGGTTCATGCTCTTCAAAAGGCCAAAAAGAATCATTTGCAAAAGATATTTTCTTGATCTTATTTCATCCTGGATGTATCGTAAACATACATGAACAAAATGCTACGGATTATGATTCTTGAATATGATGTGTAAGAACTATTTATCTATATAGTGATACTAGTCATTTAATGAAGAATTATTTCACCATTAGCATAAATTCAGAGCTCAGGTCATTGAAAATAGTGCTTCCTGTACTCATTGATTCATTTCACAATGGCTTTTCCATTCCACAAATTCCAAGAGGTCTCTCTCTATCTCTCTCTCTCTCTCTCTCTCTCTCTAGTTTTAGTTTTACGGTTTTACTGAAAATACTGATCTCCATTTCTCAATAGCAAAAATGGGTTTTCCATTATGGAACCAACAAGCTCTACTCAATTGAGCCAAATCAATTACTTTTGTTGGACTAATATGAGTTTGGCTCTTGTTCTTTGGGCAAACCCATTACAATATTTGTCATGACTATTAAAACCTTCTTTCATTTAGGCCTTTGTTTTGTTTTTTTTCTGTGTTTTTGTATGACCCATTTGCTCTTTTGTGAATGATATTCGCAGGCTATGAAAACTCTTGCAAAAGCCCACTTTTGCTAGGGATTCATGCTTAAAGGGCCAACTATGGCCACCATATTATTGAAGCTAATGATGGGCCTTTTATTTATTTTTTAAATAATCAACAGGGAAAACCTATTAGAACGGATCACTTGCTAACAAGAATCAAGAGTAAACTGTATAAATGGTAAGATTATCTATTCAGGAAAAAAAGAAGGTAAGATTATCTCTTATCCTTTTTATTTTTAGACTAAAATGTTATTTTTATTCATAAACTTTATCAAAAAAATTATTTTTTATCCTTAAATATTAAAAAATTCATTTGTCATCTCTAAATTATTTTCAAATATTTTAATTTTTGTCTTTAAATTTTAGAAAAGATTATTTTTCATCATTAAAATATTGAAAAAAATTTATTTTTGTCCTTATTTTGTCTCAAGAACTATTAAATAAAACTCTTTACAATGTTTAGGGATGAAAATAATATTTTGATAAAGTTTAAGTATCAAAATAATATTTTATTCTTTTTTTTAAGTATTTTTAAAATTATTACGGCGAATTAATTTCGACCTAACAAACCAAGGCACAGACCACAGACAAGTTTTTCGCCAGGTCATTGAAATGTGAAACAAGAAATAAATTGAGAGGTCAAAGATATAGTCGACGTTACAACTCTAAAGTCGACACAATAGACGTTTTCAGTAACACCAGGGCACAGGCACGCCACCATAAAGGGTCGTTACGGAAAGCGCACACTCTTCGTTTACCTTGCAGTCCATTTCGGAGTTCAGCTCACTGAACCAAAAAGATTGCTTTTTGGACTCACTGATTCATTTCACAATGGCTTTTCTATTCAACAAATTCCAAGAGGTCTCTCTCTTTCTTTCTCTCTTTGTGGTTTTAGTTTTACACTTCTACTGAAAATACTGTTCTCCATTTCTCACTAGTAAAAATGGGTTTTCACTTTTCCATTAAGTTCTACTCGATTGAACTCAATCTATGACTGTTATTGAACTAATCTGATTTGGGTTTTTGTTCTTTGAGTAAACCCAGATCAGTATTAGTCATAAAGATTAAAACTTTGTTTCATTTATGCCTTTGTTTTCTTCTTTTCTAGTGTTTTTTGAATGACAATTTTGCTCTTTTGTAAATGGGTATTTACAGGCTGTGAAAACTCTTGCAAAAAGTCCCACTTTTGCTAGGGATCCAAGACAGTTACAATTTGAAGCAGACATAAATAGATTGTTTCTATATACCAGGTCAGTTGTGACTGTGAATTTGTTATTTGAATTATCTCTCATGTACCTTTAAACATGAACTGTATGTGTCTACTGGCTAGTTTCAGTAATGCTGTTGTTTGTGTTAATGTGCAAATATAGGTAGCATATTGTAGTGTAGAGTGTAGACCATTTGATTGGTTTTAGTAAACCTCTTGAGTGAATTATTTTCCTCAATTTTGTCGATAAACATGCTTATGTTTGAAGTAGTAACTGTTGTGGAGTAGATGCTATGGTCAAATTAATTAGAAAAAAATTACCATAACAATGAGCTGTACCTCAAATGACATTTCCTCCTCCCATCAAATGGGATTAAGGGTAAGTATTTGGATTCAAAACTTGCTGGGTGTGTAACTTACCAATATAAATATATATATATTTTTAAAAGGGAGTAGATACCTAGATTCCAACCCTATCAATTGGTATAATTGTGTCAGATCTAATTGTCTTTGCAGTGCCTTTAATCATTGGCTGATGAACTCTTTCTCTACATTTTATTTTTAGTTGTCCATGACATCTCATTTTGCTCTAGTTGTTACTGTAGCTATATTAATTTTCTTTTCTTTTCACCAATCATCCATTTCATATTCAATGTATAGCGATGATCATGGTATGAACAATAACAAACTTGTTTGCCCGACAAGTTGCTTAACAAAGAATGTTCAGTCTTGTAGATATCTTAAAGACATTCCTTCATCCATAGGCATATGCAATCACGCAAAACCCTTGGAGCCCTCGATCATTTCATGTATGTCAATATAATTTTTTGAGAATCATACTCTTTAAGAGAAGGAAAGATAGGGACGTAGTGATCATGTAGAGATTATCATTTAGGTTGTTTTCTCACTGAGACATTCCTTATGTTTTCCCTTTTCTGCATCCACAAAACATAAGAAAAAGGAAAAATATGGGTGTTGTGCTGGCTATTGACCATGTAGAGATTAAGAATTTCATTGTTTACATTTAGGTTGTTCTCTCACTGATTGTGACACATCCCTTGCGAATCAAAATATTTATTACTTCTTGACATAACTGATCTTAATGTTTGCCTCACTTCTATCCAAGTTTTAGCTTCTTAGATCTTGTGCATCAATGTCGAGTACTTCAACAAAAGATAAATTTCTTTTAACTTTTTGATTGATTAAGCCAAAAGTGAACATTTAAATAATGTAAATTGCTTTTTGTGTAGATGCTATTTTGTTTGTTCCCTACTGTACCACTTTGCTTCATGTGAATTTATGCTTCCTTTGTCACTCAGTATTCAACTTCATTGGGTGTCCTTTAATCTCAAATTTTTTCTCATGAAAGACTTAAACATCCAGCTACAACCGTTTGGGAAGGGATGCTGAGGAGGCAGATGCTGAGGAGATCATTGAAATGGCTAGTAAAGCCTCTCTTGCTGATCAACAGAAGCTAGTCCAAGAAAACATCCATGCTCAGATTAAAAGTTTCTCCATGTCTATGGATGAAATTCTTCTTCCTGATTCTAAAAGGATAGTTGAGGCACACGAATTGCCTCCACAACCAACAGCTGCTCCTCGTCGGAGTGGCCTTGGTTTTGCTGTTGGCAGGCATGACCAACCTACTGACCGTCCTGGTAAGATTCTGTTTGCAATCCAAAAAACTTTTCCAATGTTGCATTATGTGCTTGAAATTGCACGATTGTGACTTGAGATGTTCAAATCTTTGAGTTTTCTTATGACTTATCCTTTCTATGTTTGCGGTTGTGGGATTATCTTGATTTTTCTTTTTTGGATAAGTAACGATAAATTTTATTAAAAAAACACAAACCAAATACAGCAGGGTGTACTCAGTGTGATTATCTTGTTCGAAGGAGTGATATTTTGATTTGTTCCGTCAATTACCTTAACTTCTTTACTAGTTTCTTTAAACAAATTTAGTTATTTAATAAGTTTTAAGTTATTCATGTAGAGTTCAAGTCAACACCCATTCATTTTAAAAAATGAAGTATTGGGCAGAAAAATGGAGGAAACAGGGTGGTGGCCTTGGGGGTAGGGGAGGTGAGGGGAAGATGCCTTGAAGATGCTTGAAGTTGATTGGATGGCATCTTAAAGGAGTATTGAATTACTATTTCCAGAAACTTATTGGGAGTCTGTTGGTGTATCTAATGCTCTATCCATTATCTCTAGCTTCTATAAGGCCTTTTTCTTTTGGTAAGTTACACATGCATCTAGTGGGTCTTGAATCCCCAACCTCACCCTCCATCTAGCACTTGCAAGGGGAGGAGGTGCCAGTTGAGCTAGAGTTGATTGGCAAAAGTCAATTGGTAGGATTCAAACTTTTGTACTTCTATAAGGTCTTTCTTGAAATCATTTTTTTTTTGTTTGTGGTGTGAGTCATTGGTAGTTCTTGATATTATATTTTTGGAATGATGATATGCTCTAGTTGCTAGATTTCTTTTTCAATGTTGCTACGAGCATTCTCCTCCTCTTTTAAGAACAAGGTGGCAGGAGAGGTTGAGGGATCATGACCCACCCACATGTGTAACTTACCAATAAAAACAAAAAGATTTCTTGCAAGCTTGCATGCTGTTAAAACCTTCTAGAATATCTCTTGGCTCCATTTCATTGAAGTTAAAACTCTATTTAAGAGTATTTGTTCCTTGCTTTGCTTGCATTATTACAGCAAAACATGTAATCTCAACCGGTTTGTAACCTAAATTGGGAATTTGTATATAGGTGCTTTCAATGGGTTAAGTTTGGGAGGATTAATAGATCTAGGGTATAGAGTTGTAGAAGAAAAGGTGAAGACTCAAACTTGGTTTGATGAGTTTTTTATGGTGATTTGATAGAGAATGTGTGGGGTGTTATGGTGTTGATAGGCAAGAGGAAGGGCTTTACTTAGGGTTTGGGATATAACGAAGAAGGAAAAGAGAGAAATTTATGGTATGGCCTGTATGAGTATGAACAGTACCAGTATGAACAGTACCATAAGAAAGAGAAGAAGAAAAGAGAGAGAAAGTAAACAATAAGGCCAAGATGTAAAAGACTATCTTGGACTCAAAGAAAATAAAACCTAAGATAGTTATGAACTCCTAGAAAATTCTAGATAAAAATAAAAAATACCTAAATTCACAGGATTCTAGAGATTACACTTCTGCCCCTAATTACAAAATTGGCCAGAACTTGTTGAATAAAAACCCGAATAAAAACCCAAATAAAAACTGTTTCAATCTTAGGACACATATAACTAGACCTTTAAAACCCCATGACTTTTACTTCGATTGGACTTGACACATGGCCTCATAAAATAAATCTTGAACAGTCGAACTTGTGAAGTGATAAAAACTTAATCTTCCATGGCAGCATCAAGAACGTAACATTATTTACATTGAAACTTGTAAACGAAATTGATTAATAGAGTTTGTATTACGTTCTCAGTTTTGATAGATATTCTTCAGGGCCTTGATTGGAAATTGTTGGACGGGAGGTAAAACATCTAGCATTCAAGATTCATTTTATTCAAGAAATTGCTAGATCATGTTCAACTCTCATTTTAATATTTGGATGCTGTGTTGCTGGATTACAAATGCCTGGATATGTGTTAGATGATAAAAGAAAAATTACTAGCAAAAATCCAGGTAGGGAAAAAAAAAAAGGTCGATATCTCTTGAAGTACAAAAGCCACTTAAGTCCTCCTGTTCAGTCTCCTTATGTGGCAAGAGCTAATTGATGTTGTTTTTAATATAATGTCTCAAACTTTTGTCTGTTGCTGACTATAGTTCCCAATACTGCCATATAAACCCTTGCCACATCAGAGGTTGGATGAGAGGGCTTCAACCTCAGTACCAGTTCCACTATACACAGACGCAAGTATGTTTGATTGTTACAGAACTCGTTACATCTGAGCATATAAGCAGTACCCCATATCATATTCTGTGTACTGGAATCAAATTCAAAGTGATTCTGTACCCAGATTTGACTGCTAGACAATCAGATTTGTTTAATGTATTTGTGCGTATACTCTCACACACACATACACATTTTGAGTTTGGATAACTTTGGTGTTATAGGGAAACATCTGAAGCATGAAATCTGTATCGTTATCATCTGCTGAGTTGCTTGTCCTGCAATTGAGAAAGACCATAGGTTTCCTTTGGTGGTAACATTTCTGTGTCTTGTCTGCTGCACTTGGTGTGGAAAACAAAAAAGTTAAGAAATAGTTTGATATGCATGATTATGCATCACCTCTATCTTCTTCATTTTTCTTGACATTTCAGTCGTCTGATTCTGACAGTTTCATTTGATTTTTTCTTATTGACCTTGCTGGCTTCAATAATACTCGTACTGCTTGTATTTTATCAGTTATTGTTTCATGGTTAGCTTTCATAAAGTTGTCTAACAATCAACTGTTTTTACACATGCTGGTATTAACATGGTCAAGCAATGCCATGTTTGGCCAAGATGTTTAGAATTTTCATGACATTAGAATGCAATTTATGGAATTCTAACTTTAATATTTATATAAAATGAAATAAAATTTTAATTTTAACATAAAACTACTGAATTTGGGAAGAGAATAAAAGAGAAATGATTATATGTCACACATATAATAGATAATATGATTTCAAATAGAATAAAATGGTGGAAAGGAATACATGTCACTGACTTAACTAACAGGATCCATGCCTGACTCCAAAAAAATTGGGACTAAGGCTTGGTTGTTGTTGTATATATTGTTTTCACTGTTACTGCATTATTTGGTTTTCTGTACCTATAGATGTTTAGGTACAGAAGAAGTCTCAATTAATTATAACAAAGTTTTCATTGTTTGGTTCTGATTTCTTAAGAGGTCGTGTCTGTGTTGTGTGTTATAGTTTCCTGTATAACTACTAATTACTAATGATTTTTCAGCACAGTTGTACCGGAAACAAGGTCATTAAAACGTACTGAACTCTCTGAAAGACTAAAGGACCTCATTGGTTACAAGCTTGATATCAAACCATCTCAAATACCCCATAAGGAAGCTGGCCAAGGTTTATATTTAGATGGTGAAGCTGATGTTGGTACTGCGATAGCCTTCTACCCTGGTGTAATATACTCTCCAGCTTACTATCGTTACATTCCTGGATACCCAAGAGTCGATGCACATAACACATATCTGATCACAAGGTATGATGGAACTGTCATCAATGCCCAACCATGGGGTTTAGGGGGTGAAACCCGGGAAGTTTGGGATGGCCTCAGCTTGGCAGAATTTAAGCCTGATACACAGGGTGTTGATAAAGGTTCAGACCGATTCTGGAAGATGCTCAATACTCCTTTAGTAGGTACACAAGCAGGATTGAGTTCAGATGTATTGGAGCGGAGAAACCCATTGGCTTTTGCTCATTTTGCTAACCACCCAGCAAAGGGTATGGTTCCAAACGTCATGATTTGCCCTTATGATTTCCCATTGACTGAGAAGGATATGAGAGCCTATATTCCCAATGTCTTGTTTGGAAAAGCTGAAGAAGTAAAGATGAAAAGACTTGGCAGCTTTTGGTTCAAATTTGGGGGTTCAGGAGATGGTGGGCCCGAGGTTCCTGTTCTGAAGACTCTTGTTCTGGTGGCTACTAGGGCACTTCATGATGAAGAAATTCTGTTAAACTACAGGCTGAGCAACTCAAAGCGACGGCCAGCATGGTATACTCCAGTTGATGAAGAGGAGGACCGAAGGAGATGGAGCTAAGTGAAGGTTAGCTAGCCATAATTGCATACCGTACCTTCTTACCCTGTTGTGGTTTTTCCTTGTTTCTTAGCTAGCAATCATATTTTTCATTCAACTGCTTTGAAGCTGCAATTACCAACCTTGGTAAATTTCAGAGTTAATAGCATCTATATGAAGAGCATGTATTCTGTGCTCAAGTTTTCTTTACATACATAGAGTTCGGGATAGCATACTATATGCTTGAGTTCTTTTCATATACAGAGTTTGGAGTAGCAACTGTTCCAAGGGATTGGTTGTTGTTACTTTTCTTTTGCAATTATTTGTCTTATGAAATAATAAAATGGAAGGTATCACTAAACAAATGAGGTATTCAGACATTTGCTATGATTTAGTTTCACTGAAATCACGTGAACAATAATGCACCATTCAGATGCAACATATCTGAACTGCGTCCAAAGGATTTGAATTTGGGTCTCTGTAATCCTCAATTAAGCAGTCATGATTGTCAATCTACAATGCCAAGGGAATTGCATGTTCCTCTGTCTGTTTATTGCTCAGAATAGCAATGCACTTGCAAGTATTATAATGTTGAGCATCTCTTACAACAGGACCAGTGGAACTACCTGCATTTGGTTGTCACTTCAGTCTGCCAAAGCTTTATATTGAAATTCCTCATGCATGGATTTCTGTTCACTGCTGCCACCTGCAAATCACACAACAATCTCCTCACACTTGATAGTGGTTTTGTCCTACCGTTTCTAGATTACAAAATTAAAATGTTGAAACATAACTTTCTACGCTCAACTGCAATGAATTTAATTGTTTTGAGTTTGAGTGGGATAGGGATCAAATTTGTTTTTCTAGTAATTCTCAATCTAAAGTATGCACCAACACTGAATTAGAAGAAAACAGCAGCTTATAGATGATACTACTTCCATTCTTCTAGAACTCTCATTTGCTGTACTCCATTTGAACTTGATGTTCTGGATGTCAGAAATCACCTTAAGTAGGATTAGTTCTTAGCACTTTTGTCATCCATGAGTGTCAGCTAGAGGCAGGCACAACGAGTCGCATTAAGTGTTCTCTAATAAGTTCATCAGGAATCTTACCTTCAAGAAAGGCTAATTGTGATGGGCCAATGATTGGAGTAACAAAGAGGTGCCCTCATTCCTCATCACTCATAAGTCTCTCGTGATTATAAAGTGACAATTTGGGATGCATGCTCCTCTTCCTTGTGACAATGTCTGAGGGACCTTAATTGTTACATATCAAACTTTTGTGACAACTTTAGGGTAATTAGTCAATAATACGTTGAACTAATGCTTGCTCTTCTCACATAATTTGATAATTATGAATTCTATTGATTAAATTCATGATGGGGTTCACTATCACGTGAGAGGCTTCCAAACTATTGAATAATTTTCTTTCTCTTTATACTATTTTGATAAAAATCATGTTATTTATTTCTTGGGTAGATACATATGGTCATATCAATACATGTAAGGTCGTGATTAAGGGATAATCTTTAAGGTGTTGTCCATGACAAAATTACTTTTGTTTAATCCCTCTGAATTTTGGGAAAAGATCCTCTTCATCAAAAATTTCTTTTTAATGATTCGATTTAAATATTACAAATATAAAGGTGTATATATTGTCACATTGAATGCTCTTATGAGCACCCTGGTTCCTACCTTTAGACTCAAATATCATGATGTTTGGTAAAAGAAAAGGTAGAAAAGAAAAGACGTAGTTGATTGGAATATGAAAATGCAAAGGCCTCTCATAATGTCATTCATAGAAAAAGCAGGTACTAGTGAAAACAAGTTACAAAGCGCCATTTGGAAGTTAGAACAGTTCATTAAACTCCTTCATCCTTTGTTGTGAATGATGTAGTACTAATTTATATACAATTGCACAAACATGTCCTACTATTATTGTAATGTTCTGAGGTGACATACACGTGTTGTTCCAAGTTCCAACCACATTTGTTAATTTTTCGATTTTCGTCATGTAGATCTCATAAAGTTATAAAGAAATCTAAAAAAAACGAATTTTTAAAGTATTGTGAGAATTATTATTATTACGTCAAGAACTGCTTGTCATAGGTTCCGTTTGGATTGAGTTTATTTTTACTGAAACTGAAAACTAAAACTGAAAACACTGTAACAAAATAATTTTTAAATGTGTGAATAGTACTGTATGACTTATTTTTAATGAAAAAGTTGCTGAAAAGTGATATTTATGGGTTCGTGAATAGTGTACAGGTTCATTATTCACGGTTGAAAAGTCAACCTTTGCGGTTACTGTTTATGAACAGTGCATGAACAATAGCTGCATTACTCCTTGAAACGCATGAAAAAAAAAAAAAAAAAAAAAAAAAAAAAAAAAAAAAAAATCCAGAAAACGCAAACGCAAAACATAAACGTTGAATCCAAACGGCATCCTAATAGCTTTGTATGCGATTATATATATGCGTCATAATCCTTGACAACTCGGTAGCCAAATCGCGTAGAAATCTGTTGTACCGATACTGCAAAGAGCTGTTATTTTTAAAAAGTGGTAATAACCTCGATTTCATCATCGCCTTGACAAATTAATTGTTGCTTTGTCAAATCGTTACGGAACAGTACTGACTACTGTGCGTCGATTTCTGTCGCCATGACAATTCGTTACAACTTACAATTACTTTTTTAAAGGCCTTATTATTGTCCCAAGGGCTAATTACAACTGAAAACTCTAATCAAAATGTGGTTCGGACTTGAGTAAAAAAAATATAGAAAAAGTTCGTGGGAGTGTGTATCTAAACATAAAAGTTAAAATTTCATTTTTTTTAATTAAAAAAAAGGCTTTTTAGTAAAAATTTGAGCATTTGCAATGAGCTTAACAAACCTCATTTTTTCCAATTTGGTTAGTTAATAAGTTAAACCCTCCCCCCTTTCCCCTCTCTTTTCACAACAACCTCGCCATTCTCTCAATAAAATATTGCAAAACTGTACCTTCATTATTGTATTTAAATATTTAACTCAATTTTCAAAAATAATAATTAGGATAAATTCTATTGACATATTCTAAGATTCCAATGACAATCACATTCAAAATTTTTCAAAACTAATCAATTTAATCCTTAAAATAAACTTAGTCTTTAAGACAGTTGGGAAAATGACTGATTGGCCTAACAATTTTTAGGGATTGAATTGGTTTTAAGAACCAAATTTGTCAATTTTGAAAAATCTTGTACTTAGTTGACATCAATTTAAATCTCAAAGTATGTGTAATGAAATTTACCCCAATAGTAAATTAATAATAATTCCTTCTCTCTCGCACACAGAGTAAAATAGAATGATGGTTGGAAAATGTATTTAAAAATGTAGATAGTTAAAATAGAAAAAAAAAAATATTCTAGCAAATATTTAGTTAGAAATTTGGAGTTCATTGGGAATGCTCTAAGAGAATTCAAATCAAAGTATCCATTTGGGTGTTTTAGCCAAAATTTGATTAATCCAATCTCAAATACTGCTTTATTAAGTTAGCTTGCAACTAACCAAAATCTTTAAAAGCCTGGAGAGGCACGTATAGTTCAACAAAAGAATTTTTGGAGTTGTAGAAATAGAGTTAGTCGTACCACGTTAAATATTATTAACTTATATGATTTTATTTTATTTAAAACGTCTTGTTTGTGTTTTTGCACTTTTGCTAAATTACGATAAATTAATTTTTCATGTTATAAGGAAGGGAATTTGTATTTTGCCTTATCTCCTTATCAATACTACCTGTACATAATTGAATATATGCCATAAATGTTAAGAATCTTGTAAAAACTATTTGGTTTTCTTTATAAACCAAACTAGAGGTCGAATGTATATACCTCTCCCCACTTATTGTAACAACTGAATTATCTGAAAAAGAATACATGCAAGAAACTTTAGCATCAAGTTTTATGAAAAATTACTTATGTTGTTGATGTTCAAGGTCAGTACCATGTTGCAGGTTCTTGGTTTGGTCTCCAATCGGGCACAGTGTGAATGCTATGCCAGTAATGGACGAACATTTCCTTTTGCACATTCTTGATAATGATCCAAAATTGCTGTGTAGTAACTGAAACTAATGTACTGCTTTAACTATAAAGGTAAGAAGTACGTGTGGTTGCAGTAAAATATGAATTTGTAATTTCATTGAACATGCAAGAAGCTGCATGTGTGGTTAAGAAACAAGACCATTTTGGAAGCTATAATTTTTAGTATACTGTTTTTGCTTTTCTTTTTATTTTTGACTAACAGAATTAAAAAATAATTATAAAAGTCTAGTGTATATCATTTAGATTTCTAGGTTGATAGTTGATACTTACTAGAGAATTTCCATGGGTATTTATCCTAGTAAAAATTATTTTTTCTTATTCCATTGCTCTCCCTATCCTTATATTAAAAAAATAAAGAATTTTGTGTGAGAAATGGAAAAATATTATTTTAATATGTTGAGTTGTAAAATAAATAATAAGAAGTAGGCTATGTTATTAAAGTGGGAATGTATAATAAATAAAATGGTGTTTTGAGAAAGTAAAATGCATATTTTTTTTCATTCTCGAGTGATCATCTTTATTTGCATTTTTTTATCCAAAATATAATTATAATTTAATCATTTTTACCAAATAAATTTACAGTAAGCCCCATCCAAAATTTTTCCTAAATACAATTATATTCTACTTTTTACAAAATTTTAAAATTCTCACATTTTATGAGGGACAATTGCATTTCGCCAACTTGCAACAAATAATTATAAAAAACTAATGAAAACTCTCACTTATATTATATCATATGCGTGATGGCTTATGAAATTAGAAAACATTAAACATAGCATATTCAAGAATGAAAGTGGCAAGTACATCCCATTGACCTCTACCATGACTTGTAATTACTTAAAAATTCGCATTCCAAATAAAAGGGTTATCCAACTATTCTGGTTCACCGTTCACAATAATATATAGCAAAAGGCATTTCCTTGGTCAAAACTTTCTCTTTTCCTACTTCAATCATGAACATAATCCCAAGATTCCCAACAAAGTTTTTTTTTTTTTTTTTTTTTTTTTTTTTTTTTTTTTGGAGCCAATTTGAATCTGGCTTTTGTACAATGAGAAAACATATTTAGTACATAGAGAGAGAAATGAGAGCTGTTGTAGTCAAATGTCTAATGGTATTCTTCAAGCCTTTATGGACTGTAAAAGAAAGGACCACATTTGCATTTCCAACCCTCAGGCTCATAGTTTGCATATTGGATACCCACATGGCTGTGTCTAAAGGTGGTGGGTACTTGAATGGCTTCACATGGAATGCACCCATAACACTTGTGCTCACAGTTTGGTGGAGCTGACCCTATATTGCTTGTTTTGTACATTGCTTCTTTGCTCATATTTTCCTCTCCTTTCATGCTTTTGAGACCCTTTAAGAAAGAGTAATTGACTGATAAGTAACCACAAAGAGAGAGAGAGACAGAGACAGAGAGAGAGAGAGATTAACCTCTTCTTTGTCCAAGGACACGTTTGAAGACTCAGAGCCCTGGTCTGGCCCTGATCAAGCAATTGAATTAGCGGATATAAGAAAGAAACTATTGAAAACTGAAAAGCTTGAGAAGAAGAACACTACAAATAAGCTTAAGCAGGAAGAGAAAAAGTGGAATATGTATGAAGAAAAATGAAAGAAGCTTTCACTGAGAATCTCTATGTGAAGCTTGGAAGGAGAAGCAACTTCTTTGGAAGTTAAGCCAAAACATTCTTGAGATCTTTTTTAAGACAAAGCTTTAACTTTTACCTTTTTAGATAGTGGTGATTTGCAATCATAGTGGAAATCATTATGTTAGGAAAAGGGTTTCTTGATAAGTTTTTAAGGGTAAGCTAAGAAGCTAAACAACATAGGTATTATGATTGCAAGAAAGAGTGGACATATATGCTTGTGTGGTGACTGAAAAGAGTCTTTAATGGAGGGCAAGTAGCTCACCTGGTTGGGGAGCACCAAGACTATCATTTGGTGGAAAAGGCCTGCTTGTTGCAGAAGCCCAGCTCACTATTTGCAGAGCTATAATAAAACAACAAAACCTTCTCTTCATTCTTCAAAGTTCAAGTGATGATGGTGATTATGATAGCAATGAGTAAGTGCGTGAGAGAGAGAGAGAGAGAGAGTTGATCACTTTAAGAGGTCATGCATGATTGCTGGGATATATAAAGAAGGTGAGAAAAGCAAGCCAAAAAAATTTCCATTTCCCAAAAATCAAGCCAGAACCTGGATTTCTTGGTTTTCTCTTCCCTTCCTATCTTTGTATTGGTAGAGAGATGTTACTTTACGAGCAAGTGATTCTGGTTTCTTGTCAATTGGCTAAAATCACTGGTACAATATTTCTTCTTCTGTGTTATATCTTACCTATCAACACAAGACAACTCTCTCTCTCTCTCTCTCTCTCTCTCTCTCAAATCAATCTGATAGAGTACTTGTACTACTATATGAGGTGGGCTACTAGCCCAGAATAACAGCTCCTCTTCCTGGTGTCTGAAAATCCTGCAAAACCCATATATACTCTCTCTACCTAGACTGCAGAGCCTCTCCCTTTCTGGCTGATAGCTTCATGTCCATAAAAGGAAGAAATAATCCAGTGGCAGAGAACCATTTACATATGGAAGAAGAAAAAGGCATCAATGTCTGAGACATTCAGTATTGCAGAAACAAATTTAATGAGTTAGTTAAATAATATACAAAAAAGAAGAAGAAGGAAGTATTTTAGTTAACTTTTTGGCAGGTTAGTAGCTGGGGAACACACAGGGTATGTACATTTGCCCAATCTGAGCCGTCCATTTGGTTTACCTATACGATGGCAATTTGGGTACCTCTGATGAGCACATTAATGAGTGAGATTCCATCACATATATAATCAACTTTTTTTTTTCTTTGTCTTAGTTTTATTGTTTAGCCTTTTTTTTTACCTCATAAATAAACAAATGTTTCATGAAGAGCACTAAAAAAAAAAAAAAAAAGTAAAAAGTGTAAACTATGATCTGATAAAAAGATTATTTGATTTTCAGATTTGAGCTGTGAAAAGTAACCTTGGGAAGAAAGCCTAAATGGACCTTGATTACATCATCCAATGGTTTCTCTCTCTCTGGAAAAAGTAGGAGGTAGGCATTGCTAGACTGTACTAGTGGTTAATTTGGTTTGACAGCATTATTCCTTTCTTTGTTCATTTGGTATGTCTGTGTAATGTGTTGCAAAATATTTTGGGTCAATGAGTGAAGTTGGTCAGCTCAGAGATGTTTTCTTTTTGTTAGTCATAAATCATGAATAGATCATAGATCATAGATCGTAGGGATGAAGGGAAGCATAGTCAGCACAGGCAAGCACCCATATTATATATTTTTCATTAAGCTGGTGAAAATTTTTATCTGGGAACTTTCCCATTGATATTTGTGTTTTTGATGACTTGAGTGATTTGATTATTCAATGTGCTACACTGTCCCAATCAGTCTGCATATCTCTTCTCTTCACCTACAAACGGTAAGTAGACAGAAGAGAAAGCATTGGTCTATTTCTCATTGTCCTTTAGAAGGACTAAAAAAGAAAGAAGGGCTGAGGCATATCATGCTATTAAAACATTTTAATAAAAAATAACAAAAAAGAAAAAAAGCTCTTAAAACATTTTGGTCACTGCAGGCTTCTCCATCATACTCCACTTAGTCCAAGCATAGAGAATGCAGTAATTTTTACTTTTTTTTTTTTTGAAGAAAAAAATCACAAATTTCTTTCATAAAGTACATATAAAATTCAAAAGCAGAAATATATAAATTTTACAATGTGGAGTTTGTTCTTTGTTGTTTCATCTTTATATTAAATCCAAATGCAAACTTAAAATTACATCATGTATAGGACCAATTTATAATTCTTGTAGTTCTCTGCTTTTCTTCTATGTACCCCTTGCATTATGAATGAAATCCTTTTGTTTGAGTTTCAAAAAAATTGTATCATTTACATAATATCTAAAAACTAGAGCATAATATTTATTATTACTATAGTTTTGTTGAGCCACATCAGCATGGCATTTAGTTCCATTCAGTTTACTTTGGTCCATGATTTTCATCCACTTTAATCTACTTTGGTCCACTTCGGTCCACTCCAATGTAATGTTAGTAGGTTCTTAATAAAATTACACTTTTCTTAAGTTATTAATGTCTTGTATTTTTTTTTTTTCTTATACAAGTGATGAATTTATTTATATTTGCTTTTTCTTTAGGTCATTCTAGACAAACTATAGAGGATGAACCATTTGTAAAGAGCATTAAAAACAAATTCCAACCATACACTACATTATTTACAATATATTTCACCTTGTATAATAATTGAGTATAAAATGCATTATATTTCGTAAAAAAATTATAACATTTTCAAATAATAAATATCCATAGCTTAATTGAGAAAATCTAAAATATTGTATTAACCATTCTTTGTTAGAAAATAATTATATCATTTTAAGAAGGGTTTGTAATTAACACTTGTAAGCATCATCTACTATTTTCATTTTTCATTACAAATACTAATCATCAAATTTTTCCATGCATCACACTGGCTGGTCTACGACTAATGTAACTAACAACCCAACACCGGAAGGCTAGGAGCCTTGCCATACCAGTCTACCTATAAATCTACTGCTGTATAAACACCGATTAGATTAAGAGCAAAAATAGCTTCAATATGGTAAACGCAATCAAAGAGCAGAAATAGCTGCGATATGGTAAACACAATGAAAGAAATAATCAAACGTCGATCCAATTTTCTTTTCTACAAGTCATTGTTCTTGTTATGGTTCAACTCATTTTCATTCAATGCAATCCCTCAAGTCTAATTCTCATATGCTATATATGTAATTAAACGGTTCTTTCATCATCTAAGCATTATCTACCTCCTCATGGTTTTCTGATCATGTTAGAACATTTAAAGTGATTGTCCTGCCTTTGATCTCTGTTGGTATTGTACCAGTTGCCAATTACCAATAAGATACAACAATAAAAAAATATAAAAAAGTACAATATGAAGAAATTTTACATGGTACATTTCTCTTTATATTTCTTCTACCGGAGATCCTAAAACAAATTGCCTATTTCACTGCAGTGCCAAGAAGACTAAATTTGCCCTATCAAAAAAAAGACTAAATTTGATATCACATAAATTTAAATAGCTAGTCTAAATTTATTCCTTTTCTCGGGATAATTGCAACCTCATTCAATAGAAAGAGTTCTCACATGACAATCACAATAATAAGCATGCCTTTTCAACTTCAAAGGTCAAAGAAGGATTGCTTAAAGAACATGATGTACTAGAGCAGCTGAAACTACTAAAAGTTAACTAACACAAGCTTGAACCTTACCAAGCCCTGAAATGGGGACCAAAATTTTCTTTCAAAGATGTAAATTAAAACTTACTATAAATAACTTGGCGGGAAATACATCAAATAGAGCATACTAGGTTTTAGAAACATCCTCAACACAGGCAAACCCCAAATTCTATTGTCCTCACTTTCTGATACTATCAACCATGTGGAAATCAAGTGAGGGCTTTTGACACTATCAACCATGTGGTGATCAAGTGAGGCCCAGTTCAGATACTCGAAGAATAAGATGGCATTCCTTATATTCAGATTTGATGGCAAAAGTATGTCAACATAAGCGACCAAATAGAAAGCCCCTCACCACACATCACAATAACAATAACTGAAACAAATCCAATTACCAACACCCAAGAGCAATATTTTAAAAAAGTGTCAAATAATTGATGCTTAAAAACATAATGGACTCATTCAATTTGTTGGGAAAATTAAAGGGTACTAAAGAATCTATATGAATTACCCAATAATGCGTTAGCTGTCTAATCAGAAATCAATTCCTGCTAATTTGGCCATTGGAATCTTACAAGCTTCAGGTCACTAATTATATTAGTAAATGTCTGAGATCATGGATAACAAATCACATTAAGAAGTCACTATGTGGTGATAACACAAAAATCCAGATGTTCCCAACTAAACCTGACTTAGTGATAGAAGGAAAATAAGGTTAACAGAATCTCTCCAACCCCCTCTTTTTGTCTAATAAAAGAATGATACGAAAAAGGTATCAGCATCCAACAGTAATATTAGGTGGCTACTGCTACCTGAAACATATTATGATGCAACTGCGACCATGCCCTTTTGTGTTTTACATGGCCAAGAATGGCTACACCAGACAGGTTGTCATAGGGTTTCCATTGTTGCGAATAATACTGACTTGCCTCAAAGTGTAAGATTACACTTCAAATGCCACCAAACAATAGAATCCCATATCAATATTATGGTGCTCATTTTAGGAATAATGAAAAAAATTTCTCATATGTTCTCTTCCAGACAAGAAAATTGGCAGTTTGGCACCATAAAATAAAGGGAAAGATATAATTTCAGAAAACAAATCTAACAATTGAATAAAGAGACAAAATACAATCATGCCGGATTCCATTTGAAATTTCAATAGCAAAAACATACAAATCAGAGTGATTAAAAACTCAAAGACAATACAACTATAGCTTCTCCTGTCTAATCACACTGAGAACAATATTTCTCAAACCTTCTTACAATAGATGTTCAATCCACCTCTTACTTTGAAGATGACTCATGACCACTGGATTCCTTCTTAGGAAGAATTGCTCCAACAAGGGCCTCAATCTCTTCCTTCACTCGTTCAAAAACATTTGGCCCTTTGACTTCATCTACTGGGGTGTTCTCATCAATGTCATCACTCCTTCCATGCGTTTCCTTGTGATGGTGTGGTGAATTGTCAGTGTGAACTATTGCTTCAATCTCTTCCTTAGCTCTCTCAATGATATTTGGTGCTCTTACATCTTTTTCTTCTTAAAGAAAAGAAAAAAAAAAAAAAAGAGAGGATGAAACTCAAATTTTCACTCCCAATTTTACATACATGAAATTCAATTTCTATTAGATTCTCATTTTGCAGCATAAACAAATACAAACCTTAAGGATATGAATTCAATCAACAATGGTTTAAAAGTTAAAACCCATAAATTATTTACCACAGAGTTAATTGCTTTCCATTAGAATCTCATAGTTTCACAAGGATTCAACACTGGGAAATTGGTGAAATCAAAACAGAATCCAAAGAAGAACTAGAACTAGCAGTTGCTTAAAAACGATCATGCATGAAAGTTAACAGTTTTTACACAAAACCACAATCACTCTCATCGACTAGGACCTCAAATGAAACTCATTTTACACAAAACCCATCACCAAGATCACATTTTGAAGAGATTAAACAGCAAATTTCTTAGTTATTCTCATAAACTAAATAACCCAGATAGGAAAACAACTTTATATGGGAATGAATAATATGAAGATCAAATTTGAGATTCATCGTTTATATACCTTCTGGAGACACTGCTGGCTCTGGCTTTGGCTCAGCCATTGAAGTTGCTGTGAGAAATTTTGTGGGTCTGATTCAATTCAAGCAGACAGTGATCCTATGATCTCTCTCTCTCTCTCTTGCAATTTACTGGATTGTTACAGTTGCATCTCTACCGTTAATTATCTAGGGCTGTAGGGTGACGTGGACGGTTGAGATGCAAGCTCACTCTACTTTATTATTATTATTTTTTAAGTAAGGAAGGGACTATAGAAAATAGTTGCTTTATGGGCTAAATTGATAATATGGCCTATTAGAAAGGGATGGGCTTTGGCTCTATCATGTAGATGTAGTCAGGCCTTACCTTTCTTTAGTTTTATGCTATTTGGGCCTTGGCCCACATGGTACCCTAATCTCATTTTTCAAAAATCAATTATTATTATTATTATTTTCTTTTATAGAATTGAATTCATTTTAAATGGCTTGGAAAATTGTTAATGTAAAATATCCACTGGTCCATGCATGTGGTGGGTTTATTCTTATATAGTATATAGAAATATGGAAAGTTATATATTTTTAGTGAGTTGTAAATGGTATGTAATGATAGGAGTATAATAAATGTAAGGTTAGTGATAGGTTCTATATAAAAGTATTTATTTTATATTATAATTTGATAGTTACAATAAAGAGGGGGATTTGAATTTTGGATGTCATAAACCTAGATAAAAGTAGGGGCGGAGCTATAGCAATGCAATGTTTATGTACTAAAAACTTTAAATATTTAGTTACAAGAATAGAATTTGGCCCCCCTCAAATGTTTGAGTACCAATGATACTCATAAAAACTAATAGAATTTGTCAATCGATCTAGCAATTATAGAAATAAGGTAGTTTTTGTTTTCACAAATTCGTTTTTTTTACATTTTTAATATCAAATTAGACAACTTTTGTATTCTTATTAGAGCTTAAAAGATGATAAGTTCCCTTAAAAATTATCTTGCAAAGATACATATATATGCAAAAGTTGTTAATTTTATATACACAATATATTTTATAAACTATGATCAACTCTAGTATCAAAATATAATTGTTTATATATGTGTATGTGCACATGTATGTGATGATTTATCTTAACTCATGACTCCTATATTAGTACTAAAATTTGGCCTCCCAAACAAAAAATCCTAGTTTCGCCCCTGGATAAAAGTTATATTATTCTAATTACATCTTATCATATAAATAGTTGTGAAAAATATTGTCTCTAGTATTACTCAAATGCCAAGAATATTGTAGTTTAATTGACATTTTTTGATATTTTCAATAGAAAATTCAAGGTTGAAATCTATCAAATTATAATTGAAAAAAAAAAAAAAAAAAAAGAAGAAAAAACTCAAAACTTTTGAATTTTTTTTTTTTTATCCGAAAACAATTGGCTTTAGTTTGGCCACAAAGCGTGTGGATAGATTACCTTTTAAACTTTTTTTTTTAATGTATTATTACTCATATGTTTGAGAATAGTGCAGAATAATTACAATCAATGACTACATAGTACATACGAAAAACTTCACTAATCTCATCAAAAAAAAAAAAAAAAAAAAATTCACTAACATTGCCACTTATTCTTATTGCGTCGAAATTGGAATGTTAGCTAGTCAATCTACTTGTTTTAAAGCTTAACTTAGTCAAATAAAGAAAACATAAAATCAAGATGGCTAGCATTTATATAGAGATCAATAGTTGTTACACATCATTACACAAGAATCAAAATCCATACCATTTTGTCGAGCACGAACCAAACGCCACCTCCTGAAGTATATACAATGAATTACAATAATCAATAATAGTGGTGTGAGTATGAGGAGCATGGCTACTGCTAAGCTTAACTTCATTTCAAATTGGTTCATGTCAAAATTTTAAGAATTCTTGTTAAGCCTACCTTTTTGGATTTCATATTGTTATAATAGGAAATCCCCCAGTGGAATAAAATTTTGTAGCACTTAGGGGTGTGGATGGGTTGGGTCAGGTTGAGAAGCTTTTTTAATCTAACCTACTATGGTGGGGTTGAAAAAAATTCAACTTAACCAAACCCATTATATAGGTCCAACCTAATTCAACCCAATTCACGTGGATCTAGTTGGACACTGTTTTTGTTTTTATTTATTCTTTTTGTTCTAATTTAAAGATGAGCATTACAACAACAAATTCAAAAGATTTCCAACAAAAATAACAATATATTTACCAACTCAATGATATCGGGTTTTCGGTAGAAAGACCAGCCACCAACTGCGAAACAGATCAAACTCAGTTGGACAATGGTCAAGCAAGTCGAAGCTGACGAAGATGCTACTAGAGGTTACAATCGGCGTTGATATGTATTTTTCATCAAATCTAAGCAAAAAACATCAAATCTTCATCAGATTTGAGCAAAAAATAAAGAAAAAGCACTAGATCTTTGCCAGATTTGAGTAAAACCCACTAAATCTAAGCAAAAAAATACTGAATCTTCTCCGGATTTAAGCAAAACCAACTAGATTTGAGTTGTATATGATCAAAAACCACTAAATCATAGTTGAATATAAGTAAAAACGATGAGATCTAACCAAAAACCATGAGATCATCACCGTTTCTGAGCAAAAACCACCATGTTTTTGCCAGATCTAGGTAGATCTAGCCTCTTTCAAAGGCTTAGTAAGCTAGAACGGGGTGGCTCGGGTTTTGGAGAAGGAGACCCACCACTCGACCTAACGGCGTTTGTTGTGGAACTCGAAGACCTACCACAAACTGCCTCTCTCCTCAAATCAGAAAATTTCAGTTCGGGTAGCTTTAGGTCGGACGAGTTAGTAGGGTTACGGTTGGAGATGGATAGCCCTAATGGGTGGAATTTATGCCATGACCTATTAATCTAGGTAGGCTTCACCATTTTATTGCGAGTACATACTATGTAGTGTAGTTAACCCTTGACTTATCTAATTTTTCTATTTTTTTGGGCCTTCACCCATAAGGTACCCCAAGTTTATTTTAATGGTTGGGAAAAATGTTTTGGGTAAAATTTTAATACAGTAACCTACCTTGAGATTTGGGGTAATGTCAAGAATTTCCAACTTTTTTTAGAAATTACTAATTTAATCCTTTAACACAAACGGTATTACATGCCTTCTGTAAATAACAATGTTTTCTCAAAACAAATTCTAAACTCATATCTTAATCTCTCTCTTTCTTCTCTTTTCTTTTTCCTAATCTCACCTGACTTTTTCTTTCTCTCTCAATTTTCTTTTCCTCTATTCAAATCAAACTCTCTCTCTCTCTCTCTTCTTTTTCCTAATCTTACCTGACTCTTTCGGTCACTCTCAATTTTCTTTTCCTTTGCTTGTCCGAATCTTGCAGATAATGGATCATCTTTTTCTCTTTATCTTTCTATTTCAATGATTGAAATCTTGTGATGGTAGGTCAACAGTTTTCTACAGGTCAATGGTGATTGGGTTGACTGGATTTGGGATTGGCTAATATGAGTATTATTAATTTTATGTATGCTTGATATTTGATGATAATTTTGTGATGGAATTAAGACCTTGGCTGGGGTGATTAGGTTTTCTTAGGTGTCTTTATTATGTAGAAAAGAGGTTTTTTTTTTTTTTAAGGAGATTTTCCTTTGGTTTTCTTGGCTACCAAACACTATAGGGAGGGGATGAAACTTTTTACATAGCTTTTCCTTTTGATTTTTGTGGCTTTTAGATTTTTTTTTTTTTTTTTAATAAAGGCGTCAGGAAGAAGATGAATCTTAGGTAAGAGATGAATTTTACGGTCTATATGATTTCTTTACTACAAATTTGTCCATAGTATTGGCAAGAAAATAAAAGATATGCTATAAATTCATTTGGCATATTGTTTCTTAATACAACGAACATACTAATTATTATTGTTAAGATTAAATTTTGGAAATTATTTATAGTTTCTAAATACAATAAACATATTAATCATTGTTGTTAAGTAAACTTTAATTATTATTACTTAGAATAATTTTATCTATTAGTTTATCTTTACACTTTACAATTATTTTATTTAACAACTCAACTCAACTTTGTGATGTTGCGGAAGTCTAAAGAAAGTACACATGATGCTCTTTTTGAAAGAACAGAAACTAAATTGTTAGTTTTAAGTAGTAAACCTCGAATTCACAAGAGGTCTTTTAAATCCATAAGGTGATAGATTTAGAATACACTAGAGAAAACCAGTAGACAAATTCTGAATTTTAATTAATAATAATTTGAATTGCTTTTGGAGGTTACAATGCGTTTAAATAATAAAAAGAAAATCTAGGGTGGCTAGAAAACATAATGCAGCTAGGAAAACCTATAAAGATTAGGAAAGCCCCCATAAAACCTTAATTCGCGCTAATCATGAGATTAGGTGGCAAAATACTTAATTTTACCAAAAATAGAAAATTTGAGTTATATGCAAAATCATAACTATATATCTTAAAGGTCGTTCCAAAATAAAAGTAACTTTATTCTGACTTTTGAGGAAAAGATTATTGAAGAAACAAATATTACTAAAAATGGTAAAATCATTGTTTTCAAGGCATTAACAAGGAATTCACCAAAATTAAGGCACACCTAGTGGCAAAGCGGCGACTCTTTATCAAAAGGCCATTTTCCTTCAGCTTGCCAAATTTCAAGCAATACTGACTCTAAGCCCAATGATTTCTAATAGTAAACTACAAACCTTAAGGGTTGTCCCAAAACAAGTGAGACTTTATTCTAATTTTTGAGCAAAAGGTTATTGAAGAAACAAATATTACTAAAAATGGTAAAATTACTATTTTTGAGGCATTGACGGACGAATTTACCAAAATTAAGGCACATCTCATGGCAAAACGACTACTCTTGATCAGAAGACCATTTTCCTTCAGCTTGCCAAATTTCAAGCAATTCTGATTATGAGCCCGATGATTTCTAATAGTGGCTTTTTGCCTTGCGCCCTTCCAGAGGTCATTACTGTCTGTTCTACATCACTTTGACAACTATTGGTCTTTGTAATTGCATAAAGAAATTTTTTGTTATGTTTATATTTGTTTTTGTCTTCATTCAATTAATTACCTATCCCATGGCCCCTATCTATTTTATTTATCTATTTTAAGAATCACCCATTAACTAATTGTTTAATTATCTTTTAGCATTAACATTTGCTACCCACTAACTGAGTGGCCCACGCCCCCAGTCCCCACTCAACAAATAAAAAATTAAAGCACATTCAGATTTAGCCACTCCACTCACAAATTTAGTCAAAATAATAAATAAATTATAATTTTATTTGCAATTATAGATTGATTAAGTTTATGAGTCAAAGTAAAGAAGACATAAGTAATTTTTTGTCAAATTTGTTAAGATCTAAATGAACTTTTCTTGAAGTTTAGTATATATATTAAAAAAAAAAAATTGTACCTTTGATGTTGGGCTTACTTTTTTTCACCCACATATTTTAGATCAATTTGGTTTGTTGTTGGGCATTTTTGTGTGTGTAAAAAGACCAAAATATTGTCAAAGTTATCTTATTCAAGCTTATTTCAATTGGACTCAAAAAAGAATAGAGGGTCAAAGGTTTCAAATTTTATTTTAAGGGGTCAAAACAAAATTATTTTAAATATAAATATATAAATATATATATATATATTTATTTATTTATTTGGCCAACTTAGGGAATTCATTTAAACCCCTTCACCTTAACTTAGAGCTGCCCCTTGAATGCTACATGGAGGAGATGAAACTTTTTATATGGCTTTCCTTTTGATTTTTGTGGCTTTTGTTTTTTTATTTTCTTGGCTAGCAAACACAACGTAGCAAAGTAATTACATTTTTTTATTAAATTTTATTTTAAGAAAAAGAACCAAAGAAAAACATTGCTTGTGTTGTTGATTTTTTTTTTTTTTTTTAAATAAAGTGAGGAAAATTTACTAAAATTCAAAGAATGAATCTTTGGGTCCATAAATGGACTATTCAAAATTTTAAGATTTGGACAAGGAAAGAAAAATAAAGTTGAGAGAGAGAGAGAGAGAGAGAGAGAGAGAGATCTGAGTTTAGAATTTGTTGTTTTGAGAAAACATTATTATTAATGGAAGGCATGTAACACATTTAGTGTTGAAGGATTAAATTGGTCATTTCTAAAAAGTTTTGGATTTGCTTAACATTACTCCCAAACATCAAGGATTAAGGGTTTGGCTTACCTCCACTACTTTTTTAACTGGAAGTGTCCTTTTGCTTTAAATATACAATAGCAAGTGATAGTGAATTTTAATATTCACCTTTTATTTAGTTAGTAGGTGATCTGACAGTTTCTCATTAAAATAAAAGGAGATTCCAGTTAAAAAAGTACTAGAGATAAACTAAACCCAAGGATTAAATTGGTCCTCTCTCTCTCTCTCTCTCTCTCTCTCTTAATTGTCTTTTTTTGAGATTTAAGATCAACGAATTACTAATTTTGTTATTGGGCTTGCTATTTTTTTTTTCTAGGTTTTAGATTAAATTAGTTTGTTGTTGGATTTTTTCCTTTTTATTTTTTTTTTAATTTTTATGTCAAGATAAAGGTAGGAGTTAAATTAATTTGTTGTTGAGTTTTTTTAGGAGGTTCAAAATTTTAATTTAGGATAGTGATAACAAAAAAATTATACATAAATTTTTTTTGTCCCAATTCAAGGGTTCAATTGAACCTCTCCATAGTCAATGTGGTGTTGCCACTTAGGCAAGATATTTGCTTTAGGTACCTTTTGGTAAGGCCTAGAAACCCATCTTACAAATTAAATTGGTGTAATTATACTCCCTTCTCTTGAAGTTTGAAAGAATGACACTCCACCATGAACATAAAGGGAAAAACCACCTTCGTCCCTTGAGATTTGAAGAAATTGACACCCCACACCCCCCCCCCCCCCTTTTTGTCATTTATATTAGTAATGAATGACTAAATTTTTATAAGAATCTCTTTACAAAAGTTTAACCATGGCTAGTAAAAAAATAATTGATAAATTATTTCAACCACGCCTTGCTTCCACTACCTCACACGTGCAAAAGGAAAATCTCTCCATAATCCGTTGAAAAAAGGAAAAAAAAAATAATAAGCAAAATTCATACTTAATATTTAAAATACATTTTAATTAAAAATTTAAAACAATGAATTTTGACTATGAAATAAGATAATTTTTAAAACCTACCCTTAAGTAAAGGGCATATTAGTATACAACATTTTTAACATTAATTTAACAAAATTTGGTCAATCGGATGTCAAGGGAGGAAAATGTTTTTTCTTTTTGAGTTTGAGCTGGAGTCTTAATTCCCCAAACGTCAAAGGAGGGGAGTGTAATTTTCCCACTTGGATTTAATGAGACTACTCCATTTTTTGTAAGATCAAACTTGCAAACATCAAATTTCATCTAGAAATTGAAAGTACCTCAGGCTTTACATCGACCCTGGAACAAGACCAAGAGAAATTGGCAACCAAATCATAGATAGAATTCAAAGCAAACTAAAAAGTTGGAAAGGAAGGTTACTCTCACAAGCAAGCACACAAACCCTAATCAAATTAGTTATACAAACTAATTGTTTTGTAGTATAAATTATCAAATTTACCATTGTAATTAGTCTCCAATGGCATTTTCACACTTTATTCCAATAATATAAATGCTACAAGGACATTCCACTTATCGATCTTGACGCAAGCATCCTCTATCTAGAATCTCATATATTTTTTCTTAAAACCTGCATGTCAACAATTTTAAGTGAGAAAGTTTTCAGTCAGTAACTTAAAAGTAAAAGGCACATTTGCGCAAAATCTATGCAACCTAACTCACTGGTTTATGAAAGGAAAACCAAACCCGAGCCTAAAATCACATTTTGACTAGAAAGACCAAGAATCCTCTCATTTTTATAACAAAGAGAAACATAAAGAAAATACAATTCTTTTAACTGCAAAAGAATTGGAGGCCAACTATTACCAAATCTGATGGGAAAGAAAAAGAATGTCAAGCTCAAAGACCAATAAACGAATAGGCAAATAAATGGTGAATTTTAATGCCAAAATTGAAAAAAATGAAGTACTGAAGTACATCCTAAGAAAAAACTCTCAAGTACAAAGTATATTTTATGCCAAAGTATACAGTGAAGAAACTATGTAATTGTTAGAACTATGATTAAGTGATTATAATTTATCATATCGTATCAGGGTAGGAAATCTTGAATTTGATCTCCATAGTTTCTAATATGCCTTCCTTTTAAATGTTTAAAAAATCTCATGTGTTGAGTTTCTAGAAGAATCGATAATTTATTAGTAATGATTGGGAGAATCTGTAATTTATCAGTGATGATAGTTAACAATATACACACACATCTAGAAAGAAATGAAAGGTTGATAAAAAATAAAAATAAAAAATAAAAAAATAAAAAAAAGAAGGTAGACAGAAATGAAAGCTGCAAAATACCCTAATACACAAAGAGTAGCAAAAACTAAGAGATGGAGGAGCAAAATCCTTTAAATCTAAAAGATGAGACAGTAACTTGCTTATCAACCTAAATTTTGATTATCTTCCCTGAATTATCTCAATTATGAATATTTAGGCAAACCAAGTGACAAAGAAACCTCCTAAGAAAAACAAAAATTGTGTCTTTCCAAACACAGAGAGGCTGAGTAAATGCTTGAACAATTTATGCTCAACTATCAGCTTGAAATTGTTTTCCTAGTGGTCGGGAAAAACTGAACATTGATTATTGTTCGCAGGGTAGCATTGGTATACGGTATACCAGGGAATGAAGGTCTTTAGAGGATGAAGCAACGATAAGGACGTAGCTGACAAACTTTTAATATTCGGCAAAGACACTAGAATTACACAAAAGATCTTCGAGTACTTGTGCTGGCTTGACCTTGTTCTAAATGACTAGAAGCATATAGTTCTTACATTTCGTATGCAAGAATTGTAATCCGTAGTATATTATGTTAAATTACCAATTCTTTCAAAATTTTAAGCTTATATAAAATAGTAAATTTAATTACTTAATCATAATTTTAATATTTCCCATCACGTATGGGCCTAAATTCACTTTTAATAAATGAAACTCAACACATGAAATTTTTAATATTTTAAATAAGAGATAGAGTAAAACCAGAAGTTGAACTCAAGATCTCCTGTTCTGATAACCATATTAAATTACCAGAAGTGTTCATTGATTTGGAAGGCTATTAGCTGAACCATAGTTGTTTTTTCCTTTCTTTTTTTCCAAGCTTTTGCTTCCACATCTTTTACATTGTTCTCTTTCATTTTCACAGTTTATTCATAAGTAGATTTCTTTTGCAAGTAATTCTTTTTGGCATGAACAATGCCACCTCTTAAAGTACACACACTGACTTGCAATCATCAATAATAGGGATATGAGTATGAGCAGCATGACTTCAATTCAAAATGCGCCAATCTTAAGGAATTCAAGTTACTCCCACCTCTTTGATTTTCATTAGTAAATTATCTAATGAAAATTGAAGCTTACAACATGTGAGGTGAGGAATCATGTTTCGCATTGTGTTAAAAAGAAAAAAGAAAAGAAAAACCTTACAGCACATATTTGAAGTATTATGTAGGTGACTACCAAATCAACATGAACAAACCAAAATTAAGTGCATAATGATTGAAGAGATACCTTTTAGCTAGATGCCTTCCATTTGCTAAGGTGGCAGCTGCTAAGCTTTTCCAGTAACCAATCCTTCGTGCCATCTAAAAATCTGAAATAAGTATGCCTCCACGTCCTATTGAAGAAGAGAGCTCCACAAACTGCCCAAAAGCTAGCTATGAATCCAACTCCCATACTTATATAGAAGCTGGAAATTTCAGAGTCATCATCAGTTTTGCCAATTCGGGATCTATTCAAAGATTCTTCCTCTACAGTGCATTTTTTTGGAAGAGGATCACCACAAAGTTGAGGATTGCCAATGTATTTGAGTGCATCAAAAGATTGAAGTTGTGTGCTTGAAGGAATTCTACCGGATAAGTTGTTGTATGACAAGTCCAAGTAACTCAGAAATGTCAAATTAGACATGCTTGGAGGAATTTCTCCCGATAGATGATTCCGTGAGAGATCAACTGATTCTAACTTTTTCATACTTCCAATTTTTTCTGGTATGTTTCCCATCAAATGATTTTCAGATAAGTTCAGAAAATTTAATTCAGAAAGAACTGGAATTTCAGTAGGGATTGATCCATACAAGTTGTTGCATGAAAGATCTATGCTCTTCACAAATGCAAGGTTCTTCTCATATTCTAATTTATGCCCTTTGGGAACCAACATAAGGTTGTTACCGTCGTATACAAAATCATAATCTCCAAAACTACCATATGAAAATGTTACAATATAGGGATCTGGAAATGCCATAGCACTAATATTTTTCAAGCATTTTGGTATGGGTCCTGAGAGGCTATTATTGGCTAGATCCAAAACTCTAAGACGAGTAAGTCGGCATATTTGTCGAGGTATATGGCCCTTGAATTCATTTGATCTTAACCTGAAAATTAAAAGACTTGTCATCTCTCCAATCCAAAGTGGTATGGTCCCCAACAAATGATTTTCACCCATATCAATGAACTCTATCTGTGAGCAGTTTTTCAATGAAGAGGGAATTTCTCCAGAGATGGTATTGTTCTGTAAACGCAAGGATATGAGATTAACTAAAGATCCCATGGAATTAGGAATTCTACCTATTAAGCTATTACTCCCCAAGTTTAAATGCTTCAAAGACTCCCAATACCTCCAACAATGAGAAAGTTCTCCAAATAAGTGATTGTTTGATGCATCCAAAACCTCTAATTCATTTTCTCTATTCTTCTTTTGGCACATGAAAATGGAAATTGGTCTAGAAAGTAAGTTGTCAGCAATATTGAGCTCTTTGACATTTGCAGATATTTGTGGCATTCGACCCATGAAATGATTGGATCTTAGATTTAAGACTGAAGAATTTAGCAAAACATCTGATACATCCCCTTCTATGTGGTTGTTAGAAAGATCGATAGTTTCAATGTTTGAAGTCCAATTCCAAAACCAACTTGGAACCTTGTCTGAAATTTCCATCTTAGACATGTCTAAAAGTCTTAGGGATCTTTGTGTTTGTAACCATGCAGGAAACTTGGGACCCACCTTGCAGGAGCTCATCAGGGCAAATTCAAGTTGAAAAGGAGGAACCCAATTGGAACTCACATTTAAGAACAAATGTGCATTGTGAGATATACCCAATTCCCCTAAATTCAACAGCTTGGAGAAATGCCCTTCATCTAGTGTGCCTGTCAAGGAATTATCGTAGATATACAATTGCACTAAATTTGAGAGAAGCCCAAGACTCTTTGGAACGGTGCCATTCAACTGATTATGGTGGAGAAATAATATTTCCAGAGAATATAAATTCCCAATAGACGAAGGAATAGATCCACTTATAGAATTATCATTGAGATCAAGAAATCTTAGATGTTGAAGTTGGCCTACTGACTCTGGAATCGTTCCAGTAAGCTGATAATTGTCATCCAATATTAGAAATTCTAATTTCTGATAATTGAATATGCTAGACGGTATCTCGCCTTTTAGAGAAGCGCTGTCCAGTTCAAGCGCTGAGAGGCTTGTACTGAGATTAGAGAACCAATTTGGTATCTCATGATTGAAATGATTAGAGGAGAGATCAAGGGCTGTAACAGACGTGAAATTGACAAATCCAAGAGATGGATTCAGGCTATCAAGCTGACAACTTGACAAGTATAGCTTTGAAAGAGATGGGAACTTACTCATTGTTTGAAGCCAATCAACTTCTCTGTGAAGGTCAGTACCACTTAGGCCAAGGTGTTGAATGGCAGAGAGACCAGACATCCAACGAAGGTTATCAACATAGAGGTCAAGATTATTCCAAAGAGACAGATAGCGAAGGCTTGAAAGGTTCCCAAGCTGATGAGGAATGAGTCCACAGAAGTTAGCCCCCGAGAGATCAAGATGTGTCAGACTGCCCATTGAACCAAGGAAACTCGGAATACGAGTACAATTAAAATTATTGAAACTCAAATCCAAGTAATTCAAATGTTCTAGTTCTAGCAACGAAGAACTAATCTCACCACCTGTCGAGTTTACTGATAACTCTGTGACTCGACCGGTTTTGTTGTCACAGTTAACCCCTTCCCATCTACAACAATCTTCATGATCTGACTAGGATGAGAGTACATTTCCAGGATCAGTGAGACCTCGTTTGAGGCTTAGAAGTGCTTGTTTCTCCTTCTCGTTGCAAAAAACATTTGACTCTGCTTTAAAAAAGCTTAAACTGACAGTAGAGGCAAAGAACCATAGTAAGAAAATCAAATGAGATGCAAGTGAGGCACCCATTACAAATAAAAAATGGAGGAAGAGTTTGGGTTGAAAGAGAAGTTTGAAGGTACATAGCAAATTGAAAACTGTTAGCTCTTATAAATATAGGCTTTAAACCTAACGCCAGAGCCAGACAAAAGTTTGAAGGCTGTTCATCCCAAAAGAAAAGTTGAATTTATGACTTTGA
The DNA here is from genome assembly GCA_028535165.1 of Quercus tomentella. Classification (NCBI taxonomy): domain Eukaryota; kingdom Viridiplantae; phylum Streptophyta; class Magnoliopsida; order Fagales; family Fagaceae; genus Quercus; species Quercus tomentella. The sequence goes on along the minus strand of JAPQVY010000068.1, from coordinate 74,819,845 downwards.
CTTGCACCCATTGGAAACGCTTTTGCGGGTGCAAATATCTAAATTGGGTGCCATCCAGCGGCATAACATTGACATCTCAGTTTGCCCGCAAACTATTTGATAATTGCGTTAAGCATATTTTATATGAATTTGTTCCAACCTTCCACATTTTTTGTTGATGATATCTCCTCTTTCTTTTTCTTTTTGTCTTTTGTCTTTTCTTTTTTAGGGTCCGGTTATCGGATTTCTCTATTACATTAGTTAATGAATCATTTAAAAATTTTAATAATATTTTTATGAAAAATATAAAAAATTATCAAAAATTTTTTTTTGTTTTTTTTTTTAAAATTCCCATAAAAAAATTTAAAATTATTTGGAAAAATAACACTTTACCCCCTAAATTATACCATCTTTTACACTTACTCCATAAATTATGAGAATGCACATGTTATTATCTTAAATTATACTTTTTTTTTTTACACTTCTTAAACTATAAAAATACACACTTACTTCTCTAAATTATTACCCATGAATGGGTTGCCAAGTATTACTCGGTTAATTTAGGGGGACAAATGTTACATGAGTAATAAAGTGTAATTTTCCCAAAATTATACCTTCTCATAATTTATGAAAAAAAATATATATAAAGAAAAATATAGTTTAGAAAGATAAAGTGTAATTATCCCAAAATATTTCTTAATTAGATGTCATAACCAAAATTCTTATCTTTATTATTTTACACAATAGTACCTACGGAGTTTGAGTGTCCAAACTCTAAAGCGAGCTAGATGGTGGTAATGTGGCCTCACCAAAGCTTTATGGATGGAATTAATGCCATGACCTAAGTTTTCCAACCCCTGTGGGTTCTAGTTAGCTTATTTGTAAAGTCTCTGATGGTTGAATAAGAGATCTGGGGTTCAATCTCCGCCTACACCAGTTAGTGTCTTGGTTTGATGATAAATAGCCATTATCAGGAGCGGATGTCATAGGTTAAAACTATCTCAAAAAAAAAAAAAAAAAAAGAAAGAGTTTTTCCAACCCCTGATTCCTATTATTCTTTTTCTATTTAGGGGGTAAAATCCAAATTCTATAACGTCAGGATATAAAATCCAAACACCTCCAAACTTCAGAGGGTAAAATTCAAATTTTGAAACTTCAGGGTGTAAAATCTAATCACCTCCAAAATTTAAAGGTGTAATTTGCAATTTATTCTAAAAAATACTTCTAAATATAATTTATTTACTTCTTACCCACATCTTCAGCAATTTCTCTAAACAAAATCCAACGCCCATACACCACTGTCCTTGGTAGCAGATGGCTAAGATCGATTCAAAATAATGTTGGAGACGTCACTGAAATCTGAAAATTATCACCGGAGACAAAACACACCCCAACTAATAGCAACTAGCGAGTGGTAAGGATGAAAAAAAAATGATGATAAGATTCAAAAGGCACACCTCATCTCACCTCCCACTCAAAAGCCTCACTAGGACACAGAAAATATTTTTGTTTTTTCATTCTTTTTATGCTTTAGCTTTGTTGTCGTGCAAGGAACGGAGTGGGCTTAATTAATTTTTCTGGTTTATTTCATGGAAAGCTGGTAGTAACCACTTGAGAAATTAAAAAAAAAAAAAAAAAAAAAAAAAAAAAGCGCACTCAAATGGAAACTGGGTCGAGCTCAGCATCCCTAAACAAGGTGGAGAGAGCAAAGGCCAAAGGGTGGTGCTACCATTTCCGAGAGAGAGGGAAAAAATTCGGTTAAGTAGGTTTGTGATTTGTGTTGCTAGCAACTCTTTCTCATTCTTGTGGCATCTTTATTCCCGACTGGTCTTTATCTATATGCTTGGGGGTTTACGGAGAGATTGCTAAAGGTGTGGGCAACTAAGAAATAAGAGTAATGCTTAGCGCTACAAAAAATTTCACAACTTCTACTGTAACTCACCACGTACATGGAGAAAACTTAATGAGTTCATGGGGTCCACATCTCCATCACTCACAAGTGAGTTGTGACAAAAGTTGTGAAACTTTTTATCGCACTAACATTACTCGAGAAGTAAATATGTTGCAAGTGACATAGCTTGTGTTTTACCATTAGATTTTTTATATGCATGTGCTTTATCTGTATTAAAATTGGAGAAAACAGGAGGACTCTTAATGGGAGGGGAGGCAAACCCAATTTTGGTGGGCCAGAAATATCTTGTTTTGATAATTTTGCTTACCAGGGATCTCGGACCTATGTGGTCTCCGCATATTCCCTCATGGACCTCTTCCAAGATGTATTTAGCTTCGTCTTCCTCGACGCACCTCAGGTAGAGCATGGAAAAGCCCCTTTTATACAAAATGCCATTCAAGATCGTGAACCTAGTTGCTTACTTCTTGATCTTTCTTGCTTTGTCTGCGTCTGCTGGGAGTCATCCATCTCGGAGGAAAGAGAAAATTGGACTCGTCCAATTGCTTTGGTTTTGAATTGTGAAAGTGTGAAGTTCTTCAATGCTTGGATGTTTTTGTATTTCTACTTTCAAATTTGGCGAACCTATTCCCTCTTCTGACAATGCCTGCCTTGCTACCTCCTCTACTTCTGAGTTCTGGCTTCGGGGGACTTGCGTAAAGTCTACCTAATCGAATTCTTGGATTAGCTGGTTTGTCAGCTTGAGGTACTTTTGCATTTGCCTTCCTTTGCTTCATATTCTCCCTTTATTTGCTTTATTACCAGTTGGAGTCTTGTACTTTGCTTCTTTGTTGGTGGCGGGGAATTGAAGTTGTACTTCGTACTTGAGGGCTTCTCCTTCTGGAGTATTAATGATGACCCCAACTCCTCCTCTATTCTGAACTGATGAGCCATCTACTTGGATCGTCAATTTCTTTCAATCGTCCTAGGACCTTTCATCGTTTGAAAGAGTGAACTCAGCGATGAAGTTAGCTAATGCTTGGGCTTTGATTGCTGTTCTGGGATGGTATTCGATGTCAAATTGGTTCAGCTCGATTGCCCATTGCACGATTCTTCCTGTAGCCTTGGGCTTGTTCATTGCCTTCTTTATTGGTTGGTCTGTCATCACCAAAATAGGGTTTGCCTAGAAGTAGGGATGAAGCTTGCGTGAAGCAGCAATCAGGGCAAAGATGATCTTCTCCAAGCAATATAAATATAAATTGGGAACAAACAATAAAAAAGATCACATATGGCATACCTTTGTGTTTTATGGATTTGATTGAATGAACATATAACTGATTTTGCCAAAGAAATTATGCTTTAAGCCAAACCATATAATGAAAGCTTAAAAAACAATATTGATGTGCATCTTACTAAAAGTTTATTTAGTACTCTCTAGTTTGTACCATATGGGATACCAAAATTACTTTTGCATCATAGATTATATGCCGAATATTTGTGGCTAAAATCCAATAAATTGTTTATATTTTTAGAAAGGACAAATGTTATCAAAATCTATGAATACAAAATCTCAATTGTTTGTCAATATTTGAACTTATGGTCATCTTTATGTTTATGATGGACCTACCATTTTTGTGCATTTGTGTATATAGAAAAAAATTATATTCACTTGTGATTTGAGGCATCACAAATAGTTTTGTCAAACTTGCTATAACAAATATTGAAATACTTATATGATATTCAAGTAGACAACATAACTATTTAAAGAATAAAAAAGAGAAAAAAATAATAAAAGGTAGAAAATTCCTTGAGTTTTGCCAAGAGGAAATGAAACGTGGATCCAATTTGATTTGAGAAACAAGAATATATAAAATAATGGGTGTTGAGGTTAGATTATACATTTCCATTTTTTTTAGAGTGATTGTATATTTTCCTTGATCATACATCTCCATTAGTTTACACTGTACAGAAGGGCTGAATTAAGACTTGAAAAATGAGTAGAAATGTTGGTTTCATTAGATGGGATTACGAAGAGATATAAATAAGTGAAGAGGGGTGTTAATGCTAAATGATGAGTTAGAAGTTGATTTAATTTTCTTTAAAAAAAAAAAAAAAAATTTAGAATTGATCAAAGAAGAAGTCAAATGATAGAACCTCGTGCTATTCGAAGGCTTGAAGGTATCCATGGTAGAAGATTGTAATGTCCAAAATTTGATGTCTTTAATTTTTGAAGATGCAGTTAGTACTAAACTAAACAGTTTCACATTGTCAGTTTCTCATTGGAATTTAACTACGGCATATGCGTTTAGCTGGGACGTTAAATTTCATGCTGTAAGCTTTATCCTAATTAAAGTCCGTGTTGAAACGTTACCACTTGCCAATATCATTTTTCCCGTCCTTGATAGAAACGTTGATCGTCTTCTATATTGACCTGTGAATTTCTTGTTAGCGTATTGAGAAATCTGTTTGTCCTAGACCCTCTGCTCTCTGATGGAGTCATCATCTGGTTCTAAATTCCATGCTAAAGGTTGATTATTTGGTGAACTATGGAAATTTCCATTGCAGTTCTGTTGATACAATAATTAAGCCATGAGCCCTGTTTTGTCATGTACTTAGGCTCATCGAGTAAAATCTCATGTGTATTAGCTCTTAATGACATGATTGCATTAGTCATCTAAGAGATCAATTCTCACCTCACACAACTGGTGTGAGGTGATAGCTGGTAGGTTAATTTGAAAACCGTCTTTCACGTATGGCTTATAGATTCCTCATCAATATCAAACCCATCAAGAATTTGACTTGGTGACTTATTGCGCTTTACGTTCGGTGACTTGTTAACCACTATGCATTATTTTCCACCATGCTGCATAATATTCATGGAAGACCATTCAAATCTCCGACTTCTAGGTGGCCCATACCTTTTTTTTTCCTTCAGGAATCAATGAATAGTCAAATAAAATTAAATTCTACTAGTAATTTTGAAGCTTAATTTGGTCAGCCTAATCAAATTTCTGATCCTTTTCTTTTCACCTCCAACTTTTATTTATTTACACAAGCTGAACTAATTTCTTAGATAATTTACTACTTGAACTAACTGAAAGTAGCAAATAAGAAATTCTTTCAGCATTCAATTCAAATTGATAACAATGAATTAAGCGTTGTGCTAGTTATGTAAATATTAAAAGACGGGGTATGTGAGGGAAAAAGAATATTTGTAATAATTAAGTAGTTGTCATTGCGGTTATGTCGAGACTGCGACATACTCGTGCCCTTGGGACGTGCCTTCTGCTTCAAGTCTTCATTTTGTTTCATTAATTTTTGCACATTAGTTGTTAGTGCTTGAATTTGTTGAGCCATTACCACCGGGTCCGGTGGTGCAATAGTGTTTGAGTCCATCAGTTTTGTAGAACTTAGTCAATCAAAGAGTTCGATGGCTTATGGTCGGTTCCTACAGACAACGCCAAATTGATGACAAACAATTTCGCCTTGTCAATACGATGGATGACCTGAGATCCTATGTAAGAGAAAACACTAAATGGATAATGACACCGGTTTGTGGCCTGCCAAGGAACCTTCGATGCTTAAGTTAGCTCAAGCTATTTAGGAATCTCAATTCTGTAGAGTAATTTGTGTGTGTCTTTTCTCCTTTTACTTGTCTTTCCTGGCTTTCTATAGCCTTATGCTGAGTTAATGCCCAGTATAATGTTGCACTGCAGCTGGAGGATTTAATTCTCAATGTTGACCATTTAATCCCAATCTTTGCTGTCTGGAATTAATGCACTTTCTCTTGTCCATACTCTTACTTGTCATTATTATGGACGGTTTGCAAGTGAGAGACGACCATTTATGCGCTACTCGTCAGTACCTCTAGTTTATTTTAAATGGTTGGGTAAAATAATAATACAATAACCTATGTGGAATAACAAGAACATCCAAAACTTTTTTGAAATTATCAATTTAATCCTTTAACACAAATGGTTTTACATGCCTTCCGCATTAATAACTTGTTTTATCCTTTTACATCTAGATGAGATAGTAATCACTCTTGCATTAGGCATTAAAAAGTGCATCATTGATATTATATATGGTCACGTATCCTTTCACACCAGGATGAGATAGTAATCACTCTTGCATTAGGCATAAAAAAGTGCATCGTTGATATCATATATGGTCATTGTCACGGCCAAAACTCAATTACCGTGGGCTTTTGGGCTCAGACCTTCAATATATTTGTGTTCTAGGTTGGGCTTCTCCCTCAATGGGAGGTCCAAGAAGTGACTTTACCTTTTACTGATATAATAAAGATGTTATTTTAGCCCTTAATTTCCCTTCTCATGGCCCAACCAAGGTTACAATCATGCAACCGCACCCTTTCCCTAAGTTTTGAGTAGGATCTCTTTGTTCCTAAAGGGGGTGTTTCCATACTTCACTCGTGTTACTCTCCCCAATTTTTCCATCCCCTGATCCCTATTCCTCATTTTCTATTTATAGCCTCCCCTCAGTGGGGTTGTCATGATGAGGGGATTTTATCATGTCAGTAGGTCCATTTGCCCCATATTCTTGATTAGATGGGACCCACCACCTACTGCAGATATGACTTCCTGGTAACTTATGCATGATGTTGGTAACTGCTCGATAGGCGAATTCCCCTAAGACATTATCCCTAGTTCATGGCAAACTCTTAGGGTATTTAGGCCAATGATTTGGTAGGCCCCTCTTGGCTCGGCTTGTGGGCTAGGACAGGCCGAGCACATCGTTGCATGGGCCTTCATTTTGGGATTAGGTTGACATACTCGGTCCGTACAGTCACGTTTCTTGAATTTTCTAATGCGACAAGTGAAGAACATGATAAAAAATTTAAAAAAAAAAAAAAAAAAAAAAGTGAGAAATAGGGATATTAGGGTTTAATGGAAGAATAGAGAGATGGGAGGGACCACAAGGAAGGGGGAAAGGGACAACACATGGAGTGTCTTCCTTCTTGCTTGAGTCATTTTCCTTCCAGCTTCTTTGATCTCCACTCTGGAATTGCTCTTCTTGAATTAATGAACTCTAAGATTGGAATGAAATTTACTCTCAATATATAGATCAGCATGCATGCATGCTCATCAATCGTTAAACAGACGTAGAAGAAAGATCCTTAATTAGTAGATTCATCAATATTGCAGCAACCACGTAATCATATTCTTCTGGCAAACCTATTAGCATTTTTTCAACAACCTTTTTTAGTGGTGGCTTTAGAAATTTTTCTTAAGGTGTTCCTTAAGAAGCATAAATTATACAATCTAATAAAAAGAGAAATTCATGTATTGACAACATCAACAATAAAAAAAACACGTAAATACATAAAGTTTACAATTACCTTCTATGAGTTTTCATATTTTGAAATCGTTGCATGGTAATCTCATTATTAATGCTACAAGCTACATCACTTTCAATGTACACAACCAAGCAATCATTCATCCACTAAATGTAGAACAAATTATGGAGCAAAATTTAATTTTATTGGCATAAAAAAAAACTGAGGGTGTTCCCAAAATTTTTTTGAAGGGTAGACAAATAAAAAATTTTAAATTATTATATATATATATAAAAATAAATTTTAGGTTAGGGTGGTCCTGGGACCACCTTGGCCTTAAGGTGGCGCCACCCTTGACCTTTGGTTTGTAATTTCTTCTTCGTAAGTTTTCATGTGACTAAGAACCGCAGAGGCATGGAGCTCATGCTCTTGGGTCCCCCATGTCATATGGATTTCTTTCGGAAGTTGCTTGGACTTGGGCTAACATCGCTCTGATTGTTTGTCTCTGCCTTTGCCAAAATTAATGACCACAACGTCGTTTAGATTCAATGATGCACAATGTTTCTTGTCTACCATTTTATTAAAAAACTCTTACATATTTAAAATTGTTCAGTTTAACAATTTTTTTTAATCATAAATTGACTAAACAATTTTAGACAGGTGAAAATTTTTTAGTGAAATGATGGAACGAGTAGTGTGGTCCGAAAAGTTGAATTAAAAAAGAAAAAGTTGAGTTTTCAAAAAAAAATTTATTTATTTAAAACAAATTGAAATAAAATAATATAACAAATGTGATATGGGTTTATTTTTATAAAATGTCATTTGTATTAAATTCAACGAGTTATATATTTTTTCTAATATTGTTATATATTAATAAAAACTACGGTAAATTGAAAATTACACCCCTAAAGTTTGGGGGTGATTGGATTTTATACACTAAAATTTTAGAATTTGAATTTTATCCCTGAAGTTTGGGGTGTTTGGATTTTACACTTTGACGTTTTAGAATTAGATTTTACCTCCTAAAGTTTGGGAGTGTTGGGGTTTTATACTCCAAAATTCTGAAACTTTATAATGTAAAATCCAAACATCCTAAAATTTTAGGGAGTAAAATCCATATACTCTTAAAATATGAGAGGTAAAATCCAAATTCTGTAACGTTAGAGAGTAAAATCCAAACATCTCCAAACTTCAGAGGATAAAATTCAAATTCTGAAACTTCAGAGTATAAAATTCAATAATCTTCAAATTTTAGAGGTGTAATTTGCAATTTTCCCTAAAAACTACTTCTAAGCAGAATTTATTACTTCTTACCCAAATCTTCAGCAATTTCTCTAAACAAAATCCAACGCCCATACACCACTGTCCTTGGTAGCAGACGGCTAGGATCCATTCGAAATAATGCTGGAGACGTCACTGAAATCTGAAAATTATCACCGGAGACAAAATGCACCCCAACTAATAGCAACTAGCGAGCGGTAAGGACAAAGAAAAAAAAAAAAGGTGATAAGATTCAAAAGGCACACCTCATCTCACCTCCCGCTTTTAAGCCTCACTAGGACACATAAAATATTTTTGGTTTTTCATTCTTTTTATGCTTTAGCTTTGTTGTCTTGTAAGGAACGGAGTGGGCTTAATTAATTTTTCTGGTTTATTTTCATGGAAAGCTGGTAGTACCCACTTGAGAAATTTTAAAAATAAATAATAAAAAAAGCGCTCAAATGGAAACTGGGTCAAGTTCAGCATCCCTAAACAAGGCAGAGAGAGCAAAGGGTGGTGCTACCATTTCCGAGAGAGGGGAAAATTTTGGTTAAGTAGGTTTGTGATTTGTGTCGCTGGCAACACTTTCTCATTCCCGTGGCGTCTCTATTCCCGATGGGTCTTTATCTGTATGCCTAGGGGGTTTACGGAGAGATTGCTAAAGGTGTGGGCAATTGAGAAATAAGAGTAATGCTTAGCACTACAAAAAATTTCACAATTTTTACCACAACTTACTATGTGGAGAAAAATTAATGAGTTCATGAGGTCCATATCTCCGTCACTCATAAGCGAATTGTGACAAAAGTTGTGAAATTTTTAATGGCACTAACATTACTCGAGAAGTAAATATGTTGCAAGTGACGTAGCTTGTGTTTTACCATTAGATTTTTTATATGCATATGTTTTATCTGTATTAAAATCAGAGAAAATAGGAGGATTCTTAGTGGGAGGAGAGTGAGACCCAATTTTTATATTTTATGTTTCCATCATCTCCACCAAACACAAATGACTCGAAACTAAAATCTTTTTATTTTTATTTTTACTTGATCTAGAGGATTTATTTGACTATGAGAATATTTGTGATGAGAGAAAAGTTGAACTTGCTATGTATAAACTTAGAGAGTATGCCTTACGTTGGTAGGAACAAATGTAGTTTGATAGACTCATACGAGGTAAAAACAAATTTCATTCATGGCCAAGGATGAAAAAGATGCTTACTATCAAATTTTATCCTTTCAATTGTGATGAACTTTTGTCGTACACAAGACAAGATTATTATTGGCCAAGCAGTTCACACTTGAATTATTTTCAAGAGCCATATATTCCATCATTAAGATAAGAATTACATGTTGAAGAAAATACTTTTCTTGAAGAATATGTAGAAGTCAAAAAAGAAAATATAGAGATTTTTTAGGAAATTAATGAAGTTATTATTATGGAGGAAGAACTTGAAATCAAGATTGTGGAGGAGATTAATGAAGACCCTATTATAGAGAAAGATCTTGAGGTTGAGATAGTAGAGACCGTCAAAGAAGAAATTATAGAGGAAGTTGTCAACAATTTCGATTAAGTCAAATTAGATGATTGCAATGTTCAAACTCCTATTATTTTGGTGGGAGACATCGAAACAAAGTTTATTGATTTTATTGTGGTTGATAGATTTGATTCAATTGCCAGTTCTTATTTGGTAAATTTCTACAATTACATGAAGATTAAGGAAAAGAAATTCAAGTTGATTTGTTTATTCCATTGATGAGTTGCAAGTATGGAAAGAAGATCAGGGGGCTCAAGCATTCGAAATATTTGTTTATTTGGAGTGGAAGATTTCAGATTTTAAAGATGAACTTGAGTACGAGTTTGTTTCAAGTGAAGGGGTTTGATGTAGGACACAATTTACTATTTAATATTGTAATTTATTAATTTTGGTATTTGATTTATAATTTTCATTATTTTAGGTGTAGGGTTATTATTTCCTTGTTTTAAGGTGCTTTTAATACTTTTTAGGTCAAATTTTGTTCCTATTATAGTTAGGTATTAGTTAGGAGTTATTTTAGAGTATATTTTCTTTTCGGTCAAATTTTAGAAAGCTCTTAAATAGGCCAGTCTGTAAATGTTTTTAAGTATTATTGATATTAATAAAAATTCAGATTTTTGTCTATTGTTTCTTTGGTGGATTCCAGAACCCTTTTTTTCTTATGGCAAGGAACCCTCGTATTTTGTTTCTTGTTTTCTAGAAGTATGTGTCTTGCTTCTTAACACTTCCACATCCCGCATCAATATATGATAGGTCAAACTCTGTGACTCGACTGGTTTTGTTATCACATCAAATTCTGTCCCATCTACAGCAGTCTTCTTCGACAGACCAGGATGAGAGTCGGTTTAGAGGATCATGAGACCATATTTGAGGCTTAGAAGTGCTTGTTTGTCTTTCTCAATGCAAGAGACATTTGAGTCTGCATTGAAGAAGCTTAAACTGAATGTTGCAGCAAAGAACCATAGTAAGCAAAACACATGAGTTGCCAAAGAGACACCTATGACAAATCAATAACAGAGGAAGAGAAGGGTTCAAAGAGAAGTTTGAAGGATCATATCAAATTGGACACTACTATCTAATGATACTATAGGCTTTAAGCCTAACGCTAGAGATCAATTCTTACCCCACAAAAGTTTGGAGGTTCATAGCAGGTTCCTACGAAGACTTTGACTTGCTAACTTTTTTTGTTTTTTTGTCCGATGGCTTATTTTCCTTTGTGTACCGTCATTTTCATGCAATTACTCCTACAGTGAATGGGAAAACTTTACCTAAAAGTATGTTGGGCTCATGCTTTGCATAAATTTATAATTCAATTATGTTGGTCTCAAGCTAAAACAATAAACTTGGTTTTTATAGGATTCCGACATTCATTATTTAGATCAATAGGAATTGAGTAAGGAGGAAAAGCTTGAAGAGGATTCATAGAAATGAACATCTATCAAAATAAACATAGATTTGCTTTAATAAATTAAATAAGCACATTTTATTAGCCACAATATTTTTTTTAAAGCAATATAAACATAAATTAGGAACAAACAATAATATAAAAAAAAGATTACATATGGCATACCTTTGTGTTTTATGGATTTGATTGAATGAACATATCATTGATTTTGCCAAAGAAATTATGCTTTAAGCCAGACCATATAATGAAGGCTTAAAAAACAAAATTGATGTGCTTCTAACTAAAAGTTTATTTAGTACTCTCTAGTTTGTACCATATGGGATACCAAGATCATAGATTATATGCCGAATATTTATGGCTAAAATCCAATACATTGTTTTGATTTTTAGAAAGGACAAATGTTATCAGAATCTATGAATACAAAATCTCAATTGTTTGTCAATATTTGAACTTATGGTCATCTTTATGCTTATGATGGACCTACCATTTTTGTGCATTTGTGTATAAAAAAATATATATTCTTTTGTGATTTGAGGCATCACAAATAGTTTGGTCCAACTTGCTATAACAAATATTGAAATACTTATTTGATATTCAAGTAGACAACATAACTATTTAAAGAATAAAAAAGAGGAAAAAAATAATAAAAGGTAGAAAATTCCTTGAGTTTTGCCAAGAAGAAATGAAACGTGGATCCAATTTGATTTGGGAAACAGGAATATATAAAATAATGGGTGTTGAGATTAGATTATACATTTCCATCTTTTTTAGAGTAATTGTATATTTTCCTTGACCATATATCTCCATTAGTTTACACTTTACAAAAGGGCTGAATTAAGACTTACAAAATGAGTAGAAATGTTGGTTTGATTAATTGGGATTATGAAGAGATACAAATGAGTGAAGAGGAGTGTTAAATGCTAAATGATGAGTTAGCAGTTGATTTAATTTTCTTTAAAAAAAAAAAAAAAAAAAAAAGAATTGATCAAAGAAGTCAAATGACAGAACCTCGTGCTATTCAAAGGCTTGAACGTATCCATGGTAGAAGATTGTAATCTCCAAAATTTGATGTCTTTAATTTTTGAAGATGCAGCTAGTACCAAACTAAACAGTTTCACATTGTCAGTTTCGCATTGAAATTTAACTACGGCACATGTGTTTACTGTTTAGCTGGGACGTTTTAATTTCATGCTATAAGCTTTATCCTAATTAAAGTCCATGTTGAAATGTTGCCACTTGCCAATATCATTTTTCCCGACCTTGATAGAAACGTTGATCCTTTTCCATATTGACCTGTGAATTTCTTGTCAGCGTATTGAGAAATCTGTTTCTCCTAGAACCTCTGCTCTCCGATGGAGTCATCATTTGGTTCTAATTTTCCATGCTAAAGGTTGATTATTTGGTGATCTATGGAAATTTCCATTACAGTTCTGTTGATACAATAATTAAGCCATGAGCCTTGTTTTATCATGTACTTAGGCTCATTATTAAGTAAAATCTCATGTGTACTTAGGCTCATTATTAAGTAAAATCTCATGTGTATTAGCTCTTAATGACAGGATTGCATTAGTCACCTCAGAGATCAATGCTCACTTCACACAAGTGATGTGAGGTGGTAGCTGGTAGGTTAATTTGAAAACCGTCTTTCACGTACCGCTGAGAGATTCCTCATCAATAACAAACCCATCAAGAATTTGACTTGGTTACTTATTGCGCTTTTCGCTCCGTGACTTGTTAACCACTATGCAATATTTTCCACCATGCTGCATAATATTCAAGCAAGAACATTCAAATCTCCGACTTCTAGGTGGCCCATAACTTCTTCTTCTTTCTTTTTTTTCTTTTTTTTTCTTTTTTTACCTTCAGGAATCATTGAATAGTCAAATAAAATTAAATTCCACTAGTAAATTTGAAGCTTAATTTGGTCAGCCTAATAAAATTTCTGATCCTTTTTTTTTTCCACCTCCAACTTTTATTTATTTACACAAACTGAACTAATTTCTTAGATAATTTACTACTTGAACTAACTAAAAGTAGCAAATAAGTACTTCTTTCAGCATTCAATTCAAATTGATAACAGTGAATTAAGCCTTGTGTTAGTTATGTAATTATTAAAAGACGGGTATGTGAAGAAAAAAGAACATTTGTAATAAATTAAGTAAGATATATTAGTGTCAGTCATTTTCTTGCAACAAGCTAATATTGGAAAAAATTATTAGGTATTTCTAGAATATAGCAACACAGTACATAGTAGTGATGAAAGCTCACCATGTTAGTAGTATGAATTATTTTGATGTCTTCTTCTTCTTCTTCTTCTTTTTTTTCTTGGTGTGTGTGTGTGTGTGAGAACCCCAACCAAATAAACCATATCTCTCCAAATAATTACGTGGTTGTCATTTTATCCTAATACTTCAAGATGAGATCACAATCACTCTTACGCTTACCCCATTTATAAGAAAAGATTACTAGAACCCAATGGTGAATGGTGCACCAAGCAGGCAAGCACTGATAATTACCCTGATCTAAGCATACAGAATACCCTGGAAGTGGAACCAAGGGATAGAGTTGAGAGCTGAGCTTCATACTGGTAAAGTGACTCCAGTATTCCTGAGACTTTAATGTATAAGCCGGTAGCCCAATTTCATGTTATTGATTTTGGGCTATCCCAAAAGTCCATTGGCATAGAGTATTTTATCAAGAATTGTTGTTACCTAATGAGAGAAACTTCTTATGGGATTCAAATAAAGAAAAAAAGAAGATGCACTTGGAAATGCTGGAACCCAAAGTCACTTCACCAAAAAAGGGGTGGTACTTTGGGGCTCGATGTTGTAAAGCCCAGGAACATAATCCCTATTAGCTTTAGCTAAACTGGTGGCTCAAAAACTGAAGGAGATTTTCTTTGGGCCTCAACCTAAAATACTCAAAACAATAGACCCAATTAGACCATGTGGCCTCTACTAAAAAAGGAAAGCTTGGCTACGTGGTCAGTGGTAAAGTAATAAATATTTTTTGAGAGCACAACTAAACACACACACACACAGTGTGTATATATATATATATACATACTTAAACTGTATAATATACATATTCAGTAAGTCGATAATCGATATTACATTATTCAAAAAAATTGTAAAGTTGTATACAACTATGTTTATGTTGGCTTTTATTTTGTGTCAAATTTGATTGTATTTTGTTAAATCATTTTCCTGTATTTTTGTGGGATTTAATGTAAGGATTGAGTGTGAGAGTTTGGTGAAAATCTATATAGAATAGTGAATTCGCAACTGATTCGCAATTGGCTTGCGAGCGGACAACCCGTGAAAGGCCATGTGAGAAACACATGCTGGACTCTGAACAGTCTCATGCCAGGTAGGATTTTGCATGTCACTTCGTAACTCAAGCCAAGTCATGAGTGATCTGTGAAACCCTCTACCTGGAGCTTTTTAAAGTGTGTTTTTCTCATTTTTTTACCAACATTATATAAGCCTACATTACCCAAGAAATTGTAAGGAGTTTTTCTAAGGAACTAGTGAAGACATGGCTCGATGAAGCTTGTTGGTAGTTGGAACTTGAAGGGTTCAAGTACATTGAGTAAATTAGGCCTAGAGGGTCTTTTTGATATTCATGTACTCCAACTTTATTCACTAGTGGATCAATTTCGGCTTGGAGGACCGTGAAGAGGTATTTCGCCAAGTACTTTGGTTTCCTTTTTGATAATACATCTTAGTGTTTATCTTGTATTTGCATCTCTCTTCTCTTACACTTTAAGCTTTATATTTGTTATTGCTTGCTTGTGGTTATGGCTTAGAGAGTAGTTAGGTTATTGCGTATCATTTACTCTTGTTCCGCACATAGATAAATTAGAGTAAAAGCAATTAAGCCATGTTTTTAAAATTGAGAGTCTAAACAAGCTATAGTGTTTTACACTATTTGAGCTTTCAAAAAAAATCTTTCATTAATTTAAAAATTTTAAATATTTCACATTAGGATATAACAATGTTTTTAGAAAACATAAAACGTTTGCAAATCAATTAATTTCAATTAGATTGAATTATAAATATAAGTTTCAATATATCTTACATATATAATGTAAATAGGAAATATATAATAATGAAAAAAATGAATGAAACACATTCTTCTGTTTATGGATGAAAAAGTAGCATATGTCCCAAACTTTGAACCATAAAAATCATAGCATATTTTCTTTTAATGGAAAATACAAGCATTCTTATATCCCTAACTGTCTAAATGCAAAATGAAAAAAAGTTTTTTAAAAATAGTTTTACTAAAGAGATACATTTATCTATTTTTACGAACATATAGTTTAAATGCTCATACATTTTTTTTAAATAAATAAATGCTCTTAAATTTAATAAGTTATATATGAAAAAAAAAGTGAATATTAAAAGAAAAATGAGATATTAATACTCATTTCAAATGATTTTTTTATGCAATGTTTTTCTTTAATTATTAAATGGGCCAATAAATAAAAATGATAGATTCTATAAAATTTTACTCTTAAATAAGGAGAGGGGGGAGAAATTCAAAATGCTAGAGCGCGCCATCTCCACCACCCACCCCCCGCCCTCTCTTCTGCCAATGTTTTTGATGAAACATGAATACCGTCTGCAAAAGTTAAACTGAAGTGTGAGAACAACAATCCAAAACAAACTCTAGGATTTTTAGTATGCACGCACCATGGCATTCCTGCTTAGTATTTTATAATCGTTAGACGAAAGGCTTCCGCACTTCGGCCTCTCCTTTTTGCCCATTTATTGAGTAAAACTAAAATCTCATGTATGTGCTTCTTTAATTCCTCTATTTATGCAAACCTGTTTAGTGGCCTTAATGATATGATTGCAGGTCGATTATCATTTCAAGGTAGATACGTCATACCTCTACCAAATATTCCACTAGTTAATATTGATGAGTACAAAAAAATTGATAAGGTCACCCACCTTAATGGACGATCTTGTGTCATCGTCAAGTCATCAAAGAAAAAAATGTAACTATTCAAGTACATTTAACATATTAAATGCCGATCGTTACCTAAAGTCTTAAACTCCCATTAAGATAATAACTATTACACTCAAAGTAATATAATCACCTCTAATTATATGAAGGGAGGCATTTATGAGCACAACCATTATCTAAATCACCTATAAAAGGGGACAGTTCTCCTCATCTGCGAATATATGAGAATAAATCTTGAAAATACAATCTTCATACAAAATACATAAATTAATTCTAACTTAATATTAGTGTTGCTTGATGTCTTATTTCAACTCAGGAGAAAAAGAAGAATCACTTGGTAAGCTGAACAAAGTCACTTCACCAAAAAAGGGCTGGTAGTTTGGGGCTTGAATGCTTGATGCAAACTGGAGGCTAAAAAACTGGAGGAGATTCTCTTTGGGCCTGAACCTTAAAAGCCTAGTATCTAAATACAAGAAACACTAGACCCTGGCAGCACAAAAGGTCCTGATCTAGAATATGGGCTGCTTGCATTGCAAGGTAGGAAAGAACATCTTCGATAAAAGGAGTGAGAAAGGTCATTAATGATGGATTGACGAAGTTTTGGGAGGATTGCTGGTCTAGTGTGGGACCTTGGAGTACAAACTGGGGCATGACAACAGAGAAGCCAATCAAGCAGTTGATGACTCCCTTGCTAAAAGAGGATGTCACCGATTAGAACTTTTTGTACACCATTCTAGAGTCCTCTCAAAATTGCTTTTGTTTTAGCTTTGCATAACTCTAATGAACCTTTGACTCTGACTACCTGTAGCTAATTTTGACGAAACCTTTATTACAAAAAGAAGAAAAACTTTTATTCTTGTCACTTTAACCTCTCCTAATGGTTCTTTGAGGCATTTCTACTAACTTTAATGGAGTTCGATGATATGACAATTGCTGACATTATCTAGTGATAAATAATTGAAGAAAAAGATCTTTTTACTCTCACATTTGCGGTTCTCTATAACTTTCTCATTCAATGCTTATTTGGGTTTGTGCTTGTTCACAAGGTGTAAGCTTTAGGGTAAAATATTAATTTTCTTCTTACTATTTTCCGATAGGTGATGTAGGCACTTGACTTATCATAAAATTTAATTAAAGTTAGTGAAAATGCCTGATAGAGTAAAGCATAGATAGGTAAATATCGCAAAATAAAGTACATCATAGCTTTATTTTATTTTATTTTTTATTTTGTATACAGGTAGGAAGCCACAAGACACAAACCACATTTGTTTCAAGATAACAACCCTTGAATCCACAAAGAGAACTCCACCCCCCTATCAAAGAAGTAAAAACTCTTTGAAATATTATTAGTCCAAAACCAAAATGTCTTGGGAGCTATAGTGCATTTAAATAGGAAGGGAAGGGGGAGTCTAGGGCTGCCATGATGCCCTTAAAAGAACCCTAACTGTACTCCTAGGGTGGCTAGGAGATACCTAAACCCATAATTTGTGTTAAACTTAGGCTAAGAAAATAGGAAAAATTACCAAAAAAAATGCAAAATTGAGAAAATTACAATATTAAATCCTAAAGTCTTAAGGAGACATCCAAAAAGACATGGGACCTTATTTTTCCATTTAAATCAAAAGTTATAAATAAAATAAAAATTACAATAAATAGCAAAAAGATTAATTAAAGATCTAAACAAATGAATTGGCCCAAAAAGTGATGTAGGTCATGGCTATAAGGTGATGAGTTTTGATCCTCATGACGATTCCCTTCAATTCACTAAATTTCATGAGATTTCGTCGTTGGCTCCAATGATTTCTATAAGTACTTTTCTACTTTCTGAACTTTTTACATGTTTAACTTCTAACAGTCTCTTTGTTCAATGAAAGTCAGTGTTATTCATGATGCATCCAAAAATATTTGTTTCTTTGAATGGTAGAGGAATGATCATTTGACTTATAAGAGATTGGCAAATAAAAAGTTGGAGTTAGTGTATCTTCAGCCTAATAGGTTCTTTAACACTCAAATTTGCAAAAGTAACCATATGTCATAATTTGAATAATCATTTGACAATTAAGAGATTGACAAGTAACTTTTAATATATGTTTATTCATCAAGAGAAAAAAAAAAAAAAAAAAAAATTGACAATTAAAAAGGCGGGGTACGTTAGTGTATCTTTGGGCCTGATAGGCTATTTAACACTCAAATATGCAAAAGACCATGTCATAATTTTCGAATAGTTTACTTAGTTGAAGACATTATTACTCACATGTTTGTGACTATAGTGTATTGTTTATTGGACAAATTTGGAGGAATTTCCTCAAACCTATTACATGACGATTGATATATAAAACTATCAACGTGTTAATTAACTCATGTTAAAAGTCATGTGTGTACATATGAATGGTTTTATCAATTACTAAGTAGTGGGTTAGAGAAATTTTCTTTTGAACCGGTTTGGTGGTAAACATTTTCTTGTTTATATATTCTTATTTTTTAAAATACCAAAACAAGCTTACATTACCAGCTGAACAATTACAATCAACAAGTACAAAAGATACTTTTTTTTTTCTTTGGTAAAAAGGATAATATAATAAAGGAGGGGAGCTAGCCCCACCAAAAGGAACCCAACGTTCATACACCATACCAACATGGTCCAAATTAAATAGCAAATACACATTAGGAGGCTCAGAAAACAAAAAAAAAAAAAATCCTGAGCTTGGTGGACACCCCTCCAAGCAAGTCCATCCACACACTTATTAACCTCCCTATAGCAGTGTCAGATCATAACTTGAGGAATTCTCCTTAGACTTTCCCTGCAATCAGCCACTTAAAAGTAAGCACACGCATATAACCCCTTATACATAATATATGTTTCACTAACATTGTAGTCAATCTGCTAGTTTTGAAACTTAATTAGTTAAATAAGGAAAAAGATAACCAACTAGGCCAATATTTTCTTCTTTAAAGGACTAGAATCATATAGATAAATAGTTCTTACAAATCATATACAAGAATTATATTTAATATGTAGGATTTTGTTCATGTATGTTTTATGATAAAACCAAGATGAAATAAGATCAAGTATATTTTTTTTGCAAATGATTCTTTCTGGCCTGTTGAAGAGCATGAACCAGTGCCACCTCTTGAAGTATACACAATGAATTGCAATATTCAATAGTGGTGATGTGAGTATGAGGAGCATGGCCAGTATCAAGCTTAATTTCAATTCAATAATGTTGAAATTCTAAGAATTCATGTTAAGCCCAAGTCTTTGATATTCTATTAGTAAATCCTCCTACTGAATTACATCATCTGAAGTGAGAAATCAAGCTATGCATTGAATAATAATATTAAAAACTCCTCTACACCACGTATTTGATGTATTATGTATATTAGTGTATAACCTGTGCATATGCATGGTACAATTAAAAAAAATTACAATTACTCGCATATATGGATTTAAATTATACTCTCTCTCTCTCTCTCTCTTATTTTTTTATTTAATTTCTTTTGGATATACACATGAGTTTACTCTTTCTTTCTTTTTTTCTTTTTTTGTTTATTGAGTTTTTGATGATTTATTTATATTAGACTTTTTGTTTTTTGCACCTCATTAACTCACCTAGAACAAAAATTAAATAAACTTAAATCGGACACATGGCGAAAAATTAGACAACAACTAGAATCCAATTTAAAACCTAATTGAATTTTCTCTAAGTTTTACTTATTATAATATATATATATATATATATATATGAGAAACAATATAATGAACTTTATTTCAAGAAAAATTAACTAACTGCAAATATAGATTGAAGCTAAAGATATGCTATATTTGTGAAATAAAATTTAAATCACTATCACATTAGCTATGAATTAATCATATCTTCAAAGTATGTAACTTTAGAATTAATATTAGGGACATATTGTTGGAAGCAATACCTTTTAGCTAGATAACGATGTTTTACGCTTGCTGAGGTGGCATCCTCTTACCTTCTTCAGTAACCAATTCATCTTTAGCACTGTAGTCACATAAATCCAATCCTTTATAAAATCAGCAAATCTGAAATAAGCATGCCTATAGGTCCTGTTGAAGAAGAGAGTCCCACAAATTGTGCAAAAGCTAGTTGTGAATCCAACTCCCATACCTATATAGAAGCTGGAACTTTTATATTCATCTTCTTTTTTGCCAATTGGTGACTTATTCAAATATTCCTCCTTTATTGTGCAGCTTTTTGGAAGAGGATCACCGCAAAGTTGAGGATTGCCAATGTAACTGAGAGCATCAAAAGATTGAAGCTGAGTGCCTGAAGGAATTTTGCCGGAGAAGTTGTTGCATGACAAGTCCAAGTGACTAAGAAATGTCAAATTAGACAAGCTTGGAGGAATTTTACCCGATAGATGATTTTGAGAGAGATCGATTGACTCTAACTCTTTCATGCTCCCTATTTTTTCTGGTATATTACCCATCAAATGATTTCGAGACAAGTTCAAAAAACGTAATTCAGAAAGAATTGAAATTTCAACTGGGATTGATCCAGACAAGTTGTTACTTGAAAGGTCTATGATCTTAACAAATGCAAGGTTCTTTTCATATTCTAATTCATTCCCTTTGGGAACCAATTTAAGATTCTCAATATAGGATCCAGAATCATAAATATATCGTAAAGAATTAAAAGAGATGTCTCGAATATTGGGTTCCCGTATTGCCATGGCACTAATATTTTTCAAGCACTTTGGTATGGTTCCTGATAGACTATTATTTGCAAGATCCAATACTCTAAGAGAAGAAATTTGGCATATTTGTTGAGGTATATGACCCTTGAATCTATTTGATCTTAGACGGAGAATTAAAGGGTTTGTCATATCTCCAATCCAGAGTGGTATGATGTCTGACAAATGATTATCACCTATATCAATGAGCCTAAGATTTGAGCAAATTTTCAATGATGAAGGAATTTCTCCAATGATGCTATTGTTTTGTAAATGCAATGATTGGAGTGCAACTAAAGAACTCATGGAATAAGGAATTCTACCCGATATACTATTGCTCCCAAAGTTTAAACGGATCAAAGACGGCCAATACTTCCAGCAATGAGAAAGCTCCCCTGATAAGAGATTGTTTGATGCATCTAAAATCTCTAATTTATTCTTTACATTCCTTTGTTGGCACAAGAAAGTGGAAATGGATCCATAAATTGAGTTGTTAGCGATATTGAGCACTTTGACCTTTGTAGACAATTGTGGCATTCGACCTTTGAAGTGATTAGATCTTAAATTTAATATAGTAGAATTCAACACAATACCTGAGACATCCCCTTCTATACGGTTGCTAGAGAGATCGATTATTTCAATGCTCGAAGTCCAATTCCATAACCAACTCGGAGCCTTGTCTGAAATTCCTGTCTGGAACATTTCTAAAATTTTGAGGGATCTTTGTGTTTGTAGCCATGTAGGAAAGTTAGGACCTATCTTGCAGGAGCTCATCCAAGCATATTCAAGTTGAAAAGGTGGAACCCAATTAGAGTTCACATTAAAGAATAAAGATGTAAAAGACATATCTAGGTACTTTAATTTGGAGAGCTTAGTGAAATGTCCTTCGTCTACAGTGCCTGTTAAGAAATTATATCCAAGAAGTAACGCCTTTAAATTTGAGAGAAGTGCAAGACTCTTTGGAATGGTGCCGTTCAACTGATTATCATAAAGGAATAAATCTCCCAAATAAGATAAATTTCCAATGGATGAAGGAATAGGACCACTTAAAGAATTAAATCGGAGATCAAGGTTTATTAGGTGCTTAACCCGCCCTAATGACTCCGGAATTTTTCCAGTAAGGAGATTGGAATTCAATAATAGAGATTTTAATTTCTGAAAATTCAAAATACCATGAGGTATTTCGCCTTTCAGAGAACAGTTCCTTAGGTCAAGCACTAAGAGACTTGTACTTATATTAGAGAACCAATTAGGTATCTCATGATTGAAATGATTATTGGGGAGATAAAGGACTTGAAGAGATGTGAAATTGACAAATCCAAGAGATGGGTTTAGGCTATCAAGTTGACAATCTGCCAAGTATAGCTTCAAAAGAGATGGGAACTTACTTATTATTTGAAGCCAATCAACTTCTTTGTGAAGGTTAGCAAAGCTCAGGTCAAGGTATTGAATTGAAGAGAGATTAGACATCCAACGAAGGTTATCTGCATAAAGGTCAGAATTACCTCCAAGATTTAGATAGAGAAGGCTTGAAAGATTCCCAAGCTGATGAGGAATGACTCCAGAGAAGTTAGCTGAATTAAGGCCAAGATGTCTTAAACTACCCATTGAACCAAGGAAACTTGGAATAGTAGTACAATTAAAGTTATTCCATCTCTAGTCCAAGTAATTCAAAAACTCTAATTCAAGCAATGAAGAACTAATCTCACCACTTGACCTGGTATACGATAGGTCGAGCTCTGTGACTCGACCGGTTTTGTTATCACAACGAACTCTGTCCCATCTACAACAATCTTCTTGGACAGACCAGGATGAGAGTCGGCTCAAAGGATCCGTGAGACCTCGTTTGAGGCTTAGAAGTGCTTGTTTGTCTCTCTCATTGCAGGTGGCATTTGAGTTTGCTTTGAAAAAGCTTGAAGTGAAGGTTGCGGAAAAGAACCATAGTAAGAAGAGCACATGAGTTGCAAAAGAGGCACCCATGACAACTCAATAACAGAGAAAGAGAAAGGTACAAAGAGAAGTTTGAAGATTCATATCAAATTGGATACTACTATCTCATGATACTATAGGCTTTAAGCCTAACGCAAGAGATCATTGATTACCACACAAAAGTTTGAAGGTTCATAGCAGGTTGCTGCAAAGACTTTGACTTGCAGACTTAGTCTGTTTTTTTGATCGATGACTTATTTTCCTTTCTGCACCGTCATTTTCATGCAATTATCTAAATTCTAGGTGGGTGCTATCCCCTGGCTTGAAGGTATCCATGGCAATGTCCAAAATTTGATGTCTTTAATTTTGAATATGCAGTCGGTACTAAACTAAAGAGTTCATATTGTCAGTTTCTCATTGAAATTTAACTATGGCATATGCGTTTTAGCTGGGATGTTTCATGTTAAAAGCTTTATTCTAATTAAAGTTCATGTTGCTACTTGCCAATATCATTTTTCCCGACCTTGAAAGAAACGTTGATCCTTTTCCATATTGACCTGTGTATTTCTTGTTAGCTTATTGAGAAATCTGTTTGTCCTAGAACCTACGCTCTCTAATTGAGTTATCATTTGGTTCTAATTTACCATGCTAATGGTTGGTTATTTGGTGAACTATGGAAATTTCCATTACAGTACTGTTGATACAATAATTAAGCCATGAGCTTTGTCAGACAGAAGCTCAGAAAATCAGAGTATACAGGAAATACACATGCCAAATTAATGTTAAGGTCATTTGTCAGTTACTTAAGGCTCATGATTGAGTAAAAAATCTCATATGTGTGAGGTCTTAATGACTTGATTGCATTAGTAATAATATAGGCTTTAAGCCAAAACCCCAGAGATCACTGCTCACCAAACACAAGTGATGAGTCGTGTTAAGTTCATTTGAAAACCATCTTTCACGTACCGCGTAGAGATTCCTGATCAATGTGACAATGTCAAACTCATCAAGAATTTAACTTGGTGACTTATTTCGCTTTTCGTTCGGTGACTTGTTAACCATTTTACACTATTTTCCACCATGCTGCATAATTTTCATACAAGACCATGTCAAATCTCCGACTTCTAGGTGGCCCATAACTCTGTTTTTTTTTCTTTAGGAATCATTGAATAGTCAAATAAAATTAAATTCCATTAGTAATTATGAAGCTTAATTTGGTCAGCCTAATAAAATTTCTGATCTTATTTTTTCACCTCCAACTTTTATTTATATACACAAACTGAACTAATTTCTTAGATAATTTACTACTTTAAATAACTAAAAGTAGCAAATAAGAAATTCTTTCAGCATTCAATTCAAATTGATAACAGTGAATTAAGCGTTGTGCTAGTTATGTAATCATTAAAAGACCGGTATGTGAGGGAAAAAAAACATTTGTAATAATTAAGTAAGATTTATTATTGTCAGTCATTTTCTTGCAACAAGCTAATATTGGAAAAAATTATTAGGTACATAGAAGTGGAACCAAGGGATAGAGTTGAGAGCAGAGGTTCATATTGGTAAAGTGGTAAAAGTGACTCCAGTATTCCTGAGACTGGTAGCCTAATTTCTTGTTATTGATATTGGGCTATCCCAAAAGTCCATTGGCATGGAGTATTTTATCAAGGATTGTTGTTAGCTAAGGAGAAAAACTTCTTTTGGGGTTCAAATAAAGAGAAAAAGATGATGCACCTGGAAATGCTGGAACCCAAAGTCTCTTCACCAAAAAAGGGCTGGTACTTTGGGGCTCGATGCTGTAAAGTCCAGGAACATAATCCCTATTAGCTTAGCTAAACTGGAGGCTCAAAAATTGAAGGAGATTCTCTTTGGGCCTCAACCTGAAATACTCAAAGCAATTGACCCAATTAGACCATGTGGTCTCCTCTAAAAAAGAAAGCTTGACTATGTGGTCAGTGGTAAAGTAATAAATTTTTTTTAAGAGCACGACTAAATCCACAAAAATACACACATATATACTCAAAATGTATAATATACATATTCAGTTAGTTGATAATCGATATTACATAATTCAAAAAAGTAATCTATCATTAATTTAAAAAATTAAAGATTTCACATTAGGATATAACAATGTTTTTAGAAAACATAAAATGTTTTAATTTCAATTAGATTGAATTATAAATATAAGTTTTAATATGCCTTAACATATATAATGTAAATAGGAAAATATAATAATAAAAAAAAAACTAAATGAAACACTTTCTTCTATTTATGGATGAAAAAGTAGCATATGTCCCAAAGTTTGAGCCATAAAAATCATAGCATATTTTCTTTTAATGGAAAATACAAGCATTCTTATATCCCTTATAACTCTCTAAATGAAAAATGAAAAAAAGTTTTTTTTTTATAATATTTTTACGAAATAGATTTACTTATCTATTTTTACGAACATATGGTTTAAATGCTTATACATTTTTTTTAATAAATAAATGCTCCTAAAATTAATAAGTTATAGCTGGAAAAAAAAGTGAATAAGAAAAGAAAAATGAGATAATAATACTCATTTCAAATGATTTTTTATGCAATGTTTTTCTTTAAATATTAAATGGGCCAATAAATAAAAATGATACATTTTATAAAATTTTACTCATAAATAAGGAGAGAGGGGAGAAATTCAAAATGCCAGAGGACCATGCCCCCCCTCCCCTCTACCAATGTTTTTGATGAAACATGAATACCGTTTGCAAAAGTTAAACTACACAAACTTATTGGTGGAGCCATTGATGCTGGCAAATATAAATCCATGTGTGCATGGGCCTAGTTGGATTGGTCTTTGGAGTATTTTTCAACCCAATCCGACCTTTTTGGGTGGAGAGATCACCAATGCAACACATAGTAGCTTTAAAAACCACCGAATCTATCATATAGGGATCATAATGGAATTGTGTTGGGTCGTTGATTTGGGTCATAGGCCTAAAGATTTGGGTTATCATTCAATTATTTACACTCATTATTAAAGAAAGAGAAATTAGTACAATTTATACCATAAAGATGTTACATCCACAACATTTTCATAATAAATCATAAGTGGTTAGTTATTATTGGTTCAAATTTGAACCTAACACTAAGATTACTTTTTTGTCCCAATAATAATAACCAATAACAACCTACCACTTAAGATTTGTTGTGAAAATGTTGTGGACATATCATTTCTCTTTATACAATTGATTCTACTTTTCTAATTTCATCAAAACTAAAGTGTGAAAATAACATGTCATCAACCCAAAGCAAACTCTGGGATTTAGTTATGGATGACACCCCCACCACCACTGTTGGAGATCCAATATTATTCTCCGTAAAATAATGGATTTGCATAATGGAGCCATTACTTAATTAATTATGAGAAAAGTTTTTTTTTTAAAAAAAATAGAAAATTATACACATATTGATAAATTAAGAAAAAAAAAAAAAGGTGTATTGCAAGAAAATTACTAGGGTTTGGACCTAAGTAATTAAATTCTATAAAATAAAAGTATAAGATTTTGTGTTCCTAGTTACAATCCAAAGAAAGTAAAGAAAAAGGAAATTACAAGAAAATTCCAAATTTACATCCCAAAAATTATGTTTGGGAGATAAATTATCAAGTTGGGAGGTGTTAGACACTCTACATTGCACTCGCTAAGTTGATCTCCTTAAAGTACAAATGCCAATAAAATAATCCACCATTCCAACAAACAAGGAATAATATATAGAAGTAATTCATGGCAATAAATTGACTCCAAATCCGCATGATGAACGAAAACATCCCGCATGGGAAACAACATATGAGGTTAGCTATGGACATGGAAGATAAGTCGTAATATGATCTGTGATAGGTATGGAACCATAGATCCAAGTTTTTTTGTCATGTAAATATGAATCATTCAACCCTAAGATCTGAATGACATGTGAATGTATAATCAAATTAAAATAGAAAATATTTTTTTCTTTTTCATATTTTATGTGATGCACAAATAATTAGATCATGATTATAAAAAAAGGCATGAAAATGTGATAAGAAGCATGAAACCGTAGATTTACACATCGAAAATCCTAGATCTAAATGTTTGAATCTATATAAACATGTACATGTGGTATATGATAATCAAATCTGAAAACCCTAATATGCTATATTCTACAACATGATCACAAAAGATCCATTCTAACATATTTTTTTGGATTTTTGAATAAGAAACAGTAACTCAGTCCTAACTCTAAAGGTTGAGAGTACTACCAGCATGCAAATTCCGAATTATGATCGGGTAATGGCCACGGGATGAATTTTAGTTCTCTTCACTCCAAAGAATTGTTTGATCTTGAACTTGTAGAGTTCTTCATCAGTTACAGTTTCTTTGAAAAGATAGTGGTAGTGACGAACTTTTCTTCACTTACCGATGATGATGATGCTTGATGCAAAGGATGAATCCTATAAATCTAAGCTGATTTGTGTGTTTTTATGAAGGATGTATGTAGAAGTATGTAGAAAAATAAATGAAAATTCGTAGTTGTTGGGTATGGGGGCTGAACTCTAAGCACTATAGAGCTCTACATTAAGTTTTTGAAAAATCCTGTCCTCCAAAGTTTGCATACCTCTAATATTTAAAAAGGATAGTATTCTCCTTGTTATTATTTTTTAATCAATATTCTCCTTACTTTTAGGAACCAAAAGTTGTGCATTTGAATGAACATCTTTTGGGCCAAAATGGGCATTTGCCCCTTTCGCTCAAAAGAAGTAGTAAAATGCCTATGTTTTGAAACTATTTAGCCATATGCTCTTGTTTTAAACTCGATTTTCTAAAAATCAAGTTTCAATGAAAAACTTGATTTTTAGAAAATCGAGTTATAGGCAAAAAACTTAAAAAAAAAAAAAAAAAAAAAAATCACATGGAGCTCGAGTTCCATGTAACATTTTCCAAGTTACTAAGTAACTTGATTTTCATTAAATTGAGTTTTTCATTGAAACCTGATTTTTTAAAAATCGAGTTTCAAAGCAGAGGCTTTTTGCTAGATAGTTTTAGAACAGAAGCATTTTGCTAATTGTTTTGGGCGAAAATGGCAAATGCCCATTTTGGCCACATCTTTTGTATTATAAAACGTGTACCACTTCATGTACCATTAATAAAAAATTGACACTTAGCCACATTAGTCATGGTTCCCTCTCCCGTTAGTTGAGTAGGAGAGAAAAAAAAGAAAAAAAGAAGGTGAAATATGGAGTAATACATAATTTATGGTTCAGAAGATATTCATTATGTGCATTTGATGCTGAAAGTGAAACCAATAGTTTATCTCTCTTAGTGTACCACTTCATGTACCATTAATAAAAAATTGACACTTAGCCACTTTAGTCATGGTTCCCTCTCCCGTTAGTTGAGTAGGAGAGAGAAAAAAAAAGAAAAAAAAAGAAAAAAAAAAAAAGAAGGTGAAATATGGAGTAATACATAATTTATGGTTCAGAAGATATTCATTATGTGCATTTGATGCTGAAAGTGAAACCAATAGTTTATCTCTCTTAGTATTCTGTGTGTGTGAGAGAGAGCATAATCTTTTTGAGGAAATATTAGAAAGAAACACAAATTTCTATGACACTTGAGTTTAGACTAAGGGTCTGTTTGGATTGAGCTTATTGTTGCTGAAACTGAAAACTGAAAACTGAAAACTGAAAACACTGTAGTAAAATAATTTTTAAATGTGTGAAAAGTACCATGGACCCATTTTTAATATTTTTTAATACGTAAACAGTGTTGCTACAGTACATGAACAGTGTCGCTACAGTGCAAAACAGTAATTTTTGTCCACCAAAGTCAACATATGCGGGCAAAAGAAAAAAAAAAAAAAAACAAAAACAAAGAAAACGCAGTGATCAAAACGTGGACGCAGAAAACGTGGGATCCAAACATGCACTAAGTGTGCGTTTGGGAAGCGCGTTTTGCGCTTCCCAGACACGTTTGCGTTTTTGCCTTCTTCTTTTTTTTTTTTTTTTTTTTTCTTTGCCGAAAAGTTTGACTTTTCAACAGATTTTCAGTCATATGTGGATCCATGTACTGTTTACGGACTCACAAATTTCACTTTTTAACAACTTTTTCATTAAAAATGGGTCTCATGATACTATTTACACATTTAAAAATTATTTTACTACAGTGTTTTTCAGTTTTCAATTTTCAGTTTTCAGCTATATCCAAACGGACCCTAATTAAAAGAGAATAAGTGCCAATCAGCACTTGTGTTTTTCCTATTCAGAAACACTAGTCCCAATGGGTTTTTGACTAAGGTCTCATATGTAAAAAAAATTTTAGTTTTTTTTTTTTGAGAAGAAAGTTCACTACGTATTATTAAGCTAGACAGTTCAAATCAGCTTCTAAATTTTCAGCTTTTATTTTTTTATTTTTTTTATTATTTAACTTTTTTCTAAGAGATAAATTAGTCTTTTAAGCATGTCAACTCTATGTATACATTGTTTCAAGTGTATACATCATCTCTCTCACAACAGGCGGTTCCCACACAAGATATAATTCTTCTTATTTTAGATAATGTGTTTTTACTTCATTCAAATTTTAATTAATAAAATTAAATAAATGCATTATCCAACCACATAAATACAATTGTATTTATGTGGTTGGATAATTATTTACATTTAACTAGAAAGTCAACACTATTTGCAGGACTCATCGCACACCCTTAATGCAATGGTTACTCCACTAGTATAATTAAGTACTTGTGAGGTATGGGAGGCAAGCTAGCAAGGACCAGAGTTCAAATCTCTAAGAAGGAGTTTCATACACATATACACTTAGATTACGCTAAAGTAGAATTTCTATCTTGTAAAAAAAAAAAAAAAAAAAAAAAAAAAAACTACTTGCATGGAATTATATGTACTTACATGTTTATCATAATCAGAATTGTCAACCAATAGGATTTTGTCTTTTAACTAAAATTCAATTAAAATTTTTTATGGACCAATTAGAATTAATTTAGATAATCCCTTGCATGCATGTCTTTGATAGGATCATAAATCAAACCAATCAGATTTTAACATTAATAATACAATTATCTGGACTTTTTTGAACATAAAAAGAGTCCAATTTTCTTGGGATTACACTTATAGTAATAATAATAATAATAATAATAATAATAATAATAATTGTTAACGTATATAGTGTTGTGGGCTTTAGGCCCACCTAGATTATTTGTATAGCACACATACTTGTACTACGCTCTTACTTGTATTACACTCTTACTTGTACTGCACACATATGCCTCATAAATAAAGGCTCTTATGTACATTCTTTAACAAGCAATACAATACAATTGCATTCAGTATTTCTAACATGGTATCAGAGCCATTGCTCTAACCTTTCTCTTAGCAATCTTGTCTCTCTTGGTGTTACTCCACTCTTATCACTTCCGCTGTCACAACAGTCGTTGCAGCCACTCACCGTTGAACCTTCGATGTCTTTTAGCCGTTGTCCTTGGGTTCCAAGCCTACAGCCACCGTTGTTGAGGAGTCCCGCACCACACAGACCACTGCACTCACCATCTCCGCCGTGCATCTTGCTCCAATAAGTTTTTTGCAGGTACCACGATGATCGTCTTGCCTTAATCTACTCAACCGTGGAAGTCTCGCAATCATTGGAGCTTGCACGCGACCTCACGTGCCGCCTAAAGAAGTTGCGCCTCAGTCACGCGTCGGCCTCTGTTCTTGCTAACGTCGTCAGTGACGTCATTACTGCCACGTCATCATCCATCCTCTGCTACCGTCAATTGATGTCATCGTTGACCAGGCCGTTGACCATTATTGACCGACTGTTGACTTTGACCGTTGACCAGTGTCGACTTTGACTATTGACTTTTCTCACAGGGTTGACTTTTTGCAGTCCAAGTGCTCCTTACCTAGTTTTTCGCGTAGATTTCATTTTTACATATTTTTCTTCTAAATGAAGAATAAGGACAGATTTTCCTTTTGCAACAATCGTCACCAACAATCCAACAAACATTTTTGCAATTTTTGCAAACGTTTTGGCCATAATATTGAGACTTGCTATCAATGCAACAAATCAGCTGTTTCCATTTCTACTGCTACAGTTGCTAACACTGAGAGTGTCCAACCCAGGGCTCCCGTCTCTGCACAGTCTTAGTCTTCTGGATCCACTTTCACCATTTCCAGAGATGACCTTATAAACATCATCGCTAATGTCATTCGTATGGTTGGTAATGCATCTTATTCCTCTTCTCTCTCAGTTTTATCTGATATGTCTCTTACCTCTTGGCTTATGGATTCTGCTTGTTGCAATCAGATGACACCTCACTCATCCTTATTTTCTGACCTTAAACCTGCACCACACCTTTTTAATATTCGCACAGTAAATGGTTCCACAATGTCTGGTCATAATATAGGTTCCGTTTCAACCTCCAACCTCTCGGCTCCTGGAGTCTTTAATGTTCCTGACTTTTTTACAATTTATTTTCTGTGGGACAATTAGCTAAGTTGGGTTATCGCATTATCTTTGATTATTTTGGGTGTATTGTGTAGGATCCGAGGACGGGACAGGAGTTTGGGATCGGTCCTAGAGTTGGGCGTATGTTTCCCGTAGACAACCTTCGTCTTCCATTTGTTACTCCTGTTTCTGTTACTGCAGCTGCTATAGTTTCTTCTATTCCTTCCCTTGCACTTTGGCATGCTCGATTTAGTCACGCATCTTCCTCTCGGGTACAACAACTGGCTTCTAGAGGTTTGTTAGGTTCAGTGTCTACAGAAAATTTTGATTGTGTTTCATGTCAATTAGGAAAACAACCAATTTTGCCTTTCAATACTAGTGAATCAATATCCACTGATATCTTTGACCTTATTCATTCTGATGTTTAGGGGTCTTCCTCTGTCTCTAGTATTGGTGGATCTCGATATTTTGTTGTCTTTGTTGATGATTACTCTCGCTATAACTGGATTTTTCATATGAAACATCGTTCTGAATTATTGGAAGTATATTCTAATTTTGCAAAAATGGTTGAAACTCAATTTTCCAAACGTATCAAAATTTTTCGATCTGATAATGCTCTTGAGTACACTTAATATGCTTTCCAAGCTATTTTTGCATTCCTATGGCACTGTTCATCAACTAATTTGTCTAGGTACCTCTCAGCAAAATGGTAGAGCCGAACGAAAATTTTGTCATATTCTTGACACTATTCGTGCTCTCCTTCTCTCTGCCAAAGTTCCTGCTCCTTTTTAGGGCGAAGTTGCTCTTTATGTTGTTTATGCTATTAATCGCATTCCAAGTCTTGTTATCCAAAATCAAACTCCATATGAGCGCCTTTTTAGGTCACCTCTAGACTATCACCACCTTCGCTCCTTCGGTTTTGCTTATTTCGTTCTTCTTCAGCCACATGAGCACAACAAACTTGAGCCTAGGTCAAGGCTTTGTTGCTTTCTTGGCTATGGCGAAACTCAAAAGGGTATCAGTGTTATGATCTTGTCTCTCATCGTCTTTGTATCTCTCGTAATGTTGTCTTTTGGAAACATCGTTCATTTGTCGAGCTCTCTTACTTCCATGCCTCCCTATCTTCCTCCTCTATCTTAGATCTTTTTCTAGATGAGGCACATAATCCTTTTGTAGTTGCTCCTAATTCTCCTGTAGACTTCTCTATCCAACCACCAGATATCTTTGATCCCTTTCCTAGTTCACCCTTTAATGAATAGGTGGAAGATGAATAGGTCGAAGACGGCTACCCAACCTTGAACTTGGGTCCCCTGCTCCTGCTCCGCCCGAAGATCTTACACAAAACATTCCACCTCGTCACTTAACTCGGGTAAGATCCATTCATGCACATTTACTTAACTATCATTGTTACACTACCTTTACTACACTGCACGAGCCTCACACCTATTGTGAGGCTTCCACTGACCCTTTATGGCAGATTGCAATGAAAGAGGAACTTGATGCATTATCTAAAAACCATACTTGGGATTTGGTGACTCCCCCCCCCTAGGAAATCTGTGGTTGGTTGTAAGTGGATCTACAAGATTAAGACTCGCTCTGATGGGTCCATTGAGCGCTACAAAACTCATCTTGTTGCAAAAGGTTTTGCACAAGAGTATGAGATTGATTATTAAGAGATCTTTGCTCCGGTTGCTCGTATCTCATCTGTTCGTGCCCTCTTAGCTGTTGCTGTAGCCAATAAGTGAGACCTTTTTCAGATGGATGTCAAAAATGCATTCCTTAATGGGGATTTAAGTGAAGAAGTTTATATGCAACCTCCTTTTAGTCTCTCTGTTGAATCAAACAAGGTTTGTCACTTTCGACGTGCACTTTATGGCCTTAAACAAGCTCCACGAGCTTGGTTTGCCAAATTTAACTTTACCATCTCTCGCTTGGGTTACATGACCAGTCATTATGATTCTGCCTTATTTCTTCGTCGCACTAACAAAGGCACTATTTTACTTCTCCTGTATGTGGATGATATGATCATAACTAGTGATGACCTCAATGGCATTTAAGAACTCAAGGATTTTCATAGTCAGTAGTTTGAGATGAAAGATCTTGGACATCTCAGCTACTTCTTGGGTCTTGAAATTACTCATTCTACAGATGGACTTTATATTACTCAAGCCAAGTATGCCTCTGAACTCTTGTTTCGAGCTAGACTTATTAATAGCAAGACTGTTGACACTCCAGTTGAACTTAATGCGCATCTGACTCCCTCAAGAGGGAAACCATTACCTAATCCCTCTCTTTATAAACACTTGGTTGGTAGCGTAGTTTATCTTACTGTCACTCGTCCAGACATTTCCTATGCTGTTCACCAGGTGAGTCAGTATCTGTCTGCTCCACGATTGACTCACTATGCTGTTGTTCTACGCATTCTTCGATACCTAAAGGGCACTCTCTTCCATGGTCTTTTCTACTCTGCTCAATCTCCTCTTGTTCTTCGTGCATTTTCTGATGCTGATTGGGCAGGAGATCCCACTGATCGCAGGTCCACCACTGGTTATTGCTTTCTTCTTGGTTCTTCTCTGATTTCTTGGCAAAGTAAGAAACAAACTCATGTGGTCTGCTCCAATATTGAAACAGAATATCGTGCCCTTGCTAATACTACATTTGAGCTCATTTGGTTACGATGACTTCTCAAAAACTTAGGTGTGTCCACATCCTCTGCTACTCCTCTTTATTGTGACAACTAGAGTGCCATTCATATTACTCACAATGATGTCTTCCATGAACGGACTAAACACATCGAGATCGATTGTCATTTTATCCATTATCATCTTGTCCATAATGCTCTTAAGCTCTTCTCAGTCTCCTCCAAAGATCAACCTGCAGATATCTTCACCAAGTCACATCCTAAGGGACGCTTTCGTGATTTGGTTGACAACCTCAAGTTGGTCTCACACCCACCTTGAGTTTAAGGGGGGCTGTTAACGTATATAGTGTTGTGGGCTTTAGGCCAACCTAGATTACTTGTATAATATACATACTTGTACTATACTCTTACTTGTATTGAACACATATGTCTATTATATAAAGGCTCTCATGTACGTTCTTTAACAAGCAATACAATACAATTGCATTCGGTATTTCTAACATAAACAAAGAGAATGAAGCATTGCAAAAGATGGTGTCTATACTAAGTCTCAAAATACGAAAATAAATTAAAGTAATTGCTACCTATAAACAATTCAACTAAATTGGCAAAAAGAAAAAAAAAAAAATTTAAGGATGTTAGTGCAACTAGATTAAAGTTCAAGGGTTATCCATGCACATTATCACATGCTAAGCTCTTCTTTAAATGACTAGCACCATGTAAAAGTAATTAGTTCTTACACATCGTACGCGGAAACTAATAAACCCTGACATTTTATTCAATGTGTATTTTAAGATAAAACAAAGATATAACATCCAGTATTCCATCAAAAAAGATATAACATCCAGTACACCAATCAAAAAAAAAAAAAAAGATGCAGTACATTTTTATTACCAATGATTCGTTCTGGTGAATCCATGCATATCACTTCCTGAAATATACAAAAGGACCTACAATTGTCAAAAATACTGCGTGCAAATATATATAAAAGTATCATAAACAAAATTCAAAATGTAAATTAAATACATGGGTTAATGTACTAAATCTATTAAACTTGATAAACTTATGCCATTGGTATTGAAATCCCAAATGAGCATGCTGGCGCAGAAATAGAATATTATTAATTTATTATTGTTATTCTCTCCAAAAAAAAATTTCTTATTGCTATTTTTTTTTTAGAATGAATTCTTATTTTTATTATTTCTTCTCTAATCTACTATTTTTTATGAATTCTGAAGTAGACAAATACGAAGAAACAATAATAAAATAGCTGCCAATAAAAAATAATAATAATAATGAAATAGCTGAAATTACAACCCGTATAGTTTAATGACTAAATAAAAGTCCCTTTTTACTCCATATTTTTTTAGATGATTCTTAAGATAGTTATATATTCATTATATGATTTTTATAAATATTTAATTAAATAATTGGTATACAATCCATCACTGACTAGATTATGACTCCATTTAAATGAATATAAATAACTCTAAATTTTTTTTAATGAATTTTATATACTTAAAAAAAAATTTATTATAAATTATAATTTAAATTTGGAGGTCATAATTAAGCTCCACTATTTAAACTTTTAAAGTTAAGATTTCTTTTAAAAAATAAAAAAATAAAAAATTTGAGGGGTCTTAATATGGCTTTGCAACATATATTTTGATAAACTACTCATATTTGATGTTGTATGTACATCAGAAAAACATTATGCTCATCGCAACATCACTCTATTTCAATTCGTGGTATTCACATAACTTTTCCCCCTCAAACCTTTCTGACCTAAATTTAAAAACTCTATTTCAGAGCCAATAGGCTAACTGCAGATATAGACTGAAGTTAAAAGACAATTTTTTAAATTAAAAAAAAATCCAATTAAATTAATCACAATAGCATTAAACGGTGAATTTATAATGTATTCAAAGCATTATATATAAGAAAAAAAGAAAAGAAAAGAAGTTCATCAATATATATATATATAAAGAAAAAAAAATTACTTTTTTCAATGTAGGTGGCTACAAGTCTAAAACATTAACATGAATAAACCAATATTAATGACATATAATGTTTGATGTAATACCTCTTAGTAGATAATGATGGCCTTTCACTTGCTAAATAAGGTGACTGCTTCTTAGCTTTTCTAGTATCCAGTTCACCTTTAGTATTGTAGTCACATAAAGCCAATCCTTTATGTCATTGAGAAATTTGAAATAAGCATGTCTCCAGGTCTTATTAAAGAAGAGGCCTCCACAAACTGTCCAAAAGCCAACTGCGAATCCAACTCCCATACCCATAGAGAAGCTAGAATGTTGAGAGTTATCTTCGGTTTTGCCCATTGATGTTCTGTTATGTGCTTCTTCATTTATTGTGCAATTTTTTGGGAGAGGCTCACCACAAAGTTGAGGATTACCAATATAATTGAGTGCATCAAAAGACTGAAGTTGGGTGCTTGAAGGAATTCTACCAGATAAGTTGTTGTATGATAAGTCCAAGTAACTAAGAAATGTCAAATTAGACAAGCTTGGAGGAATTTCACCAGATATATGATTTCGTGAGAGATCAATTGACTCTAACTCTTTCATACCCCCAATTTTTTCTGGTATGCTTCCCATCAAATGATTTCGAGACAAATTCAAAAAACGTAATTCGAAGAGAAATGAAATTTCAACCGGAATTGACCCAGACAAGTTGTTACTTGAAAGATCTATGATCCTAACAAATTTAAGGTTCTCTTCATATTCTAATTCATTTCCTTTAGGAACCAACATGAGATTTGCAATGTAGGAGCTATAGCCAAAGTTGTACTCTAAAGAGTCAAAATAAGCATCTTGAGTATTGGGTTCAGGCACAGCCATGGCGCTAATATTTTTCAAGCAGTTTGGTATGGGTCCGGATAGGCTATTATTTGCAAGATCCAATACTCTTAGAGAAGAAAGTTGGCATATTTGTAAGGGTATATTTCCCTTGAATCCATTGGATCTTAGACGGAGAATTATAAGATGTGTCATTTCCCTAATCCAGAGGGGTATGGTCCCTGACAAATGGTTATCACCTATATCAATGAGCCCCAAATCTAAGCACTTTTTCAACGATAAAGGAAAATCCCCAGAGATGCTATTGTTTTGTAAACGCAATGATTTGAGTTCGACTAAAGATCCCATGGAATAAGGAATTTTACCTGATAGACTATTGCTCCCTAAATTCAAATGGATCAAAGATTGCCAGTACCTCCAGCAATTAGAAAGTTCTCCCGAAAAGAGATTGTTTGATGCATCTAAAACCTCTAAATCGTTCTTTCTGTTCAGCTTCTTGCATAAGAAAGTGGAAATGGGTCCAGAAAATGAGTTGTTAGCTATATTAAGCACTTTGACATTTGTAGACAATCGTGGCAACCTCCCCTTGAAGTGATTAGATCTTAGATTTAAAACAACAGAATTCAACAAAATGTCTGGTACATCCCCTTTTATTTGATTTTCAGAGAGATCGATCGTATTAATGTTTGAAGACCAATTCCAGAACCAACTCGGAGCATTGCCTGAAATTCCTGACATGGGCATAACTAAAAACTGGAGGGATCTTTGTGTTTGTAGCCATAGAGGAAATTTGGGACCAATCTTGCAGGAGCTCATGTCAACTTGTTCAAGTTGAAAAGGAGGAACCCAATTGGAATTCACATTAAAGAACAAAAGTGTATGAGACATATCTAGTTTTTTCAATTT
Organism: Quercus tomentella; assembly: GCA_028535165.1. Classification (NCBI taxonomy): domain Eukaryota; kingdom Viridiplantae; phylum Streptophyta; class Magnoliopsida; order Fagales; family Fagaceae; genus Quercus; species Quercus tomentella. Next base: position 74,782,048 of record JAPQVY010000068.1, on the reverse strand, counting down.
CCAGAGTTTGGCGAAATGCACTTCCTCTAGACCACCCGTGAAGAAATTAAGTGATATAGACAACGACACTAAATTTGAGAGAAGCCCAATAGTCTTTGGAATGGTGCCATTTAACTTATTTCTAGCGAGATTTAAGTTTTGCATTTCAGATAAATTCCCAAGGGACAAAGGAATAGGGCCACTTAAAGAATTTCCTTCAAGATTGAGATATGATAGATGCTTAAGCTGACCTAATGACTCTGGAAATTTTCCACTTAAAGAATTAAGTTGGACTTCAAGATATTCCAATCTTTGTAAATTGAAAATACTAGGTGGTATATTGCCTATCAGAGAATTTTCGCTCAGATAAAGCTTTAAGAGGCTCGTACTGAGATTCAAGAACCAATTAGGTATCTCATGATAGAAATGATTTTGGGAAAGATCAAGGACTCGAAGAGATGTGAAATTGACAAATCTAAGAGATGGGTTCAGGCTATCAAGCCCACAACTTGACAAGTATAGCTCAGAAAGAGATGAGAGCTTACTCATTATTTGAAGCCAATCAACTTCTTTGTGAAGGTTGACAGAGTTCAGGTTAAGGTATTGAATGGAAGAGAGACCAGACATCCAACGAAGGTTATCTAAATAAAGATATGAATTACCTCCAAGATCTAGATAGTGAAGGCCTGAAAGGTTCCCAAGTTGTTGAGGAATGAGTCCACAAAACGCAGCGTTGCTGAGGTCAAGATGTCTCAGATTGCCCATTGAGCCTAGGAAACTTGGAATACAGGAACAATTAAAGTCATTGATTCTGAAGTCCAAGTGATTCAAAAACTTTAATTCAAGCAATGAAGGACTAATCTCACCAGCTATCCCATTTAGTGTTAGCTCTATAACTCGACCAGTTTTGTTGTCACATCGAACTCCGTCCCACGTACAGCAATCTTGTTGGTCAGACCAAGATGAGAGACGGCTCAATCCCGAAAGATCAATGAGACCTTGTTTGAGGGTTAGAAGTGCTTGTTTCTCTTTTGCATGGCAAGAGACATTTGATTCTACTTTGAAGAAGTTTAAACTGAAGGTTGCTGTAAATAAGCAAAATAAGAAAAGCAAATGAGTTGCAAAAGGGGCACCCATGACAAGGCAATAACAAAGGAAGAGAAGTTTTAAGGTTCATAGCATGTTGGAGACTATTAGCTCATCCTAATATAGTGATTATTCGTAAAAAATAAATAAATAAATAAATAATAAATAAAATTATGAAGACCTTGACTTGTTGACTTAATCCAAAAATCAATACTCAGGTTTTCTTCTAAAAAAAAAAAAAAACTCGTGTTTCACATAGTAATTGTGATTGTTCTCTTTATTTTGTATCAAAGTCGTCAAGACTTTGAATTGTTGCCTATTCTATATTTCGGTTAAGTGGAATCTCTGTTTGCCTGCAAAGTGTTTGATAATTATTTCAAGATTATAAGACATTTTTTAATGACCATATTGAATCTGGCTTTATTTATTCCTTCTTTTCATCTTTTGGCATTTTGGCACAAGAAAATGGAAATAATGCTTCTAGAAATAGTTGTTAGCTATGGAAAACAGTTCAAGTAGTAAAATTAGCTAGGTTTTCAAAAAATAAAGTATTAAATTAGCTAAAGTAGTGATGGGTCCCTCTATATAAATCAAATCCGCTTACACATACTGCCATTGCTACCGTTAATAAAGTGGAAAATGTTGATGCAATGTGAACCAATGTGAAAGAAAAGAAGCGGCATTCCAATGAATTGGCCAAGCGTTTGTCACGGAAATGATTAGTGGATCTGGTCCTCGTTTTCGGCGTGTTGGAGAATACCAGGCAAAAAAGTTCAATTCCAGGCACTTGAACATGTTGATCTATCACCTATGTCTACACTGGGATACTTTCCTAGCAATGCTCTTGTATCTTTGCCTAGTCTTGCATGTATGATGGGACTTACTAGCCCAAGAATACATACTCACTTCTCTCTTTCACTTATGTTTCATGTGCCTTCTCAAAAAAAAAAAAAAAAAACTTATGTTTCATGTGCCTCTATTTTATTTAATTTTATAATTGTATATATTTTTATTATTTGGAAATAGGTGAATAGATAAGAATATGATGAATTGTAAGATTAATTAGAGTTTAAATAAATCTTATGTACTTGTAGTAAATAAAGATTATGTTACTTTTAAATTTAAATATTACTTTTATCTTGTATTTGTAGTTAGTAAAATACGGTATGCATTTAATACTATAAATATACGGACGGGTATAATTCGGCATTTTTCATAAAATTAAATTTTCAAAAATTCAGTATAAAAATATGGAAACTGTGAAAAATGGTATGTGTATAGTATGAGTATCATACATTTTTTTTTTTTTAAAATCGTAACAAAAATACGGAAACATTTATCATATTTTTTTGATATAAATACAATAATCTTTGCATCATGACCATTTAATTCTTATTAAGTATATCTAAGAGTCTTATAATATAATTAGTTGACACATTTTGATGGTTTTTATTTTTGTTCTTTTTAGTCTAAAATACTAATATAATGAAAAGTTATTGATAAGTAAAAACGTGATGTTAGTAGTGAAAATAGATAAAAATTAGTAAGAATTGATCGCAGAAATATTTTATAAAATTGTTGTAAAATAATTTATATCTACAGTATTAAGTTTTTTTTAAAAATGGTTGGATTTAAGTTTTATAATAAGATATAATAAAATAAGTATATTAAATGGGAATTATTGTGTTTAATATATTTTTTTACAAAGTGATTTGATAGTTTTTTAATATTTTATTCCTACTGTTCCAATGTTTGATTGATGCCATCACATGAGTAGGCTTTATTTAGTGTTTTATCAATTTATCCTACTTTGTCAGGCTATTTTTACCCGGTTGTGAATGTTTTTTTTGGTAAACTGGAATAACATTAAACTAAGAAGAAAGATCAGCCAAGGCTATACACAATCTTGGGTGATAAGCTCCCAACATATCAGATTCCAAAAGAGAGAAAAGTGTGGGAGGGGGGGTTACAAAAAATATCTCCACATCACAACTAGCAACACCCATACGAGCAAGGGCATCCGCACAACAATTAGCCTCCCTGAAGCAGTGCAAGATCTGAACTTGAGGTAGTTGCAGCAGCAAGTCCCTACAATCATCCACAAGAATAGAGAAGTCTCCATTAGCGCAAGCATTATTTGAAATCAATGACATTGCTGCAATGGCATCAAGCTCAACAACCACGGCTTGGGCCTACATTTCAAGACAGAGCAACAAGCCTTCCCTTAAGGCCCACAATTCTGCTGCCAAGCTAGAGGTGATAGCAAAGGCTTTAGCAAAACCACCAATGCACTGACCCCTTGAATCACGGATAAGCCCACCCCCCCCCCCCCCTCCAGCTAACCCAGAAGAGCCAAAAAAAGAGCCATCAGTATTAAGCTTCCACCAGCCATCAAGGGGTTTCAGCCACTTAACCAACCTTGGGATTTTGGTTTTCCTTTTCCTCGGATCAGCAATGCAGTAAAAAAATTCCCTGGTTTGCATCTCCACCTTCTGCACACAATTGGAATTCATGCAGTGTGACCCAAAAACCTTCCTATTTCTCTGCAACCAAAGATGCCAGATACCTAGAAGGAAGAACATACACCACGAGTAGTCCTTATCACTGGCCATTAACGTGCTATTTGAGTTTATGTGTAACCAATCTAGGAAGTTACCTACAAAAGACTGCCATAAGGTAGAGGGGCAGTTAGCTTGTCTCCAAAATCCTTGTGCCACAGGATAGTCTCTCAAAACATGAACAATGGTTTCATTAGGGTCCAAGCAGCTACTACAACCCCCTAGGCCATCAATCCCTCTATGTCCAAGAACTGCATTAACTGGCAGACTATGATGATAGCACTTCCAGAGAAAAAATTTAATCTTGGGCAATGTACAAAGTTTCCAAAGCCACTTACCATTAAAATCCTAAATTCTTAAATCTTCATTAATGGCTAAGAGGTAAGCACTCTTAGTTTCAAATTCCCCATTGGCACTCGAAACCCAGCAACGTTGGTCATCTCTTCTAGCTGTTCTTCGTATTGGAGTGGCCTTAATGGCCTTTAGCACATCATCAGGCAAAACAAACGATATGTTGTCAGTAGACCAGGTGCCATTAAGCATCACATCAGTAACTTTAATCTTTTCTTCCCCTCTATTTAGAGGACCCTCAACCAGAGAACAGATAGTCCCTTCATTAAGCCATCTATCGTGCCAAAAACTAAGCATGCTGTTATTCCCAATAATCCATTTAGATCCCTTATCAAAGAGAGGTTTACCCTTTTTAATGGCTGCCCAAACACATGACTGATTCCCTGTTCTGTTATGAGTCCTTAATCTGTACTTCATCTTCAGGACCTTAGCCCACCTTGCATTCTCAGAGGTCTCCATCCTCCAACACAGCTTCGCAGCCAATGTGAGATTCCTCCCCTTCGCACTTTGAACACCCAATCCGCCTCGATTCTTGGGTTTCGTAACTTTTTCCTAGCAAATCATATGCATTTTTTTCTTCTCCTCTGTTGATCCCTAGATAAAATTTCGATTAAGTCTATCAAGTCCATTTAGAACTCTAGAAGGCAAAAAACAGCCTTGCATCAAATACGTAGGGATCGCTGAAGTAACTGATTGAGTAAGAACAACCCTCCCCGCCATAGAAAGAAGACTTGCTTTCCAACCCTGAAGCTTAGTCTGGACTCTCTCCACAACAAAGTCAAACTCATGCGACGTTGACCCAGGGTGTTTAAGGGGGAAACCTAAATATTTACCGAGATTGGGAGTAGATCTCATACCTAGCACCTCACACATCTCTTCCCGCTCCTCATGCCTAATATTTGGAGAAAAATAAACCTTTGACTTAGCCAAGCTAACCTTCTACCCAGAGAGCTCACAAAATGTGTCAAGAGTTTCCTTCACATTACAACAGTTTTTCATATCCGCCTTAGCAAATAGGACCAGATCGTCTGCAAAAAAAAGGTGGGAGAAGGCCGGTCCATTTCTGGATGCTTTGACAGGATCCCAAAGATTTTCTTCACACTTCAAATCAATCAAGAAACCCAGCATCTCCATGCAAATGATAAATAAATACGGGGACAAAGGGTCACCCTGTCGAATACCTCGAGAAGGCAAAAAGGATTCCAACTTTCCACCATTGAGCAAAACAGAGATGGAAGAGGTGGAAACACAGCTAAGAATCAACTTAGTGAGGGATTCAGGAAACTTATACAGATGAAGCATATCCCTTACAAAGTGCCACTCTAATCTATCATAAGCTTTTTCAAGGTCTATTTTGATGGCCATGTAACCCATTTGCCCTCTCTTCCCACTGATGGTGTGAATAATTTCTTGGGCAATAATCATGTTGTCCAAACCCAGTCTACCAGGCACAAAGGCCGTTTGGAGAGGAGAAATAAGGTTGGGCAGCAAGGTACGCAATCTCTTCACTATGATCTTCGTTACAATTTTATACACAGTGTTGCAAAGACTAATAGGCCTAAAAGCCGCCAAGCAATCCGCCCCAGGCTTCTTAGGAATTAAGGAGATCAAAGTTTCGTTAAGGTGACCCGGCATGACCGAAGTAGCAAAAATTTCTTTAACTTCCTTAATAACATTGTCCCCTACGACATTCCAACAGGCTTGAAAAAACCCAACATGCAATCCGTCAGGCCTTGGGGCTTTTAGGGACTTTAAACTCCATAACCCTTCCTTAATTTCTCTGCTGATAGGTTCAGCTATCAGCTCAGTTACATCTTCCTAGGTGAGGCTTTTCGACCAGCGAGGAATAACCCAAGGCTTCCAAGGAACACTAACACTATCGGATGAGAAAAGACCAACAAAACCAGACCTGACAAGCTCGGCAACCTCCTGTTCATCATGGACCCAATTACCCTAGTTATCCTGAAGGGAGGAAATTCTATTTCTCTTCGGTCTGATCAGAGTAGAGATGTGAAAGAACTTGGTGTTTCTATCACCTTGGATTAGCCAATTGTACCTAGATTTCACCGACCAAAATTCTTCCTCTTGCTTGAGGATGTCCAAAAACTCTCTTTGCAGTTGATTCTCAAGTCTGAGCAAAGCCTCACTAGGTCTATTTGCAATGTTGGCCTGCACTCCGCGCAGCCTAGCTACAACCTTGTTCTTCTTGTGAACGATATTGCCAAATACCTCTTTATTCTAAGATATGACATCCCTAGTAAACTTCTCTACATTGGGTTTAAGGCTCAAATCCTCAGCCCATGTTGCAGACACAAAATCAGGAAAGGCCGGATGAGACAACCACATGGGCTAAAAGCGGAAGGGTCCTATTAATCTTGTACCATTGGAGACCTCCAAACTAAGCAAAACAGGGCAATGGTCTGAATGGGTATGGGCCAGGTGATTAACTGAGGCTTCAGGGTACAAACCCCTCCAATCACAGTTTGCGAAAGCCCTATCTAGCCTCTCTTGGATGTAATGACCCGTCTCTCTTTTATTTACCCACGTGAACTGAGGCCCATGAAAGCCCAAATCCACCATCCCACAAGTATCTAAGCAATCTTTAAAAAGCTGGACTCTCCTAGAACTCAGCGGGTTTCCCCCTTGTTTATTATTACAAGAAAGAAGCTCATTAAAATCCCCCACCATAAGCCAGGGAATTTGGTGCATACTAGCAATAGAGGTTAGATTATTCCATAACAATTTACGTTCAGCTAATCTAGGACTTGCATAAATGGAAGATATAATCCAGATAAGATTTGAGTCAAGTACCTTAACTGTGACATGTATCTCCTACTCTGTCTTAGTAAGTTGCGTAATCTCCACAACATCTGACTTCCATAACACCTAGAGGCCTCCTGAGTATCCAATGGTATCAGCATGGATCGCTCCGTCGAAAGGGAGCCTATCCGTGATGGCTTTTGCCCTCTCTCCACCCACTCTTGTTTCCGTAACAACCACAATTACAAGAGAGTGCCTATCTAGTAAATCCGACAAAACACTATGAAAACGGGGATTCAAAGCTCCCCTACAATTCCAAAAAATGATATTCATTGGGAAATTTGAAAGTAACGCGGACTCTGCTTCATGCAGATTCAATGCCTCCGACTTGAGCAGACACCTCCATCCTATCTCCCTCAGCCGTTTCTTGGGAAATTCTACCCCTTCCACCACAGCCAGCATGTGCTCCAGAATCCCCAATGGTTGTTCCCGAGAGCTGACCAATAGATTGAAGAAGTGAGGAACGACCCTGACCACTGTCATGGAAATCTCGTTTCCCCAACACCTCACTGCTCCTGCCTCTGCAATCCAAATTTCCTTTCCATGATATCTTCCACCTGACTTGATTCGTTCAAGCTTAGCTCTAGAGATAGCGGCGATAGAGCTCTCCACCCGAAAATCCTTACCTCTACTTTGGTTGGTTTATCCAATGGGAATATCCACCAAGGGTGGTCCCACTCCATCCATGCCGGATCTGTCAAGGGAAGAGTGCCCTCTCGGATGCTTATTGGTGTCACCGGAAAGATGAACTTCCAAGCCTCCATTTCGTCTTTGCTGTACCAGCCCCATATCATCGTTGGGCTGGCTTTTATTTGCGCCAACGTCCTCAGCGACAAAACCAGCACTTTCCCTTGCCGAAGAATCCCCCATCTGCACTTTTGCTCTGCTTCCATGATGACTGCCACTACGTTTAGCCTCTGCCAAATCAGAATTTTTGATTTTAGCCTTAGAACCTTTCCCCACTAAAGATGCTATCCCATCCGATTTAGTTCTTTGGGGAGAGCTTCCACTACCAAACTCAAAGGGAGGCAAAGGAGATTGATTGATAACACGGTTTGACTGGTTCAAAAACTGAGGAGACCCCACGGACCTACCAACTGATGGGACAACTCCCTGCCTGCTGCCCACAAAACCCTCAAAGTCCCTTCCATTTCTCCTCGAGCTACCCACTGCTCCTTAAGCCACACCATGCACAGCCCTATTGGGCGAAGCCTTTGAGGATTGCGCATAGGCCCCTGATGTCATAGCATGGTTCGCTGTTGGGCTAGTGTCCTGGCCATGGTACCCAGCGCGACCTCCCTTACTATTGGGCCTAAAATTGCGTTTCCTAACAAGCATCCAAGGCCCAAACTCACTCTTACCCTCCTCATCAGCCTTTCCCGCCTCCTGCGAAACCTGGTCACCTTCGCTTGTGCTACCATTGTCCATATTCAAAGACTCCGCCTCCCCATGAGCTTCCATTGTCGGAGCTTTAATCATTTGAGGACACCCCTCCTTGCGATGTCCTACCCTTCCGCATGAGAAGCACAGAGAGCACACTCCTTCATATTGGATCTCCTAAACCAAACCCTCCAAAAGAATTTGGTTTATCAAAGGCTTGCCTAGGTCGATTTGGACACAAATTCTAGCGTACCGGCCTCTCGCCTCGGACGCTGTGTTTGAGTCAATCCTTAAAACCGGACCGATGGCATTTCCAATCTCCTTAAGGACGGCAAGCTCATAATACTCAAAGGGAAGCTCAGGTAGTCTGATCCAAACAGCCACTAGACTACATGACGCCTTGGTTGGTTTGAAATTTGGTTCCCATCTCCGTATAGATAGGAAGTGCTCCCCGATAAACCAGGGTCCGCCATTTAGAACATTGTTATAATCCTCCACAAGTCCAAACCTCATGAGGAAGTAATCCTTGCCTAGGTCTACACAATCAAGCCTACCCGCCGGTTTCCAAAGGCTCATAACTCTATTACGAAGGAAATGAAAGCCCACAGTGCGTCTAACAACTTTAACTATGAGGGCATAAGCCCACTTCGACCTGATCTGCTTCCTCATATCTGGGGAGAGTTTCACTGCTAATAACCCATTGTGGAGACCCTCAACATCCATCCTTGGCTCGTCAGAGACAGCCTTCTCAGAGCTGAGGTTAAAAGCCTGAGCAAAAGCTCCAGGCATTTCCCCTACGAGCTTGTCCTTATAGGAGATGTTTGTCCCAAAGGCAGAACCTATGGTCGCCTCCTTAACCTTCTTAGTGCTGCGCTGAAGCTCAGCTTCCTCCTCTAAAGACCTCTCTCTCACAGAAAACTCACACTCCATCTCAGACGTTTCTGACTCTAGTCAACCCGGTTGTGAATGTTAAAGCTACGAATTTAACAATTTGATTTTTACTACAGCCGTGACAAATGGCTATTGTACTTTTAGTTTAAAAAAACGCGTTTACTTCCGTACCAATAGAAACAAAACGTTGGAGAGAAGTTTAATTCAGGGGCAGTTTGGCAAAGATTATTTTTATTAACTTATTTTACAATTTAGTTTATTTTTGTTATTATTTATAGATTTTATTTTACTTTTTGGTACTATTCATGGGTCTTACTGTACTATTTCAACTAACTTTTACTTTTATTTACAGTATTTTTAGCAAAAAATTTCAGTTTCAGCAAAATAAGCAGATCCCAAACGGACTCTTAATCTTATGAACATACATGTATTGTACATTTACAGGACACGTATTTACTAACTAGATTGTGGAATAATAAAGGGTATTAAAAAAATTATTTTTCAATAAAAGTTCACTTTGGAGATCTAGACTCCTTTGAAGTGGCATATTTATTAAACCAAAAGGTCTTAGGGTCTGTTTAGATACCGCTTATTTTGTTAAAACTGAAAAATTATTACTGAAAGTACTGTAAATAAAGGTAAAAATTAGTTGAAATAGTACAATAGAGTCCATGAATAGTGCCAAAAAGTGCAGTGAGACCCATGAATAGTAGCAAAAATAAGCTGAATAGTAGCAAAAATAAACTGAATAGTAAAATAATTTATAATTTTAATCCACATCCAAACGCACACTTAGTTGAAGCAACCAATAAAGAATTGGACTCATTACACTTTCTATCTTAGTAAGAGCACTCACATCAGTCAATGCATGATAGCTTAAGGGAAAAATTTTGCGCATTCAACCTTAAAAATCATCCACATCAACTTATGTAAAATTATGCAAATTGACATTCTAATTACAGTAACTGTCTAAATATATATGACTATTGTTCATGTGCATATCAGTTTTTTATTTATTTTTCTTGCTTCTTCTCTTTTTCTGTCTCTCTCCCCGATCTATTGAAATAGTAATACAAAAAATGAATATTATATTGAAATAAAATGTAGAATAAATAATACAGTACGAGTATTTTTGAAAATTTATTGTGTAGAATCAAAAAAGTTGATTCTTATATTAAAATAGACAAAAATATTTGCTACAAGTACACTTTGCATTTTTAAAAGTGACTCCAATTTTCTGAGACTTTTATCAGTTTATGAATAAGTGATGGCTATCGCTGTGTACTTTTGACGTAATGGTCATTCTATAAGTATAAGTACTTATGAGGTGTGGGAGGTAAGAGCCGTGATTCAAGTCTCTAAGAGAAAGTTTTACATACACATATACTTAGATTATGTTAAAGTATAATTTCTATCTTGTATAAAAATAAATAAATAAACAAATAAGTGGTGGCCCAATTTCATATTATTGATATTAGGCTATCACAAAAGTCCATTAAAATTGAACGATGGCATTAGAGGCTTTTACTTTTGGTAAGCTGGAAGAAAGACACATCACCAAAAAAAAAAATGGCTGGTATTTTGGGGCTTGATGCTGCAAAGCCCAGGAACTTGGCCCTATTAGCTAAGCTAAACTGGAGGTTCAAAAACTGAAGGAGATTCTCTTTGGGCCTCAACCTTAAAAACCGATCCAGTATCTAAAAAAAGAGGAATAGAGGATGTCACCAATTTTAGAATTTTTTTTTGTAAATCATTCTAGTCGTCCTTTGACTCAGACTATTTGTAGCTAATTTTAACGAAACCTTTTATTACAAAAAAGAAAAAAAAAACTACAAGCAAAAAAAAAATTATAGGCAAGTAAATTCAAAAACATATTGTTAATATAATGGTGACAAATTAACAATACTAGAACCATACCATAACCCTATAAAAATAAAAATAAATAAAAATAAAAAAACCTACTCCATAATATGTTGGAGCTATATATATATATATACTAGGTTACAAATAATATATTGATACCTTATGTAAAAGGATATTTCTTTTTACCATCATTTTCTTTTTCTTTTCTTTTTTCTCTATATGATCATTGTTATTAATATTTTAACTAGTTTTTTAGTTTTTTTTTTTTTTAATGATTGTTATTTATTAATTATTGGGTATTTTCCAATTAAAAAAGTATTTCAAGAAAAATAAGGATATAGAAATGGAATAAAAGAAGTTGGAAAATATTTGTACCTTTAGAATCCGAGGGATATGTTGAAAATGGACTGATTTAATGAACTCTTATAGTCATATATATATATATATATATATATATATATATATATATTACTATTTAATGGGCCTTCTTTGTTTGGGATCTTCATTTTTTTTTTTTTCAAAAATACCCCTATACCCTTATGTTTAAATAGAGACAAAACTAAAAGACAATTCGGTAAAGATACAACTCTAACTCCCACTAAAATATTGTCAAAAAAAAAGGCCCACTCTCTTGTTAATTTTCAAAATTGCTTTATCCACTTATAAATTAGATTCTCAAAATAAAAATTATATATATATATATATATATATATATATAAAATAAAAACACAAGTTTTTTTTTTTTCTTTGCTACAAAATAAACGTGTAATATTTGTTCATTTTTTGAAACTAGTCTTATGACACTCCTAATTGTATTAATAGTTCTAAATGCGTTATCTGAATGAAAAATAATGAGAGGCTAGTATTATATAACTTTAGCAAGATTTTCTAATACTCTTTAACTTTAGTAAAACAAAGGAACACATCTTTAGTGATAGAGTAAAAATGGTAGAAAAATGATTACATATATTTGTCAAGATGTAATATGAATGAATAAAATATGTCTTTCTATATTGAAAAAACCTACAGCTCCATTATATCGGTTATCTTCACATTTAACCATAAAATCCAACGTTGATTCTCAAAAAAAAAAAAAAAAAACCAAAAACAAAACAAAACCATAAAATCCAACGGCTAAAAGCCACTTGTCGGCAGTTTCCTTCTTTTTTCTTTTTTTTCTTTTTTTTTTACAATAATACAATTTTTTTTTTTTAAACAATAATACAATGTAGCTCCTTGGTCATGCTGATGCACGTGCACATCTGCAGATCCCATACTTTTGTTAAAAAGAGTCTATGACACACATTTTTGTGCCACTAATTAAGAGCACCATTTTGTCCACACAAAAAAAAAAAAGAAAAAAAAAGAGCATCATAATCTATGACACAAATTTTGTGCCCGAAAACTGTTCTATTACCTTAGAAAACTCTCAAGAATATAAATTGCATCAAAGTAAACGTATTCATCAACTTGTAATGCTAGAAAATTGAAATAAGTAAAAAGTTTTTTTTTTTTTTTTTGGAATATTATTAGTAGGGAAATGCTAACGTATGCATTTAAAGTAATGGTTAATAATTAATTTAAATAGAATTTTTATGGGAAAAGAAAAAAAACAATTAATATTTTGACAATTTTTTCTATTTTTCATGAAAATAATGTCAAAACTTTTTTAAAATGAATTGTTAACTATCGCCTTAAAGACACCTGTTAACATGACCCTTAGTAGTTTATTCTAAACAAACTATTATTTTGTTGTCTCTCCTAATTGTTGGGTCCCAAATAATATTATATAAAAAAAAAAAACTATCAATCGAAAATTACAATCACACACAAGAACAAAAAATTTATGTGGAAAACCCTTTCTCTTGAAGGGAAAAACCATGGGACAAACTTCGAATAATTTCACTATTATCAAATCAATTACAATAATTTTTGTGTATGTCTCATGGCTAAAGAAAAGAAAAAAAAAATTCTTATTTTTCTTTGCTCTCACACACAAATTTTCTTTCTCAAAGACAACAATCCTTTCTCTTTTCTTTTTTCACTATGTGGCACCCTATTTCTTCTTCTTTTCACTGTGTGGCACCCTAATACCTAATAAACCTTATTTATATATATACCTTGCCGCCACACCATCCTTGTAGCTAGGGGTGGCAATTTTTATTCATATCCATGAACCCACCCATTACCCACCTTATTTGGATAAGTCTTAACCCAACCCATTTGAATATTTGGGTTAAATGGGTAAAGACCCATTTGGTTATTTAATTAGATGGGTCTAAATGGATAAACCCACTAATACCCACTAAACCCATTTAAAATTTAAATAAACAACATAAAACTATTTTGGTAATTTTTAGGGTTCAAAAGTATTTTGGTAATTTTTAGGTTTTGCGGTATTTCGGTAAACTTTTAGGTTTCGGTGGTATTTTGGTCATTTTTAGGTTTTGAGGGTATTTTAGTCATTTTTTGGGTTTCGGGGGTATTTTGGTCATTTTCAGGTTTCGGGGGTATTTTGGTAATTTTTTGGGTTTCGGGAGTATTTTGGTCATTTTTAGGTTTTGGGGGTATTTTGGTCATTTTTTGGGTTTCGGGGGTATTTTGGTCATTTTTAGGTTTTAGTGGTATTTTGGTCATTTGTTGGGTTTCGGGAGTATTTTGGTCATTTTTTAGGTTTTGGAAGTATTTTGGTCATTTTTTGGGTTTCGGGGGTATTTTGGTCATTTTTTGGGTTTTTGGGATATTTTGGTCATTTTTTGGGTTTTGAGGGTATTTTGGTCATTTTTTGGATTTTGGGAGTATTTTGGTCATTTTTTAGGTTTTGGGGGTATTTTGGTCATTTTTTAGGTTTTGGAGGTATTTTGGTCATTTTTTAGATTTTGGGGGTATTTTGGTAATTTTTAGGTTTCGGGGATATTTTGGTTATTTTTTGAGTTTTTGGGGTATTTTGGTCATTTTAGTGGTTTTTAAGCATATTTGGTGATTTTAGAGATATCGGGGGTATTTTGGTCATTTTAGAGGTTTCATGGGTATTTTGCTAATTTTAGAGATTTTATGGATAATTTTGGATGTCCAAGGGTATATTGGTAATTTTGGAAGTGTAGGGATATTTGCATCATTTTAGGTATTTAAGGGTATTTTGGAGGTCAAGAGGGTATTCAAGTAGTTTTAGAAGTATTTGGGTCATATTGGGTCATATTGGGTTAAATGGGTGGGTTACTAATTAAATGGGTTGAGTTGGTAATGGATAATTAATTTATATATAAATGGGTCATAAATGGATAAATGGGTAATTACACACCCAAACCATTTATGACCCAACCCGCCCATTTGCCACCCCTACTTGTAGCACATAAACTCCTACTTAAAACACAAATTGGATCATGAGGTCTCCTATTCTTAATAGAATTCTTTCACTACATGGATTTCTTGCCACAAAATCGGGCTGGACCCATAACAATCTCCCCCTCCAGCCCACCAATGGGAGAAGATCTTCATCCCATCTCTTCAATTCAATTTTATGTCAGTCAACCCAACACAAGGCTTGACCTTCTTCATTATCTTCACCAATACTAAGAACATCTCATCAACATCAATCCCTTTCATTCTCAAATAACTAATCTCATCTTGGATTAATCCAATCCCTTGGCTCCCCCTCATCAGAAGCCCAATTATTCTTGAAGCTAACAATATGATGTTTTCCAGTAGTCCTCTTCTCAAGAGGTTCAACAATCTCTAGTGGAGGATATTGCTCCCCCTGCTCAAGACCTCTAGGATCTTTCACTTCATCATCATCTCATGTAGCCTTAGTATCTTCATATTCTTCATCACCTACCACTTCCTCTTCTGAAGCACTATTAGGCAATGAGAATTTCACCCTTTTAGTTTCAATACCATTAATCCCAACATTCATCTTTGGAGTCTTCTCAAAATTTTTAATCTCATTGAACTTCTTCTTACTGGTCTTAACATGAGTCCTGTACAAACCGCAACATGCATGTCCTCTTGTAACAACCAATGGCCCCTTAATAAGTTTCCATCTTCCATTACCAAGGTAGTTACAATAACCCGCTCGATCCATAGCCAATGTAAAAAACACATTCATCCTTAAATCTGGAACATGTCACACATCCTTCAACATCATAGTGCTACCAACATTGGTTTCAATGCACACATCACCAATTCCCACAATTTTTGAGTAACTAGAATTACCCATCTTCACTATACCAAAGTCTCCTGCTTTGTACGTGGTAAACAACCCCTTCGTAGGGATAATATGGTGGGGGGCTGCAAAATCAACATCCCACTCAACATCATTATTAATAACATGCTTACACTTTTTCTCTTCAATAGAGAGCACCACAACATCCTCATCAATCAAAGCAACTGCAGTATTTTTCTTACTATCATTCTTTTCATATTTTCCTTTATTTTGTTCCTTATTCCAATGCCAACAATCTCTTCTTAAGTGACCATTTTTCCCACAATGGAAGCTTTCTCTAGTTTCCTTAAACTGAGATCTATTTCTTGATTGTGACCTATCATTGAATTTTCGATCATTAGGTCCTTTGCTTCTACCTCTACTCTTGTTCTCCGTGACAAAAGCTTGATCTTGTGCATTGTCTATATTTGCATATCTCATGCGAACCTCTTCACTTAAAATTAAATCTTGAATATCATTATATTTGAGTTTGCTTTTCCTTGCAGAATTACTCACCGCCATTCTCATGGCTTCCCAACTGTTTGGTAAAGAAGCCAAGAGTATCAATGCACGAACCTCATCATCAAATTCAATTCCCACTGTGGATAATTGATTGGTGTTTGTATTGAACTCATTCAGATGTTGCACTACAGGCTTCAGATTAAATAACTTCTTCATCAGATACACCTTGTTGTTAGCCGACGGCTTTTCATACGTGCTAGACAAAGCCTTCATCAAATCCACTGTGGTCTTTTCTTTCACAACATTGTGCGCAACTGATTTTGACAGAGTTAATCGAATAACTCCCAATACCTGTCTATCAAGAAGGTTCTAGTCTTCATCCTTCATAGTTTCAGGTTTCGTCCACAAAAGAGACAGATGCAATTTCTTCCCATAGAGATAATCTTCAATCTACATCCTCCAATACGCGAAGTTTGTTCCATCAAATTTCTCAATTCCTGAACCCTTGCATTCTTCTCCAGCCATCGCTTCTACTATAGCCTGTCTCTGATACCACATGTTGGGTCCCAAATAATATTATTAAAAAAAAAAAAAAAAAAACTATCAATCCAAAATAACAATCACATACAAGAATCCAAAATTTACATGGAAAACCCTTTTTCTTGAAAGGAAAAATCACGGGACAAACTCCGAATAATTTCATTATTATCAAATCAATTACAATAATTTTTGTGTATGTCTCACGGCTAAAGAAAAAAAAAAAAAAAAAAAATCTCTCTTAATTTTTTTTTTTTTGCTCACACACAAATTTTCTTTCTCAAATACAACAATCCTTTTTCTTTTTTCACTATGTGGCATCCTATTTCTTTTTCTTTTCACCGGGCGGCACCCTAATACCTAATAAACCTTATTTATATATATACCTTGCCGCTACACCATCCTTGTAGCACACAGACTCCTACTCAAACACAAATTGGATCCTGAGGTCTCCTATTTTTAATAGAATTCTTTCACTACATAGATTTCTTGCCACAAAATCGGGCTGGACCCACAACACTAATTTGTTTGTCCGATAGTTTGGAATTTTAAGAGGATATCATTACTATTTTCTAAAATATATGACACTTTGTTTTCTGACATTGGTCTATTATTATGTAGCTGACTCAAAAAAAGTAGATCATCCTTTTTAAAAAAAGAAAAAGAAAAAGTAGATCATCAAAAGTAGACAACTACTTTAATAAAAAGGAATGGAAGAAATGAGCGTTTTTCTGCTGAAAATCCACTATACCACGGGCAATAGTACCTAGTGAAAGTGAACTCTTAAATCTAGACCGAGATTTGTACTTCTCCAGCTCCTAGAATTTCCCCTAAATACAAATCCAACGGCTCACAGTATTAGACAAGCCTCTAGTTTAAGCTCCAAGACCAAGAGTGGTTCTGTGAAAAGAGAGAATAAAGTAAATCAATGGGCCAAACTAAACACGAAAGCATATTTTTCAACATAGAA
The DNA here is from genome assembly GCA_028535165.1 of Quercus tomentella. Classification (NCBI taxonomy): domain Eukaryota; kingdom Viridiplantae; phylum Streptophyta; class Magnoliopsida; order Fagales; family Fagaceae; genus Quercus; species Quercus tomentella. The sequence goes on along the minus strand of JAPQVY010000068.1, from coordinate 74,764,950 downwards.
CACTTATAAATACCTACCTTCTATGCATTAAGCCAACCACCACCACCCCACTGATTCATTCACTAGTACACTACTGAATGTACTTTGTAAAACAAGAAAATGGAAGCAATTCAAACCTGGGTCTCCAAGAACAAGCTCACCACCATTGGTCAGTATTGTAAACCCTCTTTCTCAATTAATATGATCCTTTCTTCTTCTTCTTCTTCTTAAATCTATGTAGTAAAAATACTAAGACCCTAACATGTAAGTTCTATGTATAATATAAATTGTGGTAATTGAAACATCAGAATAATTTTGTGAATTATCAATATCCTCATCATCATGAAATGGTTACTGTAGGGGCACTATGGGCATCAGGAATTGGAGCATCACTAGCTTATAATTCACGTAAAAGATCTCACCTCAAGCCAAGCCTAAAGCTTATTCATGCCAGGTATGTACATCGGCCTCATATATTGTATCAAATTGTTTTTTAAGTTCTAAGAAGTGTGTGTTTGTGTGTTAAGATACTAACAAAAATCGTGTGCCTTCTTTGTTGCTAGGATGCACGCACAAGCTTTAACACTGGCGGTGCTCTCTAGTGCAGCAGTCTATCATTACTACGAGAAGAGTACCATGGAGCACGGAGAGAGTAGTACTCATGATTCTCCAAAGTGAGAAAGTTGTATTATTGTATCTGATCTGTGGATCTAAAGGGTTCCCTTTCCCTTCAAATTTATTTATATTTCTGGATTTTTATGTAGAAGGGAGAAGTTTCCTATTCCGATCGAGTTCCATTTTTAAGTGGATCATGATGTTCTATTGTAATTATTAATCCAGGAAACCTATCTTAATATCAATCATATTTGGTTTCATGTTCATAAAGTAAGGTTGATTTCTTTTTGGTCCTCAGCAAAATTTGAATACTATACCAATATATCTATCAATAATTATGTAAGGGAAATGAAGAGACCATAAATATTTTATTTCTTATATCTAACAGTGTGTATGATATGATGTGATAGGATCTGTAATATTGAAATCGAAAGTAAAAAATAAACCATCATGTTGCTACACATGTACAAAGCAAATGTACGATCAATTACTTGATTCTAATGTTAGTACTTAATGAAGAGCATGCATATTGATGTTTAATTGATCCTAATTTTAGTACTTATAAAAGAGTATTAATGTTTTTGTTCTTTGATATCGAAATTTGTTTGAGATTCTGAAGCATAAGAGAGAAGGCATTGGCTGAATGTTTGAAATTTGATACCCATTAGTTAGATGTTGAAATTAAAATGAAACATAAAATATATTCCTGAGAAAGTAGAAGTGAGAACATAGAAAGTTATGTGGTTCAATATGGTATAAAACCATTGATGACTAAATATTTTAGTATAAAACCATTGATGACTACATCGATCTAACAAAATAGCATCATATTATCAATTATTTCTTACAATGAACCCTCTATAGGAATTAGGATTTGTTCTACGTGGGCTTTAGATTAAATTGGGGCTCTTGGCCATTTTACATCATCTATACTATTATTTAAAGTGTTTCTCCTATTTTAGATTCTCTTTTTTTTTTTTTCAAAAATACCCCTACATTCTTATATTTATATAGAGATAAAACTAAAGGACAATTCAGTAATAATATAACTCTAACTCTCACTAAAACATTGCCTAAAAAATAGGGTCAAATTGCTTTATTCACTTATAAATTAGATTCTCAAAATAAAAATTACATATAAAAAATAAAAATAGTTTTTTTTTTTTTTTTTTTTTTTTGGCTATAAAATAGGACCACTAAGTCTAATGTTTTCACTAAACCAAAAATAAAAGCCTCTTCTTGACAAATCCTTTCGAATAAAGATTTAGAAATTTATATGATTCTAGATTTAGTGGAGATAAATCAGGAACGAACGCCATAAGTTGAAATTCTCTTAAAAAAAAAATTAGGTTCATTTTGTTGTCTCATTAATAAAGTGTACAATGTACAAATTTACAATATGGAATCATAGTCATAAATGTTCTTTTGCCGAAATAGAAGTAACACATGACTCCACTTACTATTCCCTACATCATTTTAAATTACATTTTTATAAGAGATATAAATATTTAAATTTATAAAATAATAACAATAATTAATGTTAAGATCCATTAGGTTAATTTGGTTTAATATGATAAATTATAGATTTTTTCAAAAACTTAAACTATTAGAAAATTATGAATTTAATCTCTTAACCATAATTTTAACATGATAATGGTATAGTTCATTGGCTTGTTTTCCTTAAAAAGATAAATTGGGCAATACCATAATTGTACTCCAAAAAAATGAAAAAGTGTAAGACTTTAAAAAACAATACATCCATAATAATAATAATAATAATAATGTACACCAGGAAAACAAGCCCAATAATAATACTAGTAAAAACAGAACATTAACATCTACTTCAGTTTTAGATGCTGATCCCTGGGGAAAAAAATGCCTCCAATTGTGCTATGTAGTTTTCATTTTCATGCACACGAAGCAACTTCGTTTTTATTTATACACAAACACACTAGTTATGTAATTATTAAAAACCAAAAAGGTATGTGAGAAAAGAAAATTGAAATTGTTAGATTTAGGCAAGACGTATTATTGGAGGTGTGCATTCAACATGACCTGACCCAACCCAATTAAACACCTTGAGTTGCTGATTCGGTGTTTTTTTTTTTTTTTAATCATCTTTAAGCTTAGCTTGGGTCGGGTTTGGATTAGCAAAATTGTTAACTGATTAATCCGACCTACCTAGATAAAACAGGAATATTAAAACCAATTGAATAATTTGTATCCATTTATTTAATAAATGGTACAATTAGTTGAATGAAAACCCAACACAATTCAACCTGATCCCTACAAATTAGGTTGGGTTAATGTTTACAAGTACTATGTGTTGGTTTGTTGATTTTTCAACCCAAAAAGTTTGAGTTAGGTTGGAAAATACTTCAAACCCAATCTAATCCAACCTAGGCACTCTTGGGTATATATATTGCTAGTCAGTAGCTCCACTAACATGTTTGGGAAATTTTAATTTTTGCAAGAGGTACCCATTTTTCATCACAAAGTCAAGCAGACCTATAATGTTGCAATGTAGTGAGTGCACAATTGGAGGTCCCGTTTGAATTTAGCCATTCTTTGTTAAGGAAGGTAACAGCGTACGAGGGATACCAATTTGGTTCCAAAGTCCTCAGCAAAGCTAGTCCATTAACACACGTACTATAGATTCACGGTCCTTACCGGTTACCACACACAGTACATGTTACAAGATTAAAGCCCTCGTGAACCCAACACTTCTTGAACCGGAGATACTATTATTTACACACGGTCCAGTTAATGAGTGCTTTTAGAGAATTTATTAATAAATTATTTTAGGAAAGTTTTGATATCAAAAAGTTATTAAAAAAATCAGTTGTTTTTGTATTTTCTTAAAAATAATTTCTAAAAAGTTTATTAAACCAATGTCCTTAAAATATCCATTAACCTTTTCCTTTACACAAATCTAAAGGCTTTGTTTTGTTTGGTTAGAGGGAAGAGAAGTGAAGGGAAGGGAAAAGAAGATAAAAGTATAAGGGAAGAGAAAGGAAAAATAAAGGGGAAAAAATGTCTTTGGATATAACAGAGTTAGAAGAGAAATGAAAGAAATGGAATGTATTTTACACTTTATCATTTTAATTAATAAAGAAATAAGGATATTAACGTAATTTCACACAAAAAGTCAAAAATTTTTAAGGGAATAAGATTATAAGAGTAATTTTATGGACTTTGAGGGAAAGTTAAAAGTACAAAATTGGTGGGATCCATAGAAATTTTCTCCACCCCCCCCCCCCCCCCCCCCCCAAAAAAAAAAAACAAAAAACAAAAGACAAAGGATCCTTTCTCTTCTCTTCTCTCCCTTTCCCTTGAACCAAACATAGCCAAAGAAATGACTAGCTTCATTGGATTATTTTGGTTTTCTAGATTCAACAGATCTAGATAGTAGAGGGATTTAAGGTGTTTAATCATTTTACAATCAGGTATATATGCAGATTTTTTAAGGGGAACTCCCCTTTGGTTGTAAAGGCCCAAGGGATGGAGTCCTTTCCACATAGTGGTGAAGCTACGAATTTTTTACTGGGGTCTAGTAGTAAATAGATGATTAATTTTTTTATTAATATATACTACATCTATATATACTATGTACAATTATCTAAAATAGTATTATAAACATAATACAATATACAATACAAGGTTTTTTTTTTTTTTTTTTAATTTATAAATATATACAATACTAGTTAAGTGGATTAATTTCCCTATCGACCTAGGCTTTCAAATTAAATTACAGCATATTAATTATAATGATACTAGTCAAGCCCAAGATGTATGATCCTGGCCCAGTGAGCTTAGTACAATGAATTTGTAGAGAGTGGGTCAAAGAACTAGGTTTTAGCAAGTTAGACAACGACTAGAACTAGATTAAATGACAATCAAACACAAATAAGAGATTTTGATATCAATGGATTTATAGTCCGAGGGAGTTTCACTTTTATAAATTGATCACAATTGGGTATAAGTACAATTTAGATTGCTATAGTGTTCTCTCTTTATTTTTTCTAATCCCTACCTCACGGAAGGTCTCTTACATTATATAGCTCCCCTTGGACCATCTTGATCCTACACTTGTTGATCATTTGAGCTTTTACTTGAGTGTCTGTCCTATTAGACACCCTCTCTAGTTTTCTGTGAGTTGTGGTAGCCAAGACAACACTGTTCAGCTGTCTCTTCAACATAAATGCGGCTAGGAAAGTAGCTGTAGTGCATTCAATGTGGTGATAGCAACTTTTCCTAAGATATTTCTGAGGTCCCATCGTCCTTGGACGTTCATGATACACATCTTTATCACTAGAGCTTCCTAGAAGGTCATCGTGATTGTTGGAAAACGTATTTGTGATGTACTTATCATATCCGAGGAGATATTCCTCCTCGGACTATCATCCTATCTGTATTTCGCTCATTGAGTCATGGGTTTAAACCATTCATTATCATTCACTTGTCCTTAGATTGCTCACGTTCTCGGTCAAGGCCTAAGGCCCAATACATGATTTGGGCTCTTAACCTTACAATACTAAAATAAATAAATAAATTATTAATAAGTTAAAAGATGGTTACAAATTAGACAATAATCAGTGAAATGCATAAAGAATTGAATCAAATAACTAATCATATATATTTTTTCAAATCAATAATAATTTATTATATTCAAAGTGACATAAGTTTTGCTTTTGAAGTGTATGAATTTTTAGCCATATACATGGTCATTCTCTTAATAACTCTATTGTATTAGAATTGGATTAAGTAGTACTAGAAGTCTTGTATTTTGTAAACTAAAAAGCACTCATCTAAGTATTAATTACTTGAAGTAAAGAAGGGGGAAAAAAAAAAAGGAAAATGGGAGAGAGAGACGAAGGAGAGAACTAAGGGAATGCAAATTGCAAATCTTGGCAATATAAATGGCACTATTGGAGTAATTTTTTGAAGATGAAGAACGGTGTATGGAGCAGAGCTTCCTTCCATTGTAAAAAACCAAAGTAAGCCAGAAAGACTTTTTATTTTAAAAAAAATAAAAAAAAGGGAAGGAGCAAAATTTTGAAAACATTTTTCTTTCTTGAGAACATTGTTAAACCAAAGGAGTTTCTCCAAAAAAACAAACAGAGAATGGGGTTAGAAGAGTATCTTCCCTACTCAAAGGTCCAATATTCTGGTGTCCCAAAAGTCCCATCATCGATGATCTTCTTTCCTATCCTGCAAGCAGCCCAGAAAAAATTGCCAATTTATTGTATAACTTTTATGGTGCAATAGATCTTGTAAGCACATGTTATTTAGAATTGAAAATTTTTCCTTTCTTCTAAATTGTAAATGACAATGGAAAATTGTTTCATAAATGATAGAGCATGAATATGCTACACATTTATTTAAAAATGTCTTGCGCAACTAGTAGAAATAATTTAGAAGCCAAACCACAAATTTACAATAAAATAAGTACAAAATATTGCTAATGCAAAGTCCAAAGTAATCTTACAAAACATTGCTAATTCCATAAAATTCATGTTAACTGAAATTCTACAAGATGAGTCAAAAGTAGCACATGTGAGACCATTCTCAACACTTCTGCATCCTACAAAAGTATACCCTTTTAAGATCTTTGTATATGCATATTCCCTAAAGTTTTCAATCTTGGACACTCTTCAACTAATACCACCAACAAGAAACTGGAAATTCTCCAAGGTTTTTGCATTCTCAAAAAAATAATTGCTTAGGATTTCTTTATCTGCACTTCCTCTACGATTGTCAATCTCAACAGTCTTCAAGCAATGCCTCCAACATGGAAATGGAAGGAATTTGCAACAGCTAGAATTCTCCCCTTTATAAACAGGCTTTTCATATGACAGCTGAAATATACAAGCAACCAGTTAGTTAGCAATATGTAAAGGCCAATAAAAAAACCATCTTGAGTTAAGAGTCTCAATAGCATTAAGGGCAAAAGAGGAAATGTTGAGTGAAAAATCAAATTATGATTTCAGTGACAATCAGATTTTACTGTGAATTTATTTTCATCATTGCACTAGTATTGTAAAACTGCCTTTGCCACTTTTGACATCGATTGTCAAGCAAATTTTTATTTATTTATTATTATGAATAATCAATTTTGCTAAAGTTTTCTCTTATCCCTATCTTCTCTCTCTCTTGATTAGATTCGGATATAAGCTGCTAGAAATTCTGTAAAGCAAATTATGTTCTTCTTTGAGATAATAACAGATAGGTTACTTTTTTTTTGCTGAATAACAGAGAGGTTACTTCTACTTGATATGGCTGACCCTTTGATTGATGATACAAAGTTTTGGGCTCATAAATGATAAAACTTATTAAAATACTCATGTTGGGAAATTTCTACACGAGAACAACAATTACTTAGAGAAAAGACAAAGACTTCTCCTTTATTTTTAATTTTGACTTTGAATCTAAACTGCTAAATTGGGTACCTGCCATAACCTCACCTACACCTTATAAAAGTGGAAGTTTTATGCCGATACAAACTAAATTGCTATGATTTTCCTGTAGTAGTGCAATTAGGTTTCTAGATTTTGCTATCAAGTTCCATCCTTATTGCTTTCTGTACAATCATCCAATGGGGAATTGAACAAAGGCAAAAACTACAACGATTTTGAAAAGCGTAACTAAAAAAACAGAAAGAAAAGAAAGTTTGGATCACTAAAATCTGTATTTTCTGGATTGTGTAGATCAAGGGATCATTGTCGTAGTGCCCCTAGGTGAAGCCTAAAAAGGAGTTGCAGTAATTTCAATTATAGAATATATTTGCTTAAAAATCAAACTAGTAGATTGTATGTGCTTATTATATCCTCAATGCTTGCATATTTTTTTTTTAAAAAAAATTGAAGATATGAATAGCTATATCATCAATCAAATGTTTATATTTCAAGTTTTTGTAATATAAAATTATGTATAAAAAATAAGTTTATTGATTAAATAATAAATAACATCCTATTTCAATGAAATTTGACATGCATGTTACTAACATAAATAGCATGCAATCCAACGGATTAAAATTTTAAAATTCACATCTAATAGAAAGATATATGAATAGTTTGAAGGGTTTCTCTCTAAATTATTTTAGAGAGAAACCTTGTCTATAATTAAATATAAAATTCCAAATTTTGATGTTATGTTTGTTTTGCACATGTTTTTTGGGGGGGGTGGGGGGGTGGGATAACAAGATTTCACCATAAAATTATCAGACCATTCTCCTTAAACAGGCATCATATATAGAAATAACAAACATTTAGACAATAAGGACTTCCCTAACTATTAACTACACCAAAATCCTTACCACATGAAAAAGAAACCTGCTTAGCATGAGAAGCAAAAACATATAACAAGAATCATCTTTTACAATAATGAATTTGTTTAAAGCAATCAAAGCACTATTTAGCATCCTCATCAATCAAAAAATAGGGAGCAAAATTCAAGATTCTAAGAAATAAATAAATAAATAAATATAATACCTTGAAAGATATTTTGTCATAATCATCTGGCTTATAAATGGAGCCGGCTTCTATTGTTAGAGAGTCCAGAAGAGGAGAAATCCAGAGCAAGCTATCCACAAGTTCGCCAATTGCATATCTTGTAAATGACAGTGGAGAAGATAAAATCAAATGCAGGTGCTTGACATTATATGCTGGTGATGACACGGTTTTTCTCAATCTTTTTGGAATAATCGCATTCTTCACAAATCAAACAAACAAACAAATTAGACTTTTACAATAAATGTTAATATTTGATATTCAAGAGAACAAATGTAAGAAAAGAAAAATTAATACAAAAGAAATCAATGAGGAAGATTAGTAAAAAAATAAATCAAAAATACCTCGGCCGACTGAAGTGACAAACTCAATAACTTTGAATTACTCAGCTTCGAGAGGAATTCAGTCTTCTTAACATTCCAAGGAACATCAGGACTAATCATGCCATAAGTAGCTACCGACAGATTCAAAGCATTCAATGATGATAACGATATTACAGAACGAGTATAATGATCGAATCTACATAATTTAGGAGCATCAAGCTTGACTTCAACTAGATTCCAGCAAGCCAGTAAGGCCAATGATTTTAGCTGATCACTTGAAATCTCTATTCTCTTCAGCAGAGAGCAACAAGTTAGTTCTAAGGTCTCAATGAGTGGAAGTTCAGAGAGATGGTCATTGAGCCAATCGTCTGTTATACATGCTTGTAACTTTAACTTCTTAAGATTTTTACAATGGACCAGGTTAATCTCACAAGATGTCTGAACTATATGAACACTACAAAGATTTGGTGCTTCCAACTCAACTCTCTCGAGGTCACGATTTTCTTCAATGCCAACAGCCATTAATCCATGATGACATGACAATTCTATACCTTTCAAACCATAACACCATTTCAAATTCATGTCTTCTAGCGCAGGACACCCAACAACTAGGCTTTGTAAAAACTGATTATCCATATGAACTTCAACTAAACACACTTTTCTTAAAGAGGACATGTTTATAAGACCACCAGTACTACTTGTATCGAACTTACAGCGATGTAAACTTAACAAACTCAATGATTTAGAAAGCAGAACACTCTGAGGCAAGCAATAACATATACTAGCAAACCTTTCAAAATCAAGATTCAGCTCTTCCACGTTACTCTCAAGTGCAAAACTAAGCCAGCGGTCAACACGAGACGCTGATTTCTGTCTACCCAATCGGTCGCTAAGTGTAAAATTCTTTACAAGAAGCCTCTGAGTTCGTCGGCTCTCTAAATTCTGCTCCACAAAACTGTACAAGTCCCCTCTCTTCAGCCAAACATCCCGGCCTTTTGCGATTTTTGATAACGAGTTGAAATAGGTTTGATCAAACTGAAGAACTGGGAATGTCGACCACACATGTTTCCATCTTTTGGCCAATATTGCACATTGAAAAACTTGTTTAAATGGAAGGAAGGAGAGGATGTGTTGTAGACTAGGTTCTGGCAATTCTGATATACGGTCCATAACATAACATAGAAAAGCTCAAATTTGAGAAGAAACGATGTTGTTGAAGTAGGCTTATGTAGGAGACACTCTTTTGTATATATAATACATAGACGGTTGTTCTTATAAAACTAAGTAGAAGAGTCCTAGGACAGTGGGACTAGGAAAAAAGATTCCTAAGCAAATTCGAAAAACAATTATTACTACTTTTAATTAATTATTAAATTAAAATAGAATTTCAACCTCGTATAAAAAATAATAATAATAATAAAATAATTATTAGATTAGATGAATAGAATTCGATTTCATTCCAAAAGCTGAAACTAATCGGATCTCGTCCTATTCGAAAGTAGTGGGCTTTGAAATATTTGTTGTCCGGTATTTAGAATTAAAGCCCATGCCCACATCCTATTTAAAAAAAAAAAAGCCTATGCTCAATAATGGGTTGGCTCTGCGCACATAATTTGGCCTGTTGGGCCTTTTTTGTATGAGCCCAAAAAAGTACTTTAATTATGCCTGCTGCAAGGTCTAAATAAGCTAAGCGGAAGAGATCTACAGTTACCATAGTTATTTTTTAATTTTTTTTTTTTTTATCAACATAGTTATTTGTATTGTGCACAAATGTGTTCTGAAACGGAAACAATGTTAGCAAAGAAACTCAGTTTTTTTTTTTTTTTTTTTTTTTTTTTTTTTTTTTTTTTTTTTAAAGGGGGCCGAATAAAGGCTGAGTACAATCTAGATTGAGTTCAGACCCAACCCACACTCAATTTTAAAGAATTGGCCCAAACTCTCACTCACCCGAAATTCACACACTTGGGTCGGGTTGGGTCTCTGATGCGTAAATCGGATCTGGATTGAGTTAACTTCTTTCATTCTTTTTTTTTTTTTAATAAAAATATTTTTTTAAGAGTGTATTAGTCAAATGGTTCATTAATCATCATACAACTTACAATAATATCAAAAAGTTTAAACTAATTATAACTAAATTTAATATTGATCATGCCATGCCATTTTTAAATGTGACAAATTTTATTTATAAAATATACCAACAATTTAAAACCTGAAATACTAGTTTACAATATTTTACAACATTTTAAAACCTATGACTATTTTATAATATTTTTACAAATTGTTAATGTGGTCAACTTCTTACTAGTTTTTATCCTAGTCCATCATTGGCATCACTTTTCCATTAACCAATAACAACTCATTTTCAAAAAAAAAAAAAATAACAACTCACCACATCAGCGATTGGAAAATTTTTTGTAAAAAAGTTTGTATCTCTAGCATTACTCTTAATTCTTAGATTACATTTAGATTGCTTGATTTTCTCATTAACAATAGTTAATCTTCATATCTACCTTGATTCAAATAAATTAACTTGTAACTGAAATGATACATCTCCATGCACAAAGTGCTTAAGGGTTTAGAGGGAAAAGAGGTTCGATCTACGGGTTAACAATATATTGTAATTATCCAAAAAAAAAAAAAAAAAAGAAAAAAACTTATATAAAATCTCACCAATCACACCCCTAATGAAAGTCAACTAAGCAAACTCAACTAAGCTAAACACGCAGCCTCTTGAAATAGCAAAAAGTTACTTGTATATGCATTCCCATCTCCAAGTCCCAGCCGTAAATTAAAAGCCTTAATACAATTTTATTTACGTAAGACCTCTATCATGGACGGCAATAAAAAACATTTTATGTTTTTTTTAATAATCGGGCAAGTCGGGTTGGACTCGAGAGTGACCCAGGACTTGAAGCAAACCAGAATATATGGCAGAACTCAACCCGAGTTTCCAATATTCTACCCACCCAAGACCTGAAGGATTTGATTTACTTCCAGTACTTTTTTAACTGGAATCTCTTATTGTTCTAATGAAAAACTTTCACATTACCCACTAACTAAATAAAAAGTAGAGATTAAAATCCATTACCACTTGCCATTGTATATTTAAAATAAAAAGAAACTTCCAGTTAAAAAAGTATTGGAAGTAAGCCAAACCCAGACTTGAAGGGTTAGGTAGGGATGGGCGTGTCTATACTCAGCCCTAAGTGCGATCATACCAATACTAATGCACTAAATTTCATCATAACCTAGTTATTTATTTATTTATAATTAGATAGTTGAGAGTATGAGAATTTGAATCTTGGGTGTCTTCATTTTAAATACTAAAAAGTGTTAGTTGAATTATTAGGCTTTTGGCCAAAGCAACTTAAGATTAGCACTTAAAAAAGAGGAAGTCCACTAAATCACATTTTTATTTGCGATGATGTAATTTTTTTTTTTTTTTTTTTTTTTTTTGACATTGAACTCAATTAATAAAATCATTGTGGGAATGGTACTATTCTCTATCTGGACAATTTATCTTGGTAAAATCGTCCTTCTTTCTAGCCTAAATCTATTCTAAACACATCAGAGTTTGATTTTGCATTTTTCAATAGATTGAGTTGCGATGGAATAGCTATCAAAAATTGCATTTTGATTGATTGTGCATCAATTGTATACTTGTCAAAACATTGAATCTTGATCGATCGAGACTTGAACCAGTGGCATAAAAACTTTTCACAAATTCTTCTTTTTACTTCATCCTCACTCTTTGATCTTGAACATTGTATAAAAAATTATAGACTCAACAATTATTACATTGTCATGGAATTTGCAAATCTAAAACCTCAAGCTAAATATATGAAAACCCTAAGAGTCTTGTATTGTCTGGTTTCCTTTATAAGGGAAACTGTGATTCAAACCCCTCCTTCTGCACTTGGTGTAACAATTGTATTATTATTAAAAAAAAAAAAAAAAAAAAAAGAGAGAGAAAAGAAAAAAGAAAAGAGCACACATACAGACACATAAAAAAATTTAAAAAAAAAAAAATTCTAAAAACATTAAAAAAAAAAACAAAAAGACTAAGGACCTGTTTGATTAGTTATCTCTAACTAACATTTTCACATTTTAAACAATCTTACATACTTTTCAACACATTTTTTCGTTCACACGTATATCAAAAATACTCAAATTAACTTACCAAACAGGTCCTAAGATTTCCTTAAAAGGGAACTCATCAGAAAAGGAGACAATGGGGACATAAGGACCAAACACACAGGTAGAAGGTGTCCCAGTAAAACGGGTGAGCATCTCAGTAGGACTAGGCTCGATCTCCTATAAGAAAAGGGAAAATCTGGGAGCCTAGGAATGCCTAGAAGAGTGATACTTAATTGAGAATTTTTGTTTAGAACCCAAATGATTAGACAACTAATTAATCAGTTAATTAGCAATTAAGTTAATTATGTGATGACAATTGTAAGAGCATCCACAGCAGTGGAGCTAAAAATTTAGCTTTTTAGCTCCATCAAAAGTTACTTTATCTATTATACCTACACATATACTACAGCAGTGGATCTATTTTAGCTATCAACGCAATAAAATAATATAAACATCACAATAAAATAATATATCCCTACAATAAAATAATATACCACCTACAATAAAATAATATATCTCACTGTCAAAAAAAACAACCCAGCACCATCCACAACCACCCCTGCCATCAGCCACACCCGCAACCACCACTATCACCACCACCAGCAGACACAACCAAACCCACAAAAAAAAAAAAAAAACCAAACACCGTACCACCAAACCATAGCCACAACAACCACCATCGCCACCATCACAGCCATCAAACCCATAGAAGAAAACAAAAATCAAACATCATTCCCACATGAAAATACATTAAAAAAAAAAAAAAAAACAAACAAACAAACTCAATCACAGCAAAGAGAATGGCGTGGGTCTGATCGGAGGATTGGGTGGAGGCGTTGATCGGCGGAGTGGGGAGGACTGGGCGGCGTGGGTCTGATCGGAGGATTGGGCGGAGGCGTGGATCGGCGGCTTGGGGCTTGGGTCGGTGACGTTGAGGCCGACGGAGGGACGCGGACTGGGCGATGGGGCTTGGGGTGATCGGCGATGGGGCTTGGCGTGGGTCGGCGAGCTGGGTCGGTGGAACAGGTCGGCGGTGAGGGAGCTGGCCGGCGAGCTGAGGGATGAGGGAGATGAGGGAGGCCGGCGAGCTAGAGAGGAAAAGAAAATTTACCGGCGAGCTGAGAGCTAGAGAGAAAAAAAATGACCGGCGAGCTGAGGGATGAGGGAGGCCGGCGAGCTGAGGGATGAGGGAGGCCGGTGAGCTGAAGAGAAAAAAAAAATTTGAGGAACAAAGAAGAAGGAAGAGAAGCCGGAGAGAGAGAGAGAGAGAAAATGATAGGACTATTTTAATCAGAGAGGAGAGAGAGAGGTGTAATAAAAAAATATTTTTTTTTTTAGCTTTGAGCTACAGTACACATCTAAAAATAGATGTGTACTGTAGCTGAGGAGCTAAATCTTTTAGATTTAGCTCCACTGCTGTGTAATGATTTTTGGGTATAGAGGAGCTAAAAAATAGCATTATACCTATATAGCACCACTGCTGTGAGTGCTCTAACAATTCAATCACGTACATATGCAGCCACATCATCATTAGATGAATTTACTGATGTGACGAACACAATTAAGTTTCAGAACGTCTACCCGTACATGTTACTGGCCAAAACTTTTGGCCTACTTCCAAGGATTGAAGCTTTGATTACTGCAAATCTGCAATGACACATTAGATTGGTGGCTCTAAGGTTTCACATTTGATCACCAATATGTTATGCAAGTAGGGTTCGAAAACCATGGTAGCAGACTTTAATTCAAAATAACCCAGGGTTGGTCGAGTTGGTTGGATTCTCGGTTTCAAAGTACTTGTACTAAGTTCGACTGGGTGTGCTCCCTAGTTCAAGTCCTACTACCTGCACTTTGAAAAAAATTTCCTGAACTAATGCTTTACCCTTTCGTGATCCCACCCGAAACAAACAATGATTAATTTCTGGTTAAAACCCTTGAGAATACGCTGTACCAAAAAAGAAAAAGAAAAAAAAAGACTTTAATTCAAAAACACGTCAAAATTTGAGTTTCACGACTTTTGATGGATTAAAGTTGCAAGGAATAGTTGTTGAAAACTGTATTTCATTCAATTAACTGATTGAGCAAGGATTGAATATCTTTATTGGAATTCAGTTCAAGTCCTGCTACCTACATTTTGAAAAGAATTTTTTGGGCTAGTGTTTTATCTCTTTGTGACTCCACTTAGAACAAATAGTGATTAGTTTCTGGTTAAAACCCTTGAGAATACACTATATAAAAATAAAAATAAAAAAGAAAAGAAGACTTTAATTCAGAACACGTCAAAATTTGAGTTTGACGACTTTTGATGGATTAAAGTTGCATGGAATAGTTGTTGAAAACTGTATTTCATTCAATTGACTGATTGAGCATGGATTGAATATCTCTATTGGAACCTCTTGAATCTTGATTGATGGAGACTAGATCAAGTGGCCGTCAAAACCTAACAGAAAGTCTTCTTTTTGAATTGTATTTTCACACTTAATTTGATCATGGACATTGTGTAAAACATTATACACTTAATGATTTTACATTGTAATTGAATTTGCCAATAAAAAACCTAACACGTTAAATATGAAAACTCTAAGAGGTTTGTATTGGAGATATTAATTGTTTGGTCTCTTTTATAAGGAAACCCATAATTCAAATCCCTCCTGCATTTAGTGTAATAATTATATTATTAAAAAAAGAAAAACACATAACACAAAATGTTCTCTAAAAGTTAAAGACAAAATTTTCATGTAGTACTCAAAGAATACTACATGAAAATTTAGAATATTAACCTTATGTGCACATTTAATATTCACATTGCTACTAATTAAATGCGAGATGTGAGTACTATCTTCCTTTTCTTTTGCTTTTTTTTTTTTGAGAAACAGGTGTGACTCTCTATCAGGTCATATTACTTCTAATTTGGTCATATGATTATTACCAACACGTATAGAAAGTCAAAAACTAAAACTAAATTTTCTCTAAAAAACAAAAAACTAAGTTTCTTTCAAAGAGTACTACATGATAATTTAGAATATTAATCTTATGAGCACATTTGATATTCACATTGCTACTTATTAAATACGAGATGTGAGTACTATCTTCCTCTCGTTTTTTTTTTTTTTTTTTTTAGAAACAAGTGTGACTATCTATTAATTCATATTACTTCTAATTTGGTCATAATGATTATTACCAACACGTATAGAAAATATTTCTATCTGAATCTGTATAACAACCAACAAATGATGGCCTACATGTTTTACTTCTTAATTGGTCGGTGAATACTTAGTCAAAAGAGAGACTAGGTATTTATCCAATTACGTTTTTTATGGGGGGGAAGCATTATCGTCCACAAAGCGTGTGGAAAGATTTCAATTTTCTACTTTTTAACTTTTTTTGTAAGTTTTTATGTATTATTTTCAACTAATATGGAGATGAGTTGAAAGTGACGCTGCTGTGTTACAAGGAAACACTGAATATTACGTGCCGTCCTCGATTGCCAATAGTATTTTGAAAAACAAATAAGGAGTTGCTATTGGTGATTTTGCTTAATGTGTGACCCACAACCACAATTTGACTTGTGTGAATTCAACATTAACAAAAAACAAAAAATAAAATAAATAAAATTAAGGAAACAAGAAAGCATCAATTTCTTGGAAAATTCATTGAACTATGACTTAGGGAAAAAAAAATTGACCAAAGGGATTTAATGAAGTTGCTTTGGTTGCATAGATAACCTCTTGATGTGAAGAAAAAAAAAATGATGTTTTTAATTAATACATATGTACATATTGTTGGGGGATGATAACACCTTGAGAGATTTCAAGGGATCAAGGGATTTAAAAAATATATATTTTTAATGCTAGATCAAAAAATTAATATAACATGGCATCATTTAATTTTAAAACGTAACTCAATAGATTTGGACCTAAATATGTAGTATTAATTTATCAAATTTTATTATTAAAAGAAAAAACTCAATTTGTTTTCTTACGTATTAAATTTCCACTCACGTGTATATATAAACACTTTTTTTTTGGGGGGTAATTTCGGCATTGAAGTGTTCAAAAATACACATGCTTTTACAGTTGCATGAAAACAACACGTAGGGCTTCAATAATATAACCATCACCAATATAATCCAATTTGTAGAATGGAAATCCTCCCTCCTATTCTAGACGTTCGACTTAAAATGTACTCCCAACTATAATATATATGTTTTGTTGATTTTTATTTTTTTGAACTTTCGGTATTTTATAGAGAAAGAAAAATATAAAATACACACGACACTTGGTCGATGGAAGATTTTTATACCAATTTGCACATTCACATATCGCATCAAATTTCACGACACGATAAGTACGTATGGATTTGTTTCTATACATTCATCATGAATGATAAATCAAAACAATAGACATAAAATTGGATACAACTCAAGAAAAGTTATCCTCTCCGACATGATAGTAGTCCGACAAAATCCAATAGATGTGTGGCTACAATATAGCTTTCGTGTAGTTTGTGCATAGATAAAGACTTGACAAGATCTTTGCCCCTCCATACAGGCCTATATTTAGAATAGTAGTTTATTGTTTTCACGGTCGTTGCTTTCTGTTTCTCAACCCTTTGTCCACCTGCTGATCTTTCTTGGAACATTCTTTCTAAGACAATTATGACAACCTCTCTCTTTCTCTCTGTCTCTTTCCTATTCTGTTTGTAACTAAGAAGTGAAAGAAAACAAACTTTGGTCTTTACAAAGAATACTTATACTATTATGTATTTGAAAGATTCTTCCTCACATTTTAGTTGGGTGTAGAATGAAAAAACAAAATCTAAGTGTTTCACCTCTTTTTTCCAAATAAAGAAAATCAATAAAGGTTAAATGTGTGCAACTTTGAACCCTTCAAACCACTTGTGGCATTTTCAAGTCACACGATTTTTTTTTTTTTCTATTCTATGACAACATGCTTTGATGAGCACAAAATTTCAAAGACTGCCATATTTTCTGCGATCTTTGTCTATTACGTATTTGAAGGTACCAGCTCAGTGAACTACACCTTCTTGGCAACTTCAAAGCAAACGTAGTATTATATATAAAGGAGGGAAATGGTCATATATATTAAAAACTAAACTAGAACAGTAACACACACCACACTCGCACAAAAGAAATGAAGAGGTATACCTCAGACAAGAACTCTGAACGAACTGAGTTTGTATCTTCAGGTGCGAATCTCAAAGTTCTATTTAATTGTTCATTTCCTTTTAGTGTTATTTACTTAAGAGTAATGGCTGTAGAAATAATCATGTTGTAGTTCTGAAACATGTAACTTATATGAAACATTATTCTTAACATTTTCAGACGTTCTCAGAAATCTTAACACTTAGAATGGAGCATATTTTAACCAAAAAAATAAATGTGGTGAGTTATTCTTAGAATGAAACATATTTAAAAAAATAAAAATAGTAATAAATTTTGATTGCCTTTGGAGTGCATACCATCATGAAACTTATTTCTCAGCTCTCATGAATACCTGTGAATCCATGTGATGATGGAGATAACAAAGTAGAAGCTGATTGGATTCTTGTTATAGTTTAAGTATGAAAATAATATGGCATTAAGAAAAATGAAACATTTTGCCTCCTTTGCTGTGTTTTTAAACATGAATGCATTTTTATTATAGTGTAAAATACAATTTTATGATTCTTGAAGAGCTTGCAACTTTAATTCATTTCCATAACTTGTTGAGCAGGTTGATCTGTCAAAATTCACACACTCATAGCCTCACTGCTTTAAAACTAGTGGGATACCCTTTTCTTTGCTCTCATCATCATTTATAGAGACTGGAAGGCACAAGCGCCTTGGCGTAGAAGAAGTAATGGTGAGATTCATCAACTGTGAGTCCAAGGAAAGGAAGGATATCTTCAAGCAAGGTGATCCAAGTGACATTGATAAATATGAGGGGTTAGATAGCATGCTTATTGAAGAAAAAGAAAGTGGGATAGCTAGAAGATCCAAGAAGCGGAAAGTGGAAGGGTTAAGGCTGCAAACAACTGTTTCCTTCAGGAAAGTGTTGCTGGATGAAAATAGTTCTGATTTGGATGAAAATGCCAATGATTCAAGCAATAAAATATATCCTGCGGTCGCTTTGCCTAAACCCGAAATTCGGATTTCTCCAAGGACTACTAGTGAACATAATGCAGCTGCAATTAAGGTGCAGAAAGTTTATAAGAGTTATCGGACTAGAAGAAACCTAGCAGATTGTGCTGTAGTTGTTGAGGAGCTCTGGTTTGTTCTATTAACAAAACTATGTTTCATCTACCTACAGCTTATATTTCCAATTCAGAATTTTATTTTGTCTAATTGTTTTGTTTTTATAAATTTTGTAGGTGGAAGGCAATAGACTTTGCAAGTCTTAGGCATAGTTCAATATCATTCTTTGAGTCTGATAGATCAGAAACTACTATTTCAAGATGGGCACGAGCTAGGACTAGGGCTGCCAAGGTGTGTACATATTACCATCATTTACGCTTCCTAGGTTTGCCGAAATTTTATAGATGAAAAAATTTTCAAGTCAATTGTTTCAACAGTTGGGGTCAACTCAGTCGTTTTTTTTAAGACAAAAGTCATTACCTTGAAAAATATCCAACTTTGCTTTATTAGTTTTGCTATTTGACCATGACTTAAAATGCAATCAGTCTATTTCACGATCGATTTAGATTTTATTTTCAAGATCTGACGGTGTATAAAATGATGAATATACCTTAAAATTTTAAATATTTATTTTAAATCATGAAATAGATTCATTTTGGAGAGCATTCCTTTTTAGCAAATTGATGTAAGGTAGCGTTTGGATTGCGCATCCAACATCTACGTTTCCCCTCTTTGTTTTTAGTAATAATATTTGACTTTTCAGCAACACCAGTGGGTCTTGTGCACTGTTTATAGGACCCACAAACCTCACTTTTCAACAACTTTTTCATTAAAAATGAGTCACATGGCACTATTTACACATTTAAAAATAATTTTGCTATAGTGTTTTCAATTTTTAATTTTCAGCAAAATAAGTTGTATCTAAACGGTCCCTAAAATTCATATTTTTCATCGTCTTACAAGAACTCCTTTGTGTGTTATTGAATACTGTATAATACCATATGGTTGACTGTAGGTTGGTAAAGGTTTGTCCAAGAATGAAAAAGCTCAGAAATTAGCTTTAAGACACTGGCTTGAAGCGGTTAGTCCACATTCTACATTCCATATGTTTTATTTTTCCTTAGCATTGATTGTTTCCTATAGTCATGGATTCTTATAGATTTGACTCAAAATTTGACTTAACTTGATGACTAAAAAAATTGACTTTTAAGTAGTTAGGAAATCTTTTGAGGTCTACATACAATGCCCTTTCTAAAAGGAAAAATTATGATGCATGATGAGAGAAGACCAAGTTCTTTGTGTAATAAGGGGTTTGGAATCATAAGAAAATGGATTAAGCTATGTAAATTTTCTCCTTGTGTTGCACAGATTGATCCACGCCATCGGTATGGACACAATTTGCACTTGTATTATGATGTTTGGTTTGACACTGGGAGCTCCCAACCTTTCTTCTATTGGTAAAACTCCAACAACCTTTAAGATATGTTTAGCCTTCTTTTACTACATTTCTTAATGTATTGACTATTGACCATAAAAATGAAGGTTGGATGTTGGAGATGGCAAAGAAGTAAATCTTGAGAAGTGCCCAAGGACCAATTTGCAGCGTCAATGCATCAGATACCTTGGACCAGTGAGTACAATTGATCTGTTAACTTATCAAATACACTTTGTGGGGCAGGATAATGTGTGATGCTACCAAAACTGGCTTTATGTTTCAACACCAATTTGGCATGTACAAAGGACCTTTCTCAATTTTTATATAACACTCATTCTCTTTATTTTTAAATACCATTTTCACATTAATAATCAGAATATGATAAATTTTGGTCAGAATGAATATTGTTTTCCAAATGGAACAATCGAATTATAGAGGCATATAATATTCCTAAATTTTCATTGCTTAAAAACAAACTTGAATTTGAAAGTAATAATCTTGCTCTTCCTCTTTTGATTTTTGTTTCCAGAGTGATCTATCATATAACAAGAAGAAAAGACCTTTAGACTTTGGTAGTATGGTGGTCATAGTTGGCTTGTTAGGTTAATTTTTCTATAACTTTTAACTTTCTCTTGGCAGAAAGAGAGGGAAGCATATGAAGTGATTGTAGAAAGTGAGAAGCTTGTGTACAAACAAAGTGGAATGTTAGTGGACACAGATGATGGTACTAAGTGGATATTTGTCCTCAGCACAACAAGGAACTTGTACATTGGGAAGAAGAAGAAAGGCCAATTTCAGCACTCTAGTTTTCTAGCAGGGGGTGCAACCACCGCAGCTGGAAGATTGGTGGCCCATAATGGGGTTCTTGAGGTATCTATGGTTGCACGCAAATATATATATATATATATATATATATATACACTCTTCATAGAATCAGTAGTTCAGAATGTGTCCTCAATGTCTAGAACAAAAGAAGCAATTTTAAGGGGCAATATGCAATAATGTCATCTTCTAAAGAGATCGTATATCCAAAATTTTGATGTATACTTTCTCATCTTGTTAGGCTATATGGCCTTATAGTGGTCATTATCACCCAACGGAAGAGAACTTCTTGGAGTTTATTAGATTCCTAGAAGAGAACCATGTGAACTTGACCAATGTTAAGGTAATTTCTTCCATCCTCTGTCACATGGTGTTACATAGTTGGTACAAATTCATTTGAGTTTGATTGAATTTGTGTACATCTGAATGATTGAACTGCAGAAATGTGCCATAGATGATGATGATCCAGCATTGAAAGTGACCGACAAGGAACTAAAGTTGGAGTCAACGAGGGGTTCCTCTACAAATATCAAATCATCTTACACAGAATCAGTAGATGTTGATGTGCCTAACAAGGAGGCTGCCAATGTCACAATTTGTCATGATGAAATAGGAACCAATGTGAAAGCTCCGGCATTCAAATTGGCTAAGTGTTTGTCACGTAAATGGAGTAGTGGAGCTGGTCCTCGTATTGGGTGTGTTCGAGAATACTCAGCACAGCTTCAATTTCAGGCACTTGAACATGTAAATCTATCACCTAGGACCATGCCTGGATACTTTCCTAGCAATGCTCCTATTCCATCGCCAAGACCAAGTCCCAAAATCCATCTATCACCTAGCCTTTCATGTATGGGACTTCCTAACCCAGTGGTTCATGCTTCAACTAGTGACTAGATTATAAACCGACAAGTGAAATTTTTTTTTTAGGTCTGTTAGAACTGAAAGGTTCAGGGCTAGTGGCACTTTTAGGACCATTGGTGTTTTTTGTGCCCTTATAGTGTGAGCCTTTAGTAGTGTCATAAAAACAAAAAATAAGGTACAGAAAGGGACTAACCTATACTGATTTTATTTTATTTATTATTAATTTTTTTTTGCCTTCGATTTATGTAAGTTTATGTAATTTAAGATGGGTCAATTCTTCCCCCTGAATTTTTTATAACCCTGTTCAGTGGGGTGGGTATGTTCTTTGTAAGATTTGTTCTTGTATTCATAATTAAAAGGTACTTTCAATGATATAATAAATTTCCGTTCTCTTCCTCTTCCTCTGTTTTTGTGTCTATCCCCAACACACTTGCATTTGATTTCTTGTAAGTTTGCTATTCTTAATAGCCTCTAAAGCTATTCTTATTGTACAAAGATGGATTGATCACGCATAGAAATCAAGTTGACTAATATCACTACACTCATAATTGGCTATTTTAACTAATTTAGTGCAATTTATTAAAGTAGAATAATATTACTACACCCATGGTTGACATAATACTACTTTTTGTCTTCAATTGTGGAACTTTATTGCCATTACTGATGATCAATTTAAGGTATATTGCTTTCAACCAATTAGCCAATGTTTTTGCAAATTACTAATGAGTCTTATAGCTCAATTAGAATTTCTTGGTATTTCCAATTGAGACGCTCATAGTTCAAATCTCCTATTTCCTTTGTAACTATTGAATTTGTCTTTAGGAAAAATAAAATAAAATAAAATAAATTTATTTTTTAATTATCTTTTAGCTCACATTACATAGCTCTCAATAGGTCAAAGGTAGCTCATAGATACATGGGATAGGAGGCTCTATAAATTTCAATGAACCAAATTAAGGTTTCTTTTGGAGAAACTATAAACTCATTAGAAAGACCCTTTCTTTGGAGAACTATAATCTCTCTCTCTCTCAATTCAAAAGTTATTAGGAAAGGGGGAATTGAACCCCTGGACTTCTCACTAAAAAACCCATGAAGTGTTAGTTGAGTTACAAAACTCTTATTATTTATTCTCTAATAGTGAAGATTTTCACCACTCACTCGGGCACTCTAATAAAGGTTGGCACACTACAAAACCATGCAAGTCTCTACTTGATTTTCTCTCCTTTATCTTTACTTTTCACTAATATTGCTAAGATCCGGAAATTTACAACATCTTTTAAAAGACTTGAAGGCTTTCAAGAAGCACCTAAAATTTTGACCAAAAGGTTAGAGCACTCACAATAAAGATGCCAAAATAACTCAAAAGTTATTTTAGCATCTCAACCACAAAAAAAAAGGCCTACAACAAAGTTGCTATAGCTAAAATGTTTTGAATAACCATGTGGGTGTAAAATGAAATTGTCAGTACTAACTCTACATTCATTCACACAACAGATCTAAGGACATAATGAAGATACTAAAGATAAACTACGATCAATCTAACAGATAAAAAGGGATTTAAATGTCACAGAACAAAGAAATTGTTCCATCTACGTTTCCATGATAATTTCAAAACAATCGGACCGATTGAAAATCGAATTCTTGTGCATTGAGTCAAGGCATACAATTGAAGTCATAACTGATTTAATGGTATGAAGAATAACTTCTATTTTTTATTTTTATTTTTTCAGATTTGAAATCCCTACACATATTGCTAATTACATTCATATCAAAATCAATATTAACATAAAATCCTAATTCAAGGGAATGCATCATTAAAAACTCTAGGAGTATCTTCTTTCCTTCCAAAAATCATTTAAGTTTTATGTCTATTCACACAAAATAAGGTTCAAGGATAGAACTTTTTCCTTTTCTTAACACTTACCACATTATCAAATTCTGTTTAAGTTTAGGAAAAAACTTAAGTAGTCTTAGAACAGTGTTTCGGGCTCTCACAAAGGTGTGAGCCCCATGGTGAGACCCACATGTGGCGTCTACTCATTTTGTGAGAGCTTGGTATACTGCTCTAAACTACTAAAGAATTGTTCAAAAGTTTATCTGAAATGCCTCTCATAGTTAACTAGAAGCACAAGATAATTTCATCTACTTTATGATAGGGGATATATCTAATTGTTTTAAAATTAAAAAAAATAATAAATAAATAAAATAAAAATAGGCAACTGTTTCATCCTTGAAATAAAAAAGAAGAAAAATTGCCCATTTTAGTAGACCCAGTCAAATCATCCAACTAAAAACTGATCATAATTCAAATGAAAGAAGAAAGTTCGTGTTATTTATAGCTTTTGTTTGTTATAACAAGTTGGAAAGCAAAGAACCACAAAAGCTCGACCATTGAAGGGTTATTGATAACAATATTTCTTACATGGAGCGGCATCCCTATATAAAATACCAAAAAGTCTTTAGTATCCGTTATAGTATTTCTTTTCTTCACACTATTTCTCTCTTTACCTTTTCGAATTTCAAATTTCAAACTCTCTCCCATTAAACTCTTAAATCTTAATTAGTCTTAAACTCCTAACACTTTAACTTAAGCCAGAGCGCTCTTTGCAGTGTCAAAGTTCTTGTAAACTAAAGCATTTTCTGAAAACACTTTGCTCTCTAAACACAAATCCGTTTCCAAGTGATTTTTACTCAAATGGGTGCCTCAGGAAAATGGCTAAAATCTCTTATAACTCTAAAGAAGCTCCATACAAGTACAACCAACCATGTAAGCCAAAACTTATAACCCGAACTCCTCGTTTCTGTTTTTCTCTCGTTTCCTGTTTTTACATTGTTTCTGTTTTTGTTTTCTCAGGACAAGGTGGTAGGGGACAAGAGTACCAAGAAGAAATGGAGGCTATGGAGGAGCTCATCAGAGGGTACGAAGAAGGATAAGGCGTCAGATTCTTTCAATGCTGCCATGGCCGCTGTGGTGAGAGCTCCACCAAAAAATTTCATGGTGATCAAGCAAGAATGGGCTGCCATTCGCATCCAAACCGTGTTTCGAGGCTTCCTGGTAAATGGGTCTCTCTGATTTTGCTTGTTCTCAATATTCTTTGGTTTATTCTTACCAAAAGGTAATATATCTAGACATGGTTTTCCGGTTTTTTTAGAAGGAACTATTTAGCTGTAGATCGTAAAGTTGAGGTCTTTAAGTCATTATTTGTTCTAATCTTAGGTAGCTGATGAGTAAGTATGTGCTCAAAAAACTATCAAAGAAATTATTATAATCTTACACCAGTTTTTGATAATCAGCAACTGTTATATATAAATTGATCTTTCCTTATTGGTCAATAGGTCTCTGATTTTGCAGTTTTAAGTACTATGTAGCTTACAGATAAAGAATGTGAAGCTATAGATTGTGAAAATATTAATGAGTCACTGTGAGTTTTAACTTTTTGTTTTATTTATTTATTTATTTTGAACTCAAACAGCCTTTTGATGCTCTTAATTTAGATATCATATGTTTCTTTTAGACAATCTTCAGACAAAGCTTGTAAAACTTTAGCCATGATCCTTGTAGCTCAGCAGCATAGCCTGCTCTCCTTTATTATAATGTTGGTTTGTGAAATTGATCTCAATTACTATCCCGCACCTTCTAATCTTAGCACTAGATGTCAATACTTTGAAGTTTAAATGTGTTAATCTAATTCTCTGTCACATTTAAATATATGACTAGTATGACTTATTTATTATACCTTGGATGAAAAGTTTTTTTGGGCACTATAGCATCCAATTTTGGGTGTTAAGTATAGAATTAAGCTCAATTTTTATCTGTAAAAGCTTTACCATTTACCTTTAGAAGGAAAAATTAATGCTTTTTAGCATCTGCAAATTCAAATAAAGGTTGTTGGAAAGTTGATTGAGCTCAATGAATATCTGTAAATGTATCTTTAGTTAGTAAGGTTGAGGTTTTCTGGTCACTTTGAATTCCAAATTTTACTTGTTGGAAGTTTGAGTTCAATCACACAATGGAGTAATCTAATCTTAACACTAGATAGGTTCAACATGTTCTTTTTTGAGAGTTTTATTTCCTTAGCAACTTTGAAGGAAAATGGGCCCAAGCTAGAAAATTAGGAGGCTGCATGCATTGGTGTCTGTTTCAGTTTACTTTGTAGACTTTCTGTTTGGTGACAAAAGAAAATGAAGAAAAAAAAAAAATAGTATGAGTATGAGTTTACTTTTTGATTATCTACTACACCAGAAACAGTGTCACTATCTCATCAATTATAGGTAAAATAATATTCTTTTTCTTATTGAGTCAGGTTCTTCACTCTTTCAAAACAAAACAAGAGGAAAAGTCAGTATTAGAAGTGCATTGTCCTGCATTCCTCTGTATTGTAAGCAACCAAGCAAAGAGTGAGATTATTAGTCCATCCAATGATCCTCTGTGTGGACTGGGGTGTTGCAGCTATGTGATCTCTGTATACCTATAAACGATTTGATAATTGTTTGGGAAGGATTCCATTAATTGCAGATCACATTGTTCTAACTGTCCACATGCTTGGTTGAAGTTGTCTCCTCTTTTTTCTTTTTTACTATTTTGCACAGAAATAATTCCCATAATCAAGTAAATCTCATTTATGTGATTTTATATTCCTCTTTTGTGCTTTTGAAATACTGTTTAGGCACATCTGTTTAGTGGCCTTAATTACATA
Source organism: Quercus tomentella (assembly GCA_028535165.1). Classification (NCBI taxonomy): domain Eukaryota; kingdom Viridiplantae; phylum Streptophyta; class Magnoliopsida; order Fagales; family Fagaceae; genus Quercus; species Quercus tomentella. Next base: position 74,738,437 of record JAPQVY010000068.1, on the reverse strand, counting down.
ATTGCAGGCAAGACAGGCATTGAGGGCCTTGAAAGCAGTGGTGAGACTTCAAGCCATATTTCGTGGCCGGCAGGTAAGGAAGCAAGCTGCTGTAACTCTAAGATGCATGCAGGCTCTTGTTCGGGTTCAGGCTAGAGTAAGGGCACGGAGTGTGAGGATGTCCCCAGAAGGGCTAGCTGTGCAAAAACTGTTGGATGAACATCGCAACCTTGCTGATCCCATCAAGCAGGCTGAGGTATCATATGCTATTTCAAGATTTTATAATATTATTATTGTGAGGATGTAATTAGTGAATATACACTGTTAATAATGTGTATGTTGACTGTCCTCAGCAAGGATGGTGTGATAGTCCAGGAACTATTGATGAAGTTAGAGCAAAGCTACAACTGAGGCAAAAAGGAGCTGTCAAGAGGGAGAGAGCAATTGCATACTCCCGCTCTCAACAGGTAATGAAATTGAGAGGACCCAACTATTTTCCTTTGGTAAGATAGTTAATGAAATGAATACATGGCCTAGTTAAAGATTCCTGGAAAGAGATTTATGTTTATCAGTTGGATTTTAAATGTTTACTTAGTCATTGATCATGTTGAATTTTTTTCTTTCAGCAATCAAGAATGACTGCTAGTCCAAATACAAGAACCAACAAGCCAGTGACTTCTCTCAAGCAGCAAAGGCTGGATATGAACAGCACAGGATGGAGCTGGTTAGATCATTGGATGGCGGCCAAGCCATGGGAAAGCAGATTAATGGAAGAATTCCATACTGATCTCTCAGACCAGACTCCATTGTCAAGGAAAAGTGAATGTCAAGTTGTCAGTTTTCATTCATATTCTTCAGATTATGACTCAGTAAAAGTAAAAAGGAACAATGTCACATCCAGGATTTCAGCTAAACCTTTTACAGTTGGTCAAATTAGTAGCTCATCATCTTCCACCCCAAGTTCTGAATCTCTATATGATGAGAGTCATGCATCAACTTCATCCTCATTTGCATCTCCAACTCTAATGTCCAGTGAAACACTCACGAAGGAAACAATAGAGGAGAGGAATATCTTTACACCCAGCTACATGACTCTCACAGAGTCAACCAAGGCTAAGCAAAGAGCTTGCAAGTTTCTTTCACATAGTATGCAGAGGAATTTCATGGAGGATTTTCAGTTTCATAGCAAACCAATGGTAGTTTCTAATGGAGATACAAGAAGCAGTGCTGGTTCTAATCCTTCAGTTAATTGGAGCAAAGATCTGTACCCACCAGTACCATTGGGTAGGGCTGGTCAGGTAAGATATCGTTGGGAGAGTAAGAGTTGCCATAAGTACTAGGAGGCATGGTCAAACTTAAATGTTTAATATATGGGAGTTCAACAGCCTGTTGACCCTTGCGATATTGAAACTGTTTTGAGTAAAATACATAATTGAATCAAAGTTTAATGTGGAAGTACCCAAAAAATCAAAGGAGAATTGCTTGAGATATGAGCATTTGAAGTAGAGATATTCAGAGTGATTGTGTTCATGGAATTGAGTATGCACTACTTCAATTTCAGATGTGGGTTGTTCAATGAAGATTGAATGGCATTTGTCACGTTTGTACGACTTCACAGACAAGGTTTGATTTATGTAATTATCTGGCATGTACAAGAAATTATGACTCCAACCAATTTCAGGAGAATTGGATGTGATATGGTTACTTAAAGTATAGATATAGGAGTGAATATGTTCATAGAAGTAGGACTTCACAGACAAGGTTTGAATACCTTTGTGTTGCGTCTAGGAGTTCAAGTATTGTTTGTGTATTTAACTATGTGGTTTTCATGTATAAGTTGCACTAGGAACACATAAGTTCTGGAAGAAGAGCTGCCTGAGACAGGGTTGTACAATTTAGTTTGTATATTCCATGAACATTCAGGAGTGTTGTATTGTGCTTAATGTACTAGACTTCTTGTGTTTCAAGAGTATATTTAGAAATTACTTTAAATTAATGTGAAAAATCATCAAAGCCATTGTTTTTTTGGTAGAGTGCTTTACTTCAAGTTAATTTATCTCAATCTAAAGAGCATTCACATCAATTCGTGTAAACTTTCCGTCTATTTTACACGAAAAAACCTACTTTTTCTATTTTACACTACCACCTATATAAAACACCCACATCAGTTCTTCTATTTTACAAGATATTTTAATAAAATAATCACTTTTCTCATTTTTTTATTATTTCGCTCAACTGCCTATCCCTCTATACGCGCTCTCACTTTCTCTCTTTATTCATTTTTCCAGACCTCTCTCTCTATTCAGCCAAAAAAACAGAAAGACCTCTCTCTCTCTATACGTGCTCTCTCTCCCTCTCCCTCATATTTTCTGATTTCTCTCTCTCTTCTATCTGCCTCTCGTTCTCTCTCTGTCTCATCTCTCTCCCTCTCGATCACAGCTCCGATCATCATCACAGCTCCGATCATCATCACAGCTCCGATCCACAGCTTCGATCACCGATCCACAGCTCCGATCATCATCACAGCTCCGATCCACAGCTCCGATCATCATCACAGCTCCAATTCACAGCTCCGATCATCATCACAGCTCCGATCCACAGCTCCGATCACCGATCCACAGCTCCGATCATCATCACAGCTCCGATCCACAGCTCCGATCACCGATCCACAGCTCCGATCATCATCACAGCTCCGACAAAGCGAGACCCACAAGCTCCGATCGTTCCGATAAGCACCGATCGTCTCTTTTTTGTTTTTCCGTTTGGGTTTGTTTGTTTTTCCGTTTGGATTTTTTTTTTTTTTTTTTAGCAAGTATATCTCTGTGTTGGTTTAAGCAACGATCTGTCTCTTTTTTGTTTTTCCGTTTGGATTTGTTTGTTTTTCCGTTTGGGTTTTTTTTTTTAGCACCGATCTGTCTCTTTTTTTTTTTTTTCGTTTGAGTTTGTTTGTTTTTCCGTTTGGGTTTGTTTGTTTTTCCATTGAGGTCGTTGTGCACGGATAAGAGAGAGAAAAATTGATGCGAACGGAAATTAATAAAAAACTAAATACACGAGCTACAGTGCCCGTGTAAATTTACACGGGTACTGTAGCTGGTGGAAAATTTTAGACGATTATACATAATTTTAGCTGGACTGATGTAGTGTGTTTTTTGCTTTAAAATGTGTAAAAACGGTCAAAATGTGTATTTTACACATTTATACACAGTTATGCAAGAGCTGATGTGAATGTTCTAAAGTGCTAGTTGAACTGCAAAATGGACAGAGAAAGCATCAACCAACCAATTTCGATCCTAATAATATACTTAACCTTGTGCTTTTCTCCTATTCCAATGGTAACTATTGGCATTCAATGCCTGAGTTCGGGCTTCAATAGCTCAATAATGGACCTACCTTAGCACGCCCCTCCTGGCCCAAAGGCACCGTAACTTTATTTTTTTCAAAAAAAAAAAAAAAAAAAACTTTATTTTTTGAAGAAAACCCCCTGGGCCCTATGCTGCCTTTCCTGTTTTAAAACTTTCTTTTATATATATAAAATTTCTAGATAAGTGAATTTTCATAGTTGGCTTTAGTCCCAATAATTACACTTGGACGCATAGGAATTAAAATGGTCAAAAGGAGGCTTAAAAAGAAAAGAAAAAAATAATGGCTGGTTGGCCCATGACATATGGCCTTTCTAAAAAAAATTGATTCTTTAACATTTAGTACTTTTTTTCTTCTAAAAAAAAAAATACTTAAAAAAAAAAATCTATATTTTGTTCTTACTCTTTTATTTCTATTTTTTATCCTTAAATTTCAAATAGCTCCCAAAGATAGAATTCTAATTCCTTCCCTAGTTTGATTTGAGTATTTATCATTATTATTATTATTATTATTATTTAATAATTTGACAATTAGGGGTAGGGGGATTCGAACATTGTATGTCTCATTTGAAAATACCAATAATCGCTAACCAATTGAATTTCAAATAGCTCCCAAAGATAGAATTCTAATTCCTTCCCTAGTTTGATTTGAGTATTTATCATTATTATTATTATTATTTAAAATTTTTAAAATTCAACAATTAGGGGTAGGGGGATTCAAACATTTAACTTTATTATGAAAATGTTATGGACGTATCACATCATCCTCTTATTAACATTGTGGATATGTTGAGCTTTTCCCCCTTATGTTCTTGACTACTATATATAGTTACAATGCTTGAAGTTTGGGCTTCAATGGCTCAATTTGATTACACGAAGACATTATCTTCCATAATAGTTTTTTATACGCGTTGTTGGCTAGTCTTTGTTGATTTATTATGCTTTTTACATAACCAGATGCTTGCTTTTAGTAATTCATTATTTCCATTATGTAATCATAGGATTTCTCTTTCTTCCTCTCTTCTTTGTACATTTGTGGTTATGTTGGGCTTTTCCCCTATGTTCATGACTACTATATATGGCTACAATGCTTTAACTTGGGCTTCACCAATGGCTGAATTTAATTATGACTATAGACTAGGCATTAGATTCATATTATAAGTCTAAATTTTGTTGCTGATTAGTCTTTGTTCATCCATTGCTTATGCTTTATTTAAAAGAAGTTGCACAAGTTAATATCAAGTTATTGTTAGGGTTTTTAGAGCCTTGGATGATTTATAGTGTAATTAACCAACTTAAATAATTAACCAATTATGAATTCAGAATATTTTCACAAATTTAATGACACCAATTAAGCAATAAACCACTAAGTGCAATGGAAGATATAAAACACAACAATATGGTGATCCCAAGAAAACCAATGATTTGTCCTACAATAAAAATCCTGAAGGAATTCAAACCTATCAATCCTAAGGTAAAAAGATTAACTAAATAGTATTTACTAAAAAGGCCATGTGTAGCTCTGAATCCATGGACTTTTCTACTAGTGAACTATGTCGCACGAAGTCCCCGCTTGTGGCTTTGAGAACCTCTTGAAGATATAATCTCTACAACAAACCCTAGGATGACTCTATAGCTTCAAACAAGATCTACACTACAGCAGTAATACCATGTTGAATTTTCTTTATTTCCTCTTGAACTCTCACCGGTTGAATAGGTGGAAGCTCGGATCTACAAAAACTCACTTGCACAACCAACTAAATGAATCACGTCAGATTTGAAAATTTGAATCTGCGATTCTTGATTTGTCAAACATTTAGTTGAGATTACAAAAACTTTGTTTTTTTCAGCCAATCTTGGGTTCGAAACTTCAACAAGACTTAACATTTTTGTCATGGATTGCCAAAATCTAGTCCGTGGACCTAACAATTATAGTATTTAATAAATTATTCACGAAGATACAAGATGACTTAAACATGTGCAGCTACTATTTGACGGCAAAGAGAAAATTACAAATAGTAAGGGAATTGATTCTTTCTAATTATTTTGGAGTGTTACAGAATAATCCACAAAGAAAATAATCTCCATGTGGCAATTATTAGAATAATAATGGTTCTCTATGATTGTTTGCAAGATATATTTTTCCATTTCCTTATTGAAGCTTTTGATTCTCTTATTCCCGAGTAGATCAAACCGCAGGCTGAAATTGACCCATCTTTAGCAAAATATTTATTATCCTTGGTAAGGACCACAAGTACTCACCTATATACCTAGTAAGAACCCATACACGAAAGGTCTACACTATCACCACTATCCATGGAAAAATTTGATTTAACTAATTAGCAAAACGCATTTGAACATATCTGAAAGTTTTTACTACTTGTTCTAAATTCTAATACTTTAAGCAGACCAAACTTTTAATTCTGGAATTGGCTCCAAAACTTGACTAAAATTGGGACACCGATATGATTAACACTCAAGTATACAAAGTTGTGGTACATATATGATTAAACTAAATTTCTAAAAGTAATCTCAGGACATCTTTGAACTTCAGTATTATATGTAAGAAAACTTTTTCAATGATGCAAGGAGCTCTGATTGAACTTTATGAGACATTTCTCTAGTCTTAACCCCACTTAAGAAACACAAATGAGTAGTGCAGTAACATCCTCATATTCTTGTATTAGCTGTGTTGAAATTTACCAGCTATTATGGTCCCAACATTCTTGCTAGTTAGTTGAAAGGACCACATGTATCACCATCATCCTTACAATTCACTGTGATTTGTGATTCACTTAATCACATTCCATGCATCTTCGAGCAATTACACAAGATATGAGAACGATAATAAAACAACGACACAGAAAAACTTATGCATCATCAAATAGACAACACGATAGAATTGGTTCATGTGTCCATTACAAGATTATGGACATATTCTGCAGGTTTTAGACAGTATCCCGGATTCGTTATAAACTTTGACTACTTTCTACTGCATATATGTACCTATTTTTATGTGCTTACAAAAATGAGAGATGATGATACATTCACAAACTTTCCACGTGGACGAATGCGCTAACAAAGGCAAGAAATAAGGATGCCACCAAAAACTGTAAAAAAAAATTCAGATGACAACTGATGGGATCTTGAAGTGAAGGGAAGAAAAGGAATGAGATGCTTTCGTCAATTGGAGTAAATATGTATACTTTCTTTTCATGGGGAGGTTGCCATGAAGAGAAGGAAGGGCAAAGTGGGGGCAGTGGGGTCTTATAGGATGACTAATTTTCTTGTTTAACTCTTTTATATTTTATTCCATGGGGCACACATTCTAGTTTTGTTTGCTTTACTTTATATAAATTGAATAAATAAAATAAATACAAACTTCATGCTTTTCTTTTCATATGAATCAAATCCCTGATTTGTTATGTGGTACAAAATGACATCAACATGTCTCTCCTATTATTGGTGGCTGTGAATTATCATCGATTCATGAAGAAACAAAGATCCATGATAATTGGGTTTTTTTTTTTTTTTTTTTCACTTTTTTTAGCTGTCAATTAAAAGAATCTGTTGTAATTGTCAATGTGACAGGATGATAGAGCATATATTTAGTTTAGACAAAGTTAGTAATTATATTTTTTCTTAGTCATGTGAATGACATTGAGGTAAAATCTTTGTGACGAGTTAGGTGGAGTTGAGTTTCATGTGTTTACACGTGTTTGTTCATAACTACTATTGTGCTTTCTTGTGATCACTAAGGTAGTGTTTGGATTGGACTGAAACGCAGTGCGTCTGCGTTTCAGCCCTTTTTTTTTTTTAATTATTTTTTTAAAGCCGGTTTTGTTATTTTCGATGCATGAACATTGTACTCGTGCACTGTTTACGGACTCACAAATATCACTTTTTAACAACTTTTTCATTAAAAATGAGTCTCACGGTACTATTTACACATTTAAAAATTATTTTGCTACAGTGTTTTCAGTTTTCAGTTTTCAGCTGTATCCAAACGGACCCTAAATATTATACTTTATAGGAACCTACGAGGTGCATATATATACATGTCAATTCTTACATAGGTCCGAAAGTCACTGCCCGACCCTAGAAACTCGCAGCTTAACCAATTAAAGTAGCTTTTTTATTGCTAATTAACCAAAACTTTTAGAAATCCACTTCTTTTTAGTATCATTCCTATTCATGTGTATCTACAGTGCAAAAAGAGAACAGCATCTATAGTCTCTATTCTCTTAGCCAATCTGATATTTGGCTTTTCTTCTTACCTTTTTCCATTTTTTTAGAGGTTAAGTTTGCAAAAGATAATATGCCTTGTAAGAAATAATTGTGTTCTTGTGTCCTTGTTTGGATTTTTTTTAATTGCATATATGTATTAAACATCTGTAATTTGAATATGTCATCAAAGGACGAACAAAGAGAGGTAGGGACAACAACAACAACAAAAAAAAAAAAAAAAAAAAAAAATCTTATAATTTTTGACTGAAAATGACACATACCAAAACCAATCCTCTTCAAGAGAAGACAAATGAAAATAACCCTGTTATTTTTTCATGTACTTCTTCAATAAGTTGGATAAAAAAACAAAAATCACTTGCTTCTAGTGTCCTATGATGGCTCAACAAATAAAGCAAAAGAGTATGGTGCTATTAATTGTTGCATGTGCAAGAATAAATCAAGAATCTTGTTTGGTCCTATTTCTTCCATCATAAGCATTCCAAACTCTTACTTTTTCTTTGAGAAGCAACAAATAACACGAAGTCATAGGTGCTTGGCAGCCTGTTTCACCACAGTAAAGCAATGTCAATGCTTTAGGGTCCTTTTTTTTTTTTTTTTTTGAAAAAAAATTACTTTAATTTGTTAAAGAAATTTTTACGAAATTAGGTTTCATACTTTCATGTTTTTGTAGTCACATCCGGAAAAGGAATTACAATATTAGTAGCTTTTACCTGTACACACAGTGATTCGTGTACACGCAGTGATTTTTTGGATGAAGATATTTTAATGAATTAGGGGTCGCCTAAAAGAATTCTCATGAAAGCTTAATTCTGTAATAGATGAGTTCATGGCATGTTTTTTAAGTCTATTGAACCACCAATAGGGTGTCGTAGTCGAAGTAATTGATTAATCTAGACTATAGAAAGAATTATGAAGATTCCTTATTATACTTGACTATTCCTCTTATGATATATCATTAGATTTAACTAATGCTTTATAGGGTTATGATACATTTTTTTGGTTTTTGAGAATGTATTTTGCATCTTGTATAGCTAGTTTTTTTTTTTTTTTTTTTTTTTTTAATATATATATACAAAATAGAAATTGTACTTTAGTTTAATCTAAGTGTATATGTATGTAAGGTTCTCTTCTGCAAACTTGAACCTCGGCCCTTGTTTCCTACACCCAACAACCACTTATACTTGTAGAGTGACTACCACACCAAGAATGCGCAATGGTTGTTTAGCTAGTTTGTTAACTTCCAATATATTTTGCATTTTATTTCTTTATAGTATTTGGGAGGGTTTTTTGCAGCCATCAATCCCCAACTATTTCCAATAAGTTTATGTTCAATATGGTCATATTTTACGTCAGAAACCACCTTGATCACGTTGGATACTTTGTTTCATATTTCCTTGGAACATTGTTGAAACCCTAGCATAAATGCATATAATAATGGTCTTATAAAGTGATCTGGCTAATGTTTGTTTAAACTTTAAACCAACTTTAGCAAAAACAAAAACAAAAAAAATCAACTTCAACTATAGTAGGACAAAGCTTTTCTAATTTAGCACCTTGAATCATTGAAAAGAAGTCAACTTTTGATGAGTAGTATATATTCACTTCAAGCTCAGCCAACTGAGATGAGACAATAACAGTTTATTTTATCTATTTCATTACTATATGTTTGGCTGAAGGTTCATCAGAATGTGAAGGCACTTTTTTCGATATTGCTTTTCAAATTATATTCACAGAAAGTTTGCTCTTCATAATATTCTTTCCCTTGTGACCTTGTCCCCCCCATTAGTACCTTTAATGAAGTGCTTTTTCTGTAACATACTTTTTGAAACATATATACAAGTGACCATTGTCAGTGTTTGGCTGTTAGCTATGCCGTAATTGTCATTATTCAATTAAGTCACCGTGCTTAATTATTCTTTGACACCAAACTTGTTATAGGAAGTCATATTTTCAGATCCAAACAACCAGAAAACGAAAAAAGGGAACCGACTGAATTAGTGCAACACTTGTAATATATCAACGTCCCAGCATATCATTAGTCCTCATATAGTCATTTGTCAATGCAAAATAATACTTCCGTTGAATTATATAACTTAAGAGACACTCCAGGAAATATTCTAGATGCATATCACTGTTTTATTATATATATACACATAATGTTTTACCTTTTTTTTTTTTTTTTTTGGAGAAGGATATAATGTTTTACTTAATAGGAAATAAATGGTACACGTTCATAATTTTACATAAAATAATAATAAAATTACAGTGAGTCTCTTTTTATATTTACTAAGTTTAGATCCATGAATTAATATGTAAATATAATTGGCACACAATTAGAGATATATAAAAAGGACAATTGGCATGGAATATGAGTGCATTTAAAATCTAGAAACTCATGGTATTAACTAATAAGAAAATTAGAAAAACACTTGGCACAAATTGAAGTACAATTAAAATAAAAATTAGAGTCTTGATTGAACTTTCTCTCAATTTTCACTTTAATAAATTATATATATATATATATATATATATATATATATAAATATGATTTTACACCATTGGATGTGAATTGGAAAATTCACCATTGGATTTGTTTTCTTTATACTCTCCATACTTAGAAAAATTTAAGGTGATCTAAGTTCATTAACTATCTCATTTATAAAATATTTAAAAATTTAATTTTTTGTATTATAAAATTATGCATAACATATAAATTTGTAGATTGAATAGTAAATAACATTCAATTGGCATCAATTCTTGCACGTGTGATAAGACCATAGAGAATATGTAATATAATTAATTGTGAGGTTTTCAAAATATCAATCCCATAAAAAAATATTAGGCATGTAACATTACTTAAAATTACACCGTTAACTTGATCTTATCCTTCTGTGTGTGTGTGTGTGTGTGTGTGTGTGTGTTTCTTTCCATATCTGTGACAGTAATTGAAGTAAGGAAATGGTAAAACTTAGGGAAAATTATGAGGTATAGTTTTTTAGGTGTTGTATATTAGGTTTCTTAATTATATTCAATAATGTGGTTGCATTGACTGATACAACTCATATGATATTATATATCTTTCCTAACTACAATTGAATTCATTCATATGTCTTATTAGTCATGTAAATATATGATTGACTTTGATTAAGCAACCTAAGTAAAAATACATAAAGAATTGTAGAAGGATTGATCCTATGACATCCGCATTTGATGATAGTTCTTTATCACAAATTTCTTATTCAACTATCAAGGATTTTACCTGTTGAGTTAACTAGAACCTACATGAAATGTTCAATCTAATAAGATGTTTTGGTATAAATCTCTCCAAAATGCATTACAAAAGGAGTTTGCTACGTTTGCTGATAGCTCTTTATCATCAGACTAAGACACCAATCAATTTTTGGTGTAGGTGGGGATTGAACCACAGATTTCCTATTCAACCATTAGAGATTTTACCATTTGAGCAAACTGGAACCCACATGAAATGTTCAATCTAATAAGATGTTTTGGTATAAATCTCTCCAAAATGCATTACAAAAGGAGCTTGCTACGTCTGCCAACTTTTTTCAAGGTTGCCATAATAATTCTCAATACAAAAATTTATGCGTAATTTTGTAAGTTAATAACAAAAGGAAAAGAAATAAAATTATATGTATATTGGACTTTTTGTTATTATTAGAGATTTCGTTTATATATATATATATATATATGCTATGTACGGGTCATTTTTTGTGTGTTGGCATATCCCGAGACAAAAGACACTTTACCTGTAATTGAGTCATAATTTCTATTGTGTTTAAGAAGACAATGAAGTGATTTAACAAATGGTATTATCGAAGACACAAGATCGTTCAAGAAAAGCTAAAACTGCATGTCTCAATATCTTCTCAATAACCTGTCGATCTATCGAGAGTTAATGAAGCTCGATACCTCACAATCTATCAAGATTTCTGATATAGCCCGCTATGTTTTATTCTAAGTGGCTATTATTTGTGGATTTTTGTAATGTAATAGGAGAGCCTATTAAAATGCCCATTAAACTCCTATTTAAATAAGGTGGTAGAGACAAAAAACCGTAAGGTTTCCCACGGCTTTTATATTGAAACCCTAGCCTCCACCCATTGAACCAGTGAGTTCAAAAAACAAAAGAATGAGATTTGCTACGACTCTTGTGCACATTTGGGCTCTGTAACAAGGAAAGTCTCTGACACCAACAGTTGAAGATCTTAATGGTGCTCTGTGTGAAGCTGTTGTAAAATCAACTATAACAATCAAAAGTGTTGTTGTGGAATTAGTCACATGGTGAGATTTGTGCAAAGGAGTTAGTCACGTTAGTCACATGGTGAGATTTGTGCAAATGAGTTAGTCACGTACTAGGATCCATGAAAAGGAGAAGTTTTCTACAAGATCATGTCTAATTGGTGATTGGAATTGAGACTGGAATAACTCAGTAGGTTATACTATAGATAGTTACTTTGGGATAGACCAGTGGAGTAAGATTTCTTATATTTGTAACTGCTTGTTCTTGATTAGTGGATTCTTTCAAGAGCAGTGATCTGAAATTCACCTAGTGGGGTTTTTTCCAACAAGAGTTTTCCCCATCGTGATCAAATCACCATGTCAAACTTATTTTCCACTGTATTGAATTTAGTTTGGTGATTTGATTGTGCCTCCACTTGATTCACATGTGATAGCAATGCCTCATGGAGGTAGAAGGCATATAGGAAGCGAACTTTTTCTCGAAGAAGAAGCAATGTCAGTATCTAAGGAATAAGCATCGGCTAACTTTGTGCCAGCAACCGCGATAATACAGAGGATGCAAGCATTATCTGGAATGATTAGACATAAAGCGTCTATAGTTGTCTTTTTAAGTCCGCCGTCAAATCCTAAGGCTCAATCTTGGATAGGCGGTGGAAACTACCAAGCCAGAGTACGGTAGGGGCAAAGGGAATTTCCGGTGGAGCAGTATGTAATTGGTAGTAATTAAGAAGTAGGCCATGAATTTTATTTACCAAAACTATTTGGGTGTAATTCTTTATAGAAGATTTTTAGGATTGAGAATAAAAACAATTTTTTGATTTGGCCGTGATAGGGTCCGTTCAATAAAGAATCATATATTTTATTTAAATACTCTTTTTGAGTCTCATTATTGGACAATATAATTCTTCTTTCAAGTACATCTAGAGCAAGGAATCCCTTATCTAAAATTTCTAATCTAATGTATCAAATTTTTGCTTATGCTATTCCTTTTTTCTTTCATTGGCATAACTCCAATCATTGTGAAGTTCATTATAGGAAATTTTTTGTATTGTAATCAATCTGGATAATTGAATTAATTAACTATGGTCAATATAAAACCCATAAAAAAAGAACACACATGGAGATTAAAGATAACAAAAAAAAAAAAAAAAAAAAAAAAACTCACTTGACAAGAACAAATACATAGAGAATTTACCATATCTGAATAAATATATTTGTAAGTCCTAACTATTGATTAGGACGAACCATTTCCGTGACCACTCTTCGAAGTTCATTAGCTAACAACAAAATTTTTCACTCTTTTTTCTTTAGCCACAAAAAATAAATAATAAACATACATATCCAAACTCTAAGGGGTCACTCCTTACTTCAACCTAAAAAATTATGTTAGATAAGCACTGTGAGAGTTTTTATTATTTATTTCTTAATGCTTTGATTTAGTGTTTTAGTCTAATGATAAAGAACACAATTATCAGAAGCAAATGTCATAGGTTGAAACTTTATAAAAAAAAATTTAATAAAAACTCAAACAAAAATTTGCAAATCATATTATCTCATATCAAAGTTTACCATATATGCCCATCTATCATCATCAATATCACTTTCATCTTCACTATCATTCTCCATTTCATAATTATACTTACTGTCCTTGTAAATTGTAATACTTCCGAATCAAGTTTAAAAGTCAGTTAAGTGGTGTCTTTATATATTATGTAAGGACCAGATTTGGATCCCTAGCCCAAAAGGTGAATAGACTTAGGCCTAAAAAGCCCAAAATAATGAATTTGTAGAGAGTGGGTTAGAAAACTGGGCTAAAATAAGTAGGACAACAAATAAGGTGGGTTCAAATGACAAGAAAAAGAAGATGGACAAGTTTTAACTACAGAAAATCATCCTCGGCTCGGCTCGGCTCGGTTCGAGGAGATCAGTTCTTATATATTGTTCTTAGGTTTGATTACAAGTTTGGTTCCTGATTGCTACAGTGCTTGTTTCTTGATTTCTCGATCTCTCTCTCCCATTGCCTCTTCCTTCTTTTATACTCTCTTCCCTTTTCATCTTTCTCCTCCACATTCGTGCCAGATGGTTAGTATTGATACTTGTCCCATCAGCCCTTTCTTAAAGTCTTCATGTAGTAGCTGTAAGACTAAAAACCACTGTTCAGGTATCACCTCCACATTAATGCGGTCAGGAAGTTAGCTGCACAGCATTTAATGCGGTGGCAGTAGCTTTTCCCTAAGATATTTTAGGACTCCCCCATGCTTGATATCTCTGCAATGCTTATATGTACCAATAGAACTCCCTGGAACATTCCCCTGGACAACAGACCACCTCTTCAGACCTCAGCTTTGGCTAGCCGAAGAGGCATTTATCATCGGCCCACCCTCTTAAGCTATTATGACCAAAGCTAACTTCTTTATTTACTAACACAGTCTCTTTTGACAAAGATTTATCCTCCTCAAACAACCTCTCGTCCTTAGCTAGGGCCACAGGCCCAATATATAAATAGATAATGAACTCGTGGGCACAATACCCCTACATATTATATTCACTACTCAATTAGGACTTCCAAAATTGTTATTTCCCCCAACACATTATTACCTTTATTCTATAATGCATATATATGATCTTTCATTACCTTTATTCTATAATGCATATATATAATCTTTCATTGTAATCATCATTATCACCTATCCTTGGTCTTTGTCGTCTTATAATTCTGTCAACCTCATCAAGACTTTAGTACTAGGGAAACTTAGAAAGCATACATCCATATATTATTATAAAGAATATGTTAACGTAATTAGTCTTTCTTAAAAAAAATAAAAGTTAACATGATTAGTCCTTTCTTTGGTACATTTTCATTTTTTTTTAATAATTTGTTGAGAAAATGGTACATTACCTTTCCAAATTTGGGCATAAATGCACTTTTGGTTCCTATATTTTGAGTTCATTTCTATTTTGGTTCCTACTTTTCTATTTTACTGCTTTTAGTCCCTAAAATTAAAAAAAATAAAAATAAATAATAAATAATAAAAAAAACATTTCATTTTGGTTCCTACTGTCATCTCACTAATAGAAATTACTAACGTGACAGGCGGAGTGCACTATTGATACAATAAATGCTGATATGGCCATTAAAATAACATTTTCAAATTTTGATTTAAAATTTAAAACATGCCACGTTGGCATTTTAATTAAAAAAAATGTTATATCAGATAAAATAATTAAGAAAAACATTTCTAAACTTCTTATTTTTTAAAAATAAAATAATTAAAATAAATTTTTTTTTAATTTTTGGAATAATACGAAGAGCTTAAAACATGATTGTTCTTCTCAAGTCAGTCATATTCTTTATTTTCTTCCCCAATTACCATGTTTGGTTGCCCATATAATTAAAAAATAAAGATTTTCTTTTCTTTTCTTACAATTTCATAGCAACCAAACCCATAAAATCACTCAGATTTACCAAACACAAAGACATGCCCACAATTACATAAACAAAATTTCGGAACCCAAACCCAAAACTCAACCCAGTTTTTTCAACAATTACATTGAGACAAAACTCAAAGAAATTCAACAATTACACAAAGACAAAAGTAAAACCCAGATTTTCGGCCCCCAAACACAAAACTCCCCAAATTTTCTTATGCTTTCTAAGAAACCAAACACAAAACTCAAAACTCAAATCCCAAATCCCAAATTGATGAACAAAACCCCATATTCAAAACCACAAATAGCCACGGATGTAGAGAGAGAGAGAGAGAGAGAGAGAGAGAGAGAGAGAGAGAGAGAGAGAGAGAGAGAGAGAGAGAGAGGGTTGGATTTTCAGCCAGAGAAAGTTGGGTTTTTGGCCAAGGTTTACAGAGAGAGAAAGCTAGGTTTTCAACCATGAATTTAGAGAGAGAATTGGGATTTCAACTAGGGATTTAGAGAGAGAGAGAGAGAGAGAGAGAGAGAGAGAGAGAGAGCTCTCCTTCAGTTAGCCCCTTCAACCGAAACCCACCTTTAGTCACCTCCACCTTCACCTTGAGTTTGGAGACTTTTGTAGAGAGAGATAGCTTGGAGAGAGCTTGAGATTTTCGTAGAGAGAGAGAGAGCTTGGAGATTTTGTTTAAGATTTTAAGATTTAACTTTTATGTTGTGTTTGGTTGCCAAGAAAGTTTAATAGAAATTGAGAAAGTTAATAAAAAAGATCTCAATCTTTAAAATTCAGAAGGTAATTTTTTTTTCCCAATTTAAATTAAATTTGATAAATTAGAAATTCTTTGTTTTAAAATTTTAAATTAAAATGCTGAAGTGGCATATTTTAAATACCAAATAATTTTTTAATATTATTTTAATGGTCACGTCAGCATTTACAATGCCAACAATGCATTCTATTTGCCATTTCAGCAATTTCCATTAATGAGATGACAGTAAGAACCAAAGTGAAACGCGTTTTTCATTTTAGGGACTAAAAATGGTAAAATAAAAAAGTAGGGACCAAAATAGAATTGAACTCAAAATATAGGGATTAAAAGTGCATTTACACCTTAAATCTTTAGTTATTGAAGTCAAATATATAGCTGTGTCATTGATCATCATCTAATCGAAAATTAAGATACTTTTTTTTTTTTTTTTTTTTTTTTGTGGAGAAACAAACACACACACATACAAGGGAAATAAAAATGGGTTCTAACACAATGTCACACTACAATTCTACTCAAAAGTCATGGTAACTTTTAAAGAATGGTGAGATAAGTTATACTACACATGACACATTTTTTTAATCAAACACACACAATAGAGAGAGAGAAAGGGAAGATACTTTAAAGTTGTAAGGGAAATTCCATTATATATATATATATAGTTCTTAAAACCATATTCATCTTTTATGAAATAAATAGTTTGAATTTTATCCCATCATGAACAACATTTAAACAATCATCGAATAATACTATTTTAATTTTTTAAAATTATAAATAACATGATAACATAGTCCATATATTCCACAATGAATTAATAAAGTTTTAAAAATTCAACAATACGAATTTACCCTTAAAAAAATCTATAGAATATTAATCTACCTGCAGATCTATCAACATTCTCATCCACTGAGTTATTAGCCAAAAAAAAATATTCTCATCCACTGTTAGCTTGATTTTTTCCAATCCCATCCATCAATCAAAGCACAAAATCAAGCAGCAGTGGGTAAGAATTACGAGAAATTATTCACTTCTTCACGAGAATAACTAAAGGTAAGTAATAATTACTTATTAGGTTAAAAAGTTTTGGTACTTATAATGGAAGGGTTGTATTACCTTCTCCAACGTACCTATTTTTGACTAAGACTTCACATCTTTTAAGCATGGGCCAACATGTACTTGATTCCTTGCCATCATTGTTGAAAGTTGAAACCCTTTAGCACAATAAAAAACGTGCCAAGATACATTAATTGGTTAATATATTTTAATTCGACTGCGTTTGATTGCGTTTCTCACAAACTATTTTTAGTCTCAGAATTATTGTATTGGGAATATTCTGATACAGTAATAAATTATATTTTCAAAAAGATAAACTAAAATAACATATAGGGGTAGTAGAATCGTCAAATCCATAGAACATTAATCCCTAAAACATATTCTGAACTTCAAAATTGAGTTAGAATCATTAGATCATACCTATAATAATTGTTAATCAGAGAGAATAGAATTTGCATGTTGTCAAGAGTTTTTGTACCTCAATGGCATAGTTGATTCATGTTTATTCACTTTTATTAGGAGAATTGTGATTTGAATATCCTCTCATACATTGTTTGTAACTACAGTATTAAATTATCAACAACAAAAAATATAAATACATAAATTACAAGCAATTATCAAAAGTAATCTAATTATTGAGGTAGCAATAAGCAATTAAATAATGAAGTACTGAATTCACATTTGGATTTGTAATATTTAATTTATATAATAAAATAGATCAATTTTAAATAGAGATGGTCCTATATATCATTAGTAATGTGAGACTAACCCTGTAGGTTTGAAGTTCTTTTCCTTTTTTTGCCTTAGCAAAAAAAATACTTTTAAAATTGAGAGGATGGAGTTAGAGTACTCCTTTTGGGAACATTTGGGATTATACCTGTAAATGCCTTCATCAGTTTCTAGAGCTTATTCATTAATCACTTTACATGTTGCCATATAAAAGAGATAAAAGAGATTTCATTGATATCATTAAAAATGAATAATAACATTGAGAGTAAAAACAACTTATTTAAATTACATGGCCGAAGCATTTATGTAAGACCAAGTTTTTATTAAAATATAATATTATGGTAAATAATTAGGATAATAATTTTTATTTTAAGTTTAACCCTTCGATAGTAGAATTTTAATTGAAGTACTTTTTAAAATGATTTGAAATTTTTGTAATAGAAATTGTAGTAAAAGTTTAAATTAATTTAAAATAATTAATGAAATGTACTTATTCTTTAAAATTTTAATTGAAATATTTTTAAAAAATTAGAACATCTTAAAGAGAATTTCAAAATTTTGAAAATTTTGTAATAGATATTATAGTAAATGAATAAATTAATTTAAATTAAATGATGAAACTTTTTTTTTTTTGAAATTCGTAAATAATAAAATGTTAATTGAATTGTTTTAATTTTTAATTTTTTTTTATTAATGTCACTTAGAGTACTAATCTATCTTAGTAATTCGTGAGAACATGTTCTTTTATAGGTGTGTGGAACAAAGAGAAAATGATTGTATATATGACAAAAAGCATCTGCTTAGAGTAATAATCACATGCTGTTCATTGGAGACAAAATATATTATATAGACTAGTATATGGCATGATATAATGATACCCCAAAAAGTATTCTTTCTTCAATACGAAGGGAGATCTACTTAGTACCTAGCTAGCATTGAGACAAATTAAGGACTGCGCTTGAGAAAACTTTTTCACTAAAGCCAAAGTTTTGGGAATTTTTCTAGTTCAATAGCCAATCATGAAATCATGATTTAGATCATATTATGATATTACCACTCCCATGCAATCACAACCGATCAAACAATCAGAGCTCAAAATCTCATTATTGCCCATACTCAATAAGTCCAATCTAGATGGTAAAGCGTCCACAATCACATATTTTCATCCCAAAAAATGTGTTTGCTTGATCAAGAATCCTAGATGTGTCCAAAGTGGGACATATAAAAGGACCCACCACCATGCATGTGTGACACGAGCACAAGCTAGTCCAAACACTGAGCCAACAAAGAAGGATCCGATCCATTATAAGCAATACAGCTCTTAATGGATGATAGTGCAGGTTTTAGCCCTTTGCTACAAACCCTAACTGGGCCACCATAGTACAGCTCTTACATTAAATTCATAGCCTCAGTGTTCTCAGTACTCACACTTCCAAATCGCTCATTTTGTTGTTCTCTTCTGTTTTCACACGGTTACTACTCTTTCACTTCTTTTTCTTTTCTTTTTTTGGTTTTTGGGGTTTTTTTTTGGGTGTAAAACAAGTGTAACTTCTCCTACCTAGGGCTAGACCTAGTGCGGCCTTTCTTTACATTTCTTCTCTCTCTCTCTCTCTCTTTTTCTCTGATTTTTTGCGTCTTTTTAAACTTATTCCTCAGTACTTATTTATGATCTATCATTGGCTGCACTAACACTGCTTTTAGAGAGAAAGATGGGACATCACTCGTGCTGTAACAAGCAGAAGGTGAAGAGAGGACTATGGTCACCAGAGGAAGATGAGAAACTCATCAACTACATTTCAAACTATGGCCATGGTTGCTGGAGCTCTGTCCCAAAACTTGCTGGTAACATTATCACTTCTCTCTCTCACTCTCTCATTTCATTTGCACTAGCTTTCATGCGTTCCTATATACTATTGTTTCTCAATTGTTCTTTTTTATATCTTTTTGTTGTATGGTTTCTATGAAGCAGGCCTGCAGAGATGTGGAAAGAGCTGCAGACTAAGATGGATAAATTATCTCAGACCAGACTTAAAACGTGGGAGCTTCTCTCCCCAAGAAGCAGCCCTCATCATTGAACTTCATGGCATTCTAGGAAACAAGTAAGATCTTTTTTTTTTCTTTTTTCTTTTTTTTTTTTTCAAGATAAAATTTCTGCTCTAACATAATCTAAATGTATATGTGTGTAAAGCTCCCTTCTGAAAACTTGAATCCCAGCCCTTGTCTTCCACACCTCACAAGCATTTATACTTATAAAGTGACTACTGTACTAAAAGTGCTTGGTGATTAAACGCTAAAGTTATTACTAATTATATTATGAAAACTTTACAAATCGACCTAACAATTGATTAGTACCATCTATAACGTAATAAATAATTTTTCTTTTACTTTTTTTTTTACTATATTTAACAGTTGACAACTTAATTTATAAATTTCTTGCAGTAAAGTTTATAATATCCTTAACATTACTTTTTTTTTTCTTCTTCTTCTTATCATTATTAGTCTTATCATCACCCACCATTATGTATGTCATTTTTTCATGCAAAAGGGAACTTTTTATTTTTGGACAGGTGGGCTCAAATAGCCAAGCACCTACCAGGGAGAACCGATAATGAGGTTAAGAACTTTTGGAATTCAAGCATAAAGAAGAAGCTGATTTCTCATGATGTTCCTACCATTGCCACCTATCCTGATATGCACTACAATGGTAACAACGAGGAAGGTTTTTTCTCTCTAAATGCAAACCCTAATTGGATCCTAAGCTCTCAACAAGACCAGCTATACCTTCCCACTCCAACCCCAATGTTGCAAGGCTTTGATCATGGTGATCTTAAATTAGAGCAAACCAATTATGGTGCCAATTTGGTTCAATTTCCACCCCCAATGGCACCACCATCAAATTCTCCTTCTTATGACCCACTATGGTCATTAGGCTATCAACCTCATGGACAATTTGATCCTAATCAAGAACATCAAAATTTCAGCACTAGTGGAGCAACACAACATTATATTGGTGATAAACTTATTGGTCCAGGTATCTCGGCACCACATTATGATGAGGATCCATTAACATCCATGATTCCAAAACCTTGTGATGAGATTATCAGTGGTAATTGTTGTGGCATGTTTTGCTCATGTGCTTCACAAGACCATGACCCACTTGCTAGATTCCCATATTTTCCAGCTGGTTGTAATTATCCACATGATACACAAGTGCCCAACAATCATATGGAGTACATGGATGCCATCATGTCATCATCATCATCATCATATTCATCAGCTTCATCATTGTCACCATTATCAAGCGGCCAATTTGTCACAAACTCTAATCTTCGTTCAAGCTGGGAGACATAGACATGCTACTCTGTTGGAGTTTGGTTCTGTCTATTAATTGTTGGATCTATAATCTGATACAATGCATTTATTTCTAGTTATGTGCACAAGACAGAAGTGAGACTTCTTTGGAAAACATAATGTTTCTATAGCTAAAGTGAGTAACGTTGGCTGAAGTTCAAAAAATATGTGTAGGTTATTCAAGTTTGTCAACTTAATTAATATATTGTATGAGTTCCGACTTCCTAGTGCCTAGGAAATTACTACTCGATATTTGTAGTTGTACCCTTTGTTCTTCCCAAAATAAATGAGAGTTTATAATTCAGCGAGATAAATAAATAAATTAATTAAATAAATAAATAAAAAGCAAGAGTTGTAAATGATACATACTTCAATAAAATAAGATAATGTGAAAATTTTCTTCAAGATGGATTCATGTTTCAACAAATGGCCGGGTTTTTTAAATGAATAGATTTTTTTTTTTTTTTTAATATAAAGAAAATCCCATATATTTTGTAATTGTGTCCAAAAAAAATATTCCACTATTTTTGGGACCGGAATAGGTCCCTTAACGTACCTTAGTACGTACCTGGTTTCATCATAATTTTCCAATTCCAAGAATGAGGGCTCTCTCTGTTTCTCTCTTTTTCCCGAGATTGGTGGGTGAATACAACATGCAAAGACAATTCCACACACTCCATAGTCAACGTCCAGGCAAGAAAGCTCTTGATAAACTGATAGTCAATTAAGGGGTACTGCCGGCGGATAAGATCTTACCATTCATTATTGAAAGCATACAGAAAAATAATTCATCTGATTATGGAGGAAAGTTAGAGACATAATAATTTCTTTAATCCTCAATCCTCAGAGGTTTGTCAATCGTATGGTTTCCTATATATGGTACTTCTGCTAATCAATTTTGAGGGATTAACACGTGTTCAGGCGTTCATGGTGCAGTTTTGGTTAATTTTAATTGTCACCTCACCACATCTTAGTTTTGCGGTCATATGTGTGATTTAGCCGGATTTAAACTGGAACACTTTTCAAGATTTTGGACTGTATTACCCAATCTAAAGCTAGTTTTTCCTCTGTTTTGGGCTAATTTTTAAAATATTGGACTAGTTTTTTTTTTTTTTTTTTTTTTTTTTTGGGCTGATTAAGAGTAACTCAACAAGTTTTTAAGTGTGAAAGACCTCATCTTTTATATTTTAAAAAATCAAGTGATCAACACCTAGTTCATATAATAAATATTTAACATAAAATGCAAACTGCACCACACAGCAAGGTGCGTTATAATTATTCGATTTTGCTAGTAGTTTTGGATGTCGGTTTACGTGTGGTCCTAGTGGTTTTGTGAACGCCTTCATGTTTATTTATTTGTATTAATGAGAACCATAATAATAAAATAATAAACATGATAAGAAGAAAAAGGAGAAGATGAAAATTATAATAATAATTAAATGATAATTGTAGATGTTATTATTCTTATATATATTTTTAAGTTTGAATTTAGACTCTATTCTATGTTTAACATTCTATTAGAATCTTGTTATATCATAGTTCATTAATATGTAAATGTTATTATTCTAATATATATTTTTAGTTGAATTTAGACTCTATTCTATATTTAACATTCTATTAGAATCTTGTTATATCATAGTTCATTAAATGGTAGAATAGATAGACAAAACATTGAAAAAAAAAAAAAATCATAATGTGTTATATTTTTTGGAGCTCCGCACAAGTTATTGACTAGTAATAATAATAATAATAAAAACAAAAAGAGTGAAGGTTAGCTTAGATAAGGGTGTACATGAGTTAGGTTTGAGGTATTTTCAACTCAATCCACTCAAGCTAATTAATCTCCTCGAGTTGAGAAACTAACAACCCAATGGGGGTTTGATTTGATAGTATAATGATACCAACACCCTTTCTAATAACCCAACTTTGTAAAAATGAAATC
Organism: Quercus tomentella; assembly: GCA_028535165.1. Classification (NCBI taxonomy): domain Eukaryota; kingdom Viridiplantae; phylum Streptophyta; class Magnoliopsida; order Fagales; family Fagaceae; genus Quercus; species Quercus tomentella. Next base: position 74,715,329 of record JAPQVY010000068.1, on the reverse strand, counting down.
TTAAAATAAAAAATGAATCAAACTAAATCTAAAGTAAGTCTCAAAATTCAAAATAAATCGAACTAACAAATTTAAATAACATATATTTTAAAAACTACTAATAGCATTGGCTGGATTGCGTTACTTTGATTGAAAATCTCGCCAACACAAACTAACCCAACTCAATCTCCAAAACAAAAAGTTAATAGAACACAACCCAATTCATCAACCCATAAAAAGCCAATCTAAGCCATCGGGTTGGGGGGTTGGATTGAATTGCGTTGAGTTCGAGGGTTGAATGCACATCCCTAATTTTTAAAAATTGTTTTATATGGACAACATATGAGACTATTGCGAGCCTTGTTTGGTTAACGCTCCATTTGTTAATTTGTTTGTAAGATATTTTCCATAAAACATTTTTTTGCATTTTCAAGTGCTTGTTTCATTGTAAAATTTAGTCAAACAAAAAAAAACTTTTTTCGTTAATTGGAAAACTCTTTGTAAAAATTTGAAAAATGTTTTACTTCAAATTTTTATGTAAAATGTTTTCCAAAACTCACTACAACCCACCCACACCCTCCACCCTCCCTTCTCTCCTGTAGAGACCCCTGGGGCTCTAACTAATGAGCGAGCAACATTAACAAAGGTGATCAATGAAGTCTCTAGCATCAATCTCAGGCTTAAACATGGAGGCATTTCGCGGTTTTGGAGTTTATTGGTGATTGGCCTAGGGCCTTTCACTGCGTTGAAGTTCATTGGCGATGGGTGGATCTCATGGTGGTTGTCAACATTGGGATTTTTAGGGGTGATTTTAATATCTATTTCAATGTGTGTGATGTTATTTTGATCTTGGGTGTTATTTGATTTTTTTGGAGCATTTTTAAGAATACAACCTAACACTAAAAAAGAAAAATATTTTCACTGAAAGTATTTTACATCAAAAAATATTTTACAACGAAACAATTGGAGTGTAAATTTCTTGTCCTTTCCCTATATCTTTATTGAATATATTAATTTTAATAACCGTCGCTTTTGTAATTGTAACTATTGGAAAAATGGATGGATGAGAAAATGAATAAAAAAGGAAAAAAAAACTAATTAAATTAAGATATGTGTTATTAATGAAATGAATAGAGCCTAATTAAATTAAGATGCGTTTTATTAAGGGTCTATTTGGGATCTGCTTATTTTGCTGAAACTAAAAATTTTTTGCTGAAAGTATTGTAAATAAAAGTAAAAGTTAGTTGAAATAGTGCAGTGGGACCCATGAATAGTACTAAAAGTGCAATGGGCCCATGAATAGTAGCAAAAATAAGTTGAATAGTAGCAAAAATAAGTTGAATAGTAAAATAAGCTGACAAAATTAATCATGCCAAACAGACAGGGAAAAGATCAACATTTTCAAAATTCATAAAATTTAAAATTATATATAAAAGAAAAAATATTAGTTTAGAAATTACATAAATTATTTTTTTTTTTAAAAATCTCTTGTTGTATAAAAGAGTTCCTCCTTGCTAAGCAACAACATAAAAAGAAAATGTATTAAATAATAGTGTTCTTTCACCCTTAAACATATATTAGGACAAAAAGTTTTTTTTGACTTGTTACCTGATGGATTCCATCAGGCAACCAGTCAAAAAAACTATTAAGCTATTAAAAAATATTTTCATCTTTAAAGACAAAGTGTGTATATATATATATTAAATAATAGCCAATCACATCTAGCAACAGTGCACAAACTTTACGAAACCATAAGCAAAAGGCAAACACAATTGAGAGCAAAATGGATAAATGGACACAAGTTTGGGTTCAATGCTCCTATGCATTGGACCCAAGCCTTGCCTGAGATAAACACAGCTGAGAGCTAGGAATAGTCCAGAAACTTCAAGAATCAAAAGTTGTAATTGCTTTCAAATATATGGTGAAAAGTTAAAGTAAGCTATAAGAAAGAGATTGCCGACACTGCCATCTTCATTAATCCCCCCCTCTTCTTAAATTATTTTGGGTTTGTGATTTTTTTTTTTTTTTCCTGAAATTGAAGCTTGATAAATATAAATGGCTTTGTTAATATTTGAATTGAGAGCATCATGTGGAGAACGTGAGCTTCTATTTTGGTTGAATGAGATTTGATTTGCGCTTGTAGTAGAATTGTTGAGGATCGTGATCCTATGCGTTCTGAAAATCCGGCATCTAATACTACTGCAACTATATTATAGGAATTAGAATGATTTACACTCCAATCAGGATCAATTTTGCAATCTAGAATAGTAGGATCTTATGATACTATGATATGGATCTCAGTTTTGATAAGCATGAATTACATTAAGCTATTTATTCATCTTATTTAGTTTATGCACAACATTTATAATTTTTTTTTTAGGTATAAATGTAAAATCATGCTTATCAAAATTGCAATTCAGATCATAAGATTGTAAGATCCTATAATGCTAGATTGTCAAATCAATCTAGATTAAATTATAATCATTATAACCATATAGTTAATGTAAGATCGCATGTCAAATCATGGGATCGCATAAGATCATGATCCTAGGTCAATCCAAGACGATTCTACTACAAGCTCAAATAAAATCTCATTAAGGAAAAATAGAAACTTGTTCTCCACATGATGCTCACAAATCAAATGTTACCAAATCCATTTACAGTTATCAAGCATCAATTTCAGAAAAATAAGTAAATAACATTAAAAAAAAAAAAAATCACTAACTCAAAAATAATAATAATAATTAAGAAGAAAGTCGGATTAACAACGATGGCAGTGTCAACAATCTCTTTCTGCATGTTTACTCTTTGTTCTTTTCCCCACTGCATTGCTTGCTTCACTTTTCACCAGATCTTTGAGAGTAATTACGACTTTCGATTTCTGAAACTTCTGGCCTAGCTATTGGCTATTCCTAGCTCTCAATTGTGTTTATCTTGGGCAAGGTTTGGGTCTAATGCATAGAAACACTAGACCCAAGCCATGTCCATTTATCTCAACCTTTTTGCCTTTAGAGCACTATCATCAGGTCTCTCAAATGTGCCAAATGCCAAATATTTGGCACATTTGACACACCAAACACAAAAACAGGCCCTCATCAGGTATGCTAAATGTGCTAAAATTATAGAACATGCTACAGTACGCTCTCATTTTTGAGAGCGTACGGATGAAAATGCTATTTCTGTATATTATTTTTTTATTCATCGTTCTCTCTCCTCTCTCATCATTTTGCGTTTTTCTCTTCTTTCTCCGTCACTCTCTATCTCTTCCCTCTCAGTCCTCCCTGCTCAAGATCTCTCTCATCTTTGCTCAAGATCTCTTGCCACCTCACCTCGCCGTCAACCTCCACAGCTCTCACCGCCGACCTCCACAACCCTTGCCGTCGACTTTTAGATCTCTTAATCAGGTCATGGGTGTGATATTTGGGATGGGTTTCGATGTGTGGGTTTTGGGTCATTGATTGATCGGTTGGGTTGGGATTTTGGGCCAGTGGTTGTGGCGGTGGTTGGTTAAGTTTTGGGCCGGCAATGTTTGTGGCAGTAGTGGGCGGCGGTGTTATGGCTGTAGTGGGTTTTGATGTATGGGTTTTGGGTCATTGATTGATCAGTTGGGTTGGGATTTTGGGCCGGTGGTGGAGTCGTGGTTGTGGCGGTGGTTGGTTGAGCTTTGGGCCGGCGATGTTTGTGGCTGTAGTGGGCGGCGGTGTTGTGGCTGTAGTGGGTTTTGATGTGTGGGTTTTGGGTCATTGATTGATCAGTTGGGTTGGGATTTTGGGCTGGTGGTGGTGTCGTGGTTGTGGCGGTGGTTGGTTGAGTTTTGGGCCGGCAATGTTTGTGGCTGTAGTGGGCGGCGGTGTTTGTGGCTGTAGTGGTCCGGCAGTGTTTGTTGAAGATATTGAGTTTCTTTTTCTTTTCTTTTTTGTTGAAGTTTTTTGATTTGGAATTTGTTGGAGATCCAGTGATTGTGATTTGGGCCGGAATTTGTTGTAGTTTGTGGAGGTTGATTTGCCGTTGGTGGTTTGTGGAGGTTGATTGTGATTGTAGTTTAATGTGTTGGAATTTGTTTAATATTATTTAATGTGTAGGAAATATTATTTTAATGTATAGAATTAAAGTATAGAACATCTGATAAATGGTATGTTGTAAAATGATGTTCTAAAATGATAAAGTGGGTTTTTGGTGTGTCAAAATGGCATTTTTTTTGAAAGAGCTGATGAGAATGCTCTTAGTTTGTAGTTTAATAAAGTTTTTTTTTTGAGAAGATAGTTTAATAAAGTTTGTACGCTGTTACTAGACCTTATAGGCTATTAGTTGTTTAATAGTTTGCCTTTAATGATGAAAACTATTTTTCAATATATACTTTGCCTTTAATGATGACAACTATTGTTTAATAGATCGAAGAGGCTATTGTTTAAAGCTTCTTTTTAAGGGTGAAAACTACCGTTTAATAGCTTTTTGACTACTTGCCTGATGGATCATCGAGGAACCTAACGTGGATGAAAGAAGAGAACACTATTATTTAATATATTTTTCTTTTTTCTTTTTTTTTCTTTTTTCTTTTTTTTCGTTGGGTTTAGCAGGAGGAATTCTTTTATACACTAGAAGGAAAACATAAGAGTAACTCTCTTTTTTTTTTGGGATTAAAAAAATAAGAGTTATTTTATTTTATTTTATTTTTATTTATATATTGTGTAATCTAAACTAAAATTTTCTTATTTTATATATGATTTAAAATTTGTTTTTTGAAGTTTGATAATGTTGATCCTTGCTCATTTACTAATTAATAATTTAGAATAATAATTATTGACTCCCTATTAATTTTATATATATATATATATATATATATATATATATATATATATATATATATATATATATATTTCTTTAGTTAGTAGAGATATAGGGTATAAAAATCGTATTATGTTTAATTTATCTCTCTTTTTTAATTATTATTTACATCATTTTTATTTAAGTAAAAATTTAGGGAAAGTGGAATTTTACCATTCTCAATCTAATCCATGAGGCCCTTCCACTGATTTTATGTAAAATCTTGATTTTAACTAAGGGTGTCAATGTTTGACCCAACCCGCGAACACGACATGAACCTGACACGAGTTTTTTCGGGTTAGGATTAGGCCTTAATGGGTTTGGGTCATAAATGAGTCAACCCGAAAGCGACACGATAAGAAACGTGTCATAAGTGAGTCAACCCGCATAACTCACAATAGACACATTTGACATGTCAATTTATTTGTGTCAACCTGAAATGACCCACTTAACACAACCAGTTTAACTCGTATAACAAATAAATATTTATTTTATTTTAGATTTGTCAAATACCTTTTGTATCCAACATATATTTTAAATTTAAAAAGAAAAGTGAGTAATTACAAAAATTTACAAGGGATATAATTGAAAATTGAAACTTTACAAATCCTAGAACTACTAATACTTTTTTCTTTTCTTTTTTTTGGCATAGAACTTGCACAAATGAAATTGGATGAGCTTGTGGAAGATGTTATGAATTTGGACATCAACAAAGAATCTATGGATGATAATCGTGGTCATAGTCAAGATTAGTTTCCTGTTTGCTCAATTTTTTTCAGTATTGATACTTAGCATTTGGCGAGTTCCAAGGATATTATATTTTTGTTGAACTATGTTATTTATTTTTGTTAAACTTTGTTATTTTGAATTTGAGTTGAAGTGTATGCACTTCTTTTGGAGTGTAAAGAACTTATTTCTATATGAATGTTATATTTTTGTTAAACTATATTATTTTGAATGTGGGTTGGAAACTTGAAGTGTATGCACTGCTGTTTAGGATGTAAAAAAAAAAATTTCTAGATGGATGTCATATTTAATATTATGCAAGTTGAAATGGGTGTGTTACATTCATGTCAACCCAACACAACTCATTTATTAAGCGTGTCAAATGGGTTGGATCAGGTCAACCCGCCTTATTAACAGGTTGGGTTAGGGTTGAAGGATCATGACACAATTATTAAATGAGTCGAGTTAGGGTTGAGCTATTTAATCAAATACCCCTATCTCAACACGACACAAACCCGACACGCTAACCCGAATTGACACCCCTAATTTTAACAACACCTAATATAAGAGCATTCACAACAAAGTTTCTAAAAATTTACTGTAACTTTTAGCAACTCAAAAATTACTTTATTTATTTTAAAATTTTAACATCACACTTTTACAATACACCAACATCAAATACTCTATTTTTTTTTTTTACCATTTCATTTAAAATCATATAAACACCTCATTAAAATAAAAATAAAAAATAAAAAAAAAGCCACCACAAAAATTTATAGCATCTAGCCACAGCCACTTTCACCACCAGCCACAACCAGCATCGTGGCAACCACAACCCACTACAAAAAGAAAAAATAAATAAAACAAAATCACAACCCATACCACCAGCCATTGCCACCACAACCACCACTACAGCAATCACAACCCATCGTAGAAGGAAAAAAAAAAAAAACAAATCACCACTAGCCACAAGAACCCACCATCACAACCACAACCACAACTCATTGCCATAGCTAACCCCACCAGAAAAATCAACC